>LPNX010016625.1:5126-87635 GCA_001517045.1 Pseudotsuga menziesii | reverse complement strand
GAACAAGGACACATGGGATCTTCTATAAAGCAAAATCTGATCTTGATTTGATTGGATTTACTAACAGTGATTGGGCAGGTGATAGCACAGATAGAAATTACACATTAGGATATGTGTTCATGCTTGCAGAAGGGCCAATCAGTTGGTCAAGCAAGAAATAGAGTGCCATTGCACTCTCATCTACAGAAGCAGAGTACAGAGGAGTTGTTAATGCAGCAACTCAATGTTTATGGTTGCAGGGTTTACTTGGAGAGTGTGGCTTCGAACCAGAGTACTCAAATACCATCTACTGTGATAACTAGAATACCATTCGAATCAACAAAGATCTAGTTCAGAAGCAGAGAACCAGACACATTGAGATCCATATGAACTACATCAGAGAGCTTGTGCATGATGGCACCATTCATCTACTCTTCTGCTCATCTTCAGAACAAGTAGCTGATATCTTCACCAAAGCATTTTGTGAGAAGACCTTCAGCAATCTCAAATCACTGCTAGGGATTGCTGATCATGCTGTGAAAGCATGAGTGAAGACAAGATTCTACAATTTTGTTTTACAGTCCATGTTTAAGGGAGGATTTTCCCAAGTTGGTTTTGCCTATTTCCTTGTTTAAATGGACATGCAGTATGTAAAGGGTGACTAAGACTTGTTGCTAGGCCCTATAATTTTCTGATATATTACTCATAAGTCAAGCTTAAGGGGGGGTGTTAGAATAATCAACCCATAGTTTACCCATTTAGACATTAATTTAATTATTTCTGTCTTATTAGCCTAGTTCATGTGTCCCACCTTGTGCAAGTTGTCTTTTACCTATCCATAGTGGTCAAACTTGCCTCATTTAACTCATGTAGCACATGGGAAATCCCAAGGAATCAAATCTGCTTTATTCCTGGCCTCCTAGGCACCCTTCTTCTTTTTCTGCTTTATTCCCTGCTTTTTTAGTGTTTTAAGGCAAATAGAAAAGCTAGACTAGGTGAGGTGAACTAGTTTTTTGTCCTCTTCATCCTCCACTCTTTTCTCCATGCAAAAGCATGTATGAGCTGCCATTCCACCACTCTTTAGCTTGCATAAGCCATTTTTCTAATTCATGAGCTCCATGACAAATTTGGGATCAGCTTTTTACACCTATGGGGGATTTGCTTATTTTTAGTAAGCCTGCTTTATGCTAGATTCGAATTGCTCCTCATGCATTCGAATCCCTGATGTATGTTATCTATTCAGCAACCTATGTTATTATAGGGTTGGCTATTGTACACTGATTTAATACAATTTAGTGTTCAGCTCCAATTTTCAGTCTCTTTGTGAGTGATTTTGCATGATCAATTGTTAATTGTTGTGAGTAAAATTAATCTATCACCTGGTTCAATTTCCACACTTAATGGATTTTTCTTTTCTTTTCTCCAACCCCAAATATTGACTCAATAAATGGCATTCACTTCCATGCTTGATATGTAATCATTCTGTTGGCCCTAGGAAAAGTTAGACATAATTCTGCCAAAATTCTAGTCAGAAGAATAAATGTTTCGGTCGCAAGACATGAAGGAGTTGCGATAGAAGGAGCAGTCACAACAAAAAGAACCGTGACAGGAGAAGAATAAAGAAGTAAAAAATTAGAGTTCAACTTGTTTTGGAAAGATATGTTACAATAAAAGCTTACTTTTGGTAATAAAGCATAATTGTAGTTTTGGGATGATAGTTCCTATTTTGAGATGTAACTGAATGTATCTAAATAGAAAGACAAACTGTCAACTGAAAGTTGTGATTCAGTTGGTGATTGGATCAAGAAATGTAAAATATGTAAGGATTATAAAAGCATGAACCCAAGCTGTGTGCAGGTTGATCTTGGTCTAGGTTGAGAGAGAAGAGAGTTGCTTAAAAAGAGGATTGATACAGGCTGTGTGGATCGACAGTTGAGAGAAGGAGAGAAGAAACACATAGACCCAAAACCAGAGAGCATGATATGATAGATATGTCTGTATTGTAAAGAATATCTAAAGAAGAGTTTGCAAGCTGAGTGCACAGACCAAATGTGCTTACCTATTTCTCATGCCAGATGAAGAGCACCTTTGTGGTTTTTCTTGGATGGGTTTCCATGTTAAATCTTGTCTGTCTGTGTCCATGATATTTATGTTTATGTCAAGTGCATGTATGTTATGAATGAAGTGGATTTGAATATGTTACACAGTATCTATTCTGAATAACTCATATGTGTATGTGTCACAACTCTAATTGATTAAATTGTGATAATGCTTTATGTTAAATACTGCGATATATGTTGATGGATAAGTAGACTGTTATCTTGAATGAATAAACAAGAATAATAAGTGTAGTTCCTGTTTTTGGTCGAGTGGCTGGATAACGTAGTTTAAGGGTGAAAATCCCCCCCATAACTATAGAAACTTGGTTCTTGTAGTTCCCATTAAGCTATCTCAGGTGAGACTTCATCTACGTCACAGGTGTTGTTGATGGAGTCCTGCTATGTCGGGATGATATATTGGGCTTTGTTGACGAACGAGCAATCTGAACCTAGGTCGATTGAAAGTACACCAAAAAGATGTTCCATTGTCGATACCATGAATCATTATGGTGGAGATATGTTTTGGCATCTGATGAAGCTGAAAATTCAAGATTGGGTCGATTATAAGGAACTAGAGTTTGCATGAGAAAAAAGTGAAGGATCATGGTGGAACCTGATTGAGTGGTTGGAACGATACCTTTACATAGACATTCATAAAATTTTGTTCAGCGAATTTCCCATTGTATTGCATGAGTGGATGTCGAAGCAATCAACCCATAAGAAAAATTTCCAAGGAGGAGAACCGATAGAGTGGATCCCTGAGATGATCCTGCGGTTGAAAAGAACTAGTATCCTATATCTAAGGTTGTTGATTTCTAGGTCGATAGTATTTTGGGAAAATATATTTTGGAAATTGCAGTCGATACAATAAAGTCATATAGTCAAAAAGAAGGAGATTTTTCCCAAGGACCGTGAGGTCGATATTTGAAATATTTAAAATTGTGGATTAAGATGCTGGTGTGTGAAAAAGGGATTATGAGAATGAAGTTTGATGAGTAAAAATTTGTGTGCAGAGACTTGGGATATGTTGCAAAAAATATTACAACCAGAATGGATGGGGATAAACTGAGATGTTTTCTGGTAATAGTGAGAGTGAACTAGAAAGTGGACGCTTAAGGAGAGGAAAATTATTTCGTTCGGGGAAGAGAAGAAGGACTGTGAAAATAGAAGGAAGTTGAAGTGCTACCGGAGGAGAGGAATATGAAGTGGCGTCACACCTTGACAAAGAATCTTGCGACGAAAAAGAGGAGTACTAGCTGATGTCCGAGGAAGAAAAAGAAGAAGAAGCACCAGATCCAAGAAAATATTACGGTGTACATGTGACCCCACACACATCACCCAAGGTAAGATCGAGAAACAAATCACCTAGCTATTTTTCTAATTCAACTAACAATAAAAGTGGAACTAGTAGTCAAGGAAATCCCACTAGTGGAATTTTTAATTCAACAGTACCAAGAGTAAACAAAATGGTTGGGAATGATATAAAGTTGCCAATATTTAATGGAAATGGATTAGAAGACCCTAAGCAACATTGGTTTCTATGCAAAGGCATATGGACTGTATGATAGGTCCAAGACGAAGCCATAAAGAAGGATCAGATGATCACGACCCTCAAAAGTCATGGAATCGAATGGTACATGAAATTATCTATAGGACCTACATGAGTTGCGTAGAAGACATTGTATTAGATACATATAAGATTGATAGATGAGTTAACAAACCAAAATCTGAGTCATAGTGTATTATGGAGTTGAAATAAATTAAATAGTTACGTACAGAGTCTATTTGGGACTTCGACCAAACATTCAATACTTTGATGGCCAAAGTAAGTTTTCAAATTTCGGACTTCCAACACAAGGAATGGTTTATTGCGGTGATGTTGCCACATATATGTGTCCCATTGATGCAGTAGAAGATCATATCTCAGAGTGAGGTTCTGGAACTGGATATGAAATTAGAAGCCTCACCAATTGGAGAAACTGGTGCAGGAATGATGCAAATCCAGTCACAATTTGCCAACCTTACATTGAAACTTCAAGATATTAATAAATGAAAGAAAGTACAAAAATAACTATGGTGTACCAAATGCAAAACCTAAGGACATCATAAAGATAATTGCCCGAAGCTTATGAATTATGTCACATCGGGAGCACTGAATTCGATGAATACACAAGGGATGCCTTGGTGTTGAGTATGTCAGACTGGAGGACATTTGGAAGAATAATGCTTATACTTACATAAAATAATAAGTGCACAAGCTAGTCTATAATGTAAATTTTGTTGGTCGGTGGGTCACGACGAGAAAGATTGTAGAGAATATCAACTACTGCAAGAGAAAATAGTTGACATGCACCTGATGAAGAATGATGAAAAGATGTAGTCTGAGAGAGCTCAGGCTCAATTTCCTTAGAACCAGTACCCACAGAACCAATATCCACAGAACCAGTACCCGCAACAACAATACCCTCAACCCATGGGGGTGGAATTTTCAAAGGTCGAGGATGAGGAGGAGGATTTGATCACGAAAGAGGATTAGTGATATGTTATAATTGTGGGAAACTTGGACACTTTGACAGGGACTACAAAAATCCTACTACGACCTGTTCGTATTGTAAATATTTTGATCATACTATCAAGGAATTCCCTCAATTGATTGAAAAATGGAAATCCAAGAATGCAGGAAATCAGAATCCACCTCAGAACCCTAACCCGAACATACAAAATATCTCTGCTAAACCAAGGGAGCCACATATTGTGGTCGTGACAAGAGGAGGTGCTGCAACTGAAGCTGATCAAGAAGCATCGTATGCAAAAACACGAGTCCGACCATCAACATAAATGAAAGTACCATTCGACATCCATAAAGAAAAAGAAGTATTCTTGGATGCACGACTAGAATTCGTCGACAAAAATAAAGCATTGACCTCCACATTAATACCATTTTAAGGACCAATTTTGGGGATTCCTAAGAGATTTGATCAATTGTTTCGACAGACACCAGCGGGAAAGGTTAGTAAATCAAAAGATTTCTTGAAAAGTTGTTTAGCGCTAATCCAAGATAAATATGTTGTCGCAGGATTGGAAACCTTGATAGAAGAACCTCTAGAAGAGGTGCGACAAGAAAAGAGGGTCAATCATGTTGGGAAAATATTGAATACTGGTCGAGAACTGAGAATGACCGCTCAACTAGGATATTATTACATGGACTATATTATCCTGGGCTTGGGCTCCGATGTGAACATTCTTACGAGACAAAATTGGGAGAGTAGGGGAAAATTGAGACTACTATGGCATCCTATACAACTCATACTAGCAAATTAGTTGAATGTTTTACCTATCGGTAAAGTAACTCAATTTCCCATAGAGATAGAGGGACTTTGCACTTATGTTGACTTTGAAGTGATTTACATTATTGATGATACGAATCCATATCCTGAGCTTTTTGGGATCGATTGGGCCATTGATTACCAAACTATCATCAATTTCAAGAAAAGGATACTTATGTTTGAGGATGAAGAACTGAGGGTGGTCACAACGCTTGATACTCTAGAAGGCCAGAGGTATGTCAAGCATGTGAATAGTGAAGGATAGGGTGGATTTCTAGTGAAGCGTTAGTTCTTGTGCATCAGATTATGGAGAAGATCTGGAAAATTGACAGATCCAATTGCATGAAGTGTCCATGAGATGATGTGAAAGAATTACACAATTCTTATGACAGGTAGGTACCGAGGTATGTGATCTACCTACTTATGAGGGATTTCCTAACTTGGATTTTTTTTTACAGAGTTTGAAGAAAAAGTGATAGAACCTCAACGATTGTCATCTTTGAACTTTGCATTGAAGGATACGCCTACTAGATGGTGGGTCACACATAAACAATCTATATCAGAATGGCTCCAATGCTAGAGATTAATGGAAGTTCGATTTGGAGAGAAAGTGATGTACACTAGACAGAAATGCATAGGATTGACTAGTCCTGTCGAGCACATTGGGAATTGTCATGCGACATGGGAGGCATGTCCGCGATAGGAATGGGTCCATCAGTTTGTACACATGTTGGAAATGATACCATATATTTGGTATACATTAGTAGAGCTACGACGAGGGATGGTAGAATGGGTATAATTAACTACAATTTTTACCAAGAGGTTTGAATTTGTTGATGATCATCCATCAATTGATGTTGCTCTCCAAATTATTAAGATTAAGATATTTGAATATATTCTTGTATCAATGAAAAATTTTAATCAGAGCAAGGCAACGATCCATCACTATATGGAGTGATATAATATAACATGCGAACCAGATGATGATGATCCCTACGATATAAACATTCTTGAGTTTGAAGGAATTTATGCAGTGGAAGGATCGAGTGTGTTGAGCGACAAATTTTTGAATCTGTTAAAAATCAAGAAAATAAATATTGGAACTCCAAAAAATCCAAAGTTTGCCAATATTGGAGATTATTGGGATGATGAAGCTGTTGGGAAGATCACAGATTTACTACATGAATTTCAAGATCTGTTTCCCATGAATTTTTCAGAGATGAAAGGCATTGTCGAAGATCTTGGAGAAATGAATATCCCATTGAAGCTTGACACAAATCCTATTAAGTAGTGACCGTAATGACTAAACACAAGGTATAAAGAAAAAGTTAAGGTAGAGTTAGATCGAATTCTAGATGCAGGTATCATAGAACCTGCCAAAGAATATGAGTGAATCAGTCCAATGGTAGTACACGATAAAAATACTACTGGTGAAGTGAATATCTGTAATTACCTAAGGTAATTGAATGATTCCTGCTTGCACGACCCATTTTCGAATCCA
Organism: Pseudotsuga menziesii; assembly: GCA_001517045.1. Taxonomy (NCBI): domain Eukaryota; kingdom Viridiplantae; phylum Streptophyta; class Pinopsida; order Pinales; family Pinaceae; genus Pseudotsuga; species Pseudotsuga menziesii. Next base: position 80,730 of record LPNX010016625.1, on the reverse strand, counting down.
TTTATAGATGAGGTATTGGAGAGTGTCGTGGGTCAAGAAATTTATTCATTTACTGATGAGTTCTTTGACTACCATCAGATCAGAATCACAAAGGAAGATCAACACAAGACCACCTTTGCGACATAATGGGGGTGTTTCCACTATACGGTCATGCCCTTTGGACTCAAGAATTCTCATGCTATTTTTTCTAGGATAGTAGTGGCTACTTTCAAATATTTTATTCATAATTTTATTGAGGTTTATTTTGATGACTGGATTGTATTTGGGCTCATAAAAGGTCATATTGAGAACCTAAGAATGATGCTAGAATGGTGTCGACTGTATCAGATTTGTTTGAATCTAAATAAATGTATTTTTTGTGACTCTTTTGGAATTTTTTTGGACATGTGGTTTGTCACGATGGAATCTTGGTCGATCCTGCTAAAGTTGCGATCATCGTCGACCTACCACCACCTGTGATAGTAAAGCAGTTGAGAACAACTTTGGGACATACAGGGTATTATTGGAATTTTACCAGAGGATATGCAGAAGTGACTGCTCCCATGGATAAATTGATAAAGAAGGATGTTAAGTTTCAGTGGATGAAACAATTCCAAGAGAGTCTGGATCTCCTGAAGAATAAGATGGTTACAACACCCATTCTAGTTTTTCTAGAATGGAAGAAAGAGTTTCATGTACATGTCGATGCGTTGTCTATTATGCTCGTAGTTGTACTTGCACAACTAGATGATGGATCTATTGATCATCCTATTGAATTTACTAGAATTTTTTTTTCAACAACAGAGAAGAATTACACCACGATTGAAAGAGAAGGCTTAGCCATGGTGTATGCGCTTCAAAAATTCTGACATTATCTCCTGGGTGGACATTTCAAGATGTTCACATCCCATTAAACATTGAAATGCCTGGGTGGAGGAAGATATGTCAACGGCTTCTCCTATTCCAAGAATTCAATTTCGAGATCATTGTTAAACTTGGTCGACTTAATTTAGAACTTGGCCATCTGTAGAGGCTAGAATGTTGCGAAGAACATGGTAATCTCGACGATCAGTATCCCAGATGCATAATTATTTATGGTAAATATGTTTGATGACCATTACCGATATATTATACACTTCTTGAGGATGGGATATGCACCAGCCGGATTCACTACAATATAGAAGAAATCGTTAGTCACTAGAGATACATATTTCCAGTCGATAGCTAGACAGTTATACAAAATTGGACGAGATGAAATTCTTTGTCGATGCGTTTTGGAGCATGAGCGACCAATGATATTGAATGAGGAACATCTTGGTGTCGCAAGAGGCCATTATGCCATTAAATATATTGTACAAAAGATTTTACAAGAAATATTATGCTAGCCTACTCTTCATGCAGATGATAGAGAATATTGTTACAGCTATGATATCTTCTAGAGAACTAGAAAACCGTTGTGACGAGATGAAATGATGTTAGTAACTTAGATAATTTACATGCATTCGAAAAATGGGATGTTGATTTTTTCAGACCTATTAATCCACCAGGGAAAAGAACTGGTGCACGATACATTATCACTGCGACGAACTACTTAACTGGATGGCATGAAGCAGCGCCAGTTAAGGATTGTACTCTTGCGACTTGCAAAGTTTGTGTTCGACAATGTTGTAACTAGATTTGGATGCCTAAAAATTTTGTTAAGTGATTAGGGCACACATTTTGTTAATCATTTGATAGAAAAATTAAATGAAGAATTCTATATTCAGCATAAGAAGATGACACCATATCACCTACAAGCGAATGGTGTTGTCGAGGCAATCAACAAAATTTTGGAAAACACTGGCAATTATGTGCAATATTCAAAGAGATGATTGGGACCAAAAGGTATCCATGGTACTATGCGAATATCGCACAACCTGTAAGAAGTTGATAGGCCAAACTATATTTCAACTGGTTTATGGATAAGAGGTTGTCATGTCGATGGAATATATTGTACCCAGTTTGAGGATAGTTGCGATTACTGAAATGACTGATGTTGGCACTGTCGAAGAAAGATTATTGAAGCTTGTACAATTGGAAGAAGACGAGTTAGTTGCGGGCTATAATCAGATGTTTAGAAGGTGCGACAAAAAGCATGGCATGCTAGACACACCAAGAACAAGCAGTTTTGGGTCGGAGATCTTGTTCTTCTGTACAAGAGTAAGTTTTTGAGGCAGCATGACAAACTTAAAACACATTGGTTGGGACCGTATGTTATCATTCAGATCACTGAAGGAGGTGCAATGAAATTGTAGAAATTAGATGGAACACATTTCAAAGGATTGGTGAATGGAAGTTAGCTAAATCCTTACCAGTACAACCGTGACTTGGTCGACTGAGAATTGAAAAAAGAATGAAAGAGAAAAGAGAAAAAGACAAAAGACAAAAGACAAAAGAATCACAGGTTTATAAGTGTTGTTTATGTGTGTTATTCTATCATATTTATGAGTGTTTTGTTTCACATTTATGAGTGTTATGTCACAGATGATATGTCTGTCAAGGAAAAATAAAAGTTGTCACATACTATCTATCTGTCGCGGAAGAAAAATGGTGGTGAAGACTCTTTGTTTGTTGCAAGAAAAGAAATGTATTGCAGGCCATATGCCTGTCGTAGGAAGAGAATTGTTGTCACATAATGAATTTTGGTCACAAGTGACAGTTGGATAGCAGTTAATTTGAGGACACGGGATATTTCGATGACATACTTTTTGGTCACTTCCATCATTAATGCAAAATACATACCATTGGATTGACAAGCGAAGTGATGGTTTGATTGGCAGTTTCCTTGTAATGATTAGAAATATTGCTCCATGTGACGGAAATCACTCCCACCTTTCCATTTATTTCTCCATCATGTGAAGGAAAGAATAATTGAACAGGTGAATGTATATCATCTTCACACCGAAGTTTCATTCAGTTCAATTGCATCCGATTGAGTACACTGAGCTATTTGTCTGCAACTGCATAGAGCCGAGGTGATTTTTCACAAAGTATGGCCATTTCCATTTCTAGTACGAGCATTGTTAAAGAATTTGGTGTAGAGACTCATTCACCTACACCCATTATGGAAGAAACTGCCAGTTCCACCATCACCTATAGTTGAATAAGAAGCTACGCAATCATTGGTGATTCCATTAGTTATCTTACGACCAGACCCACCCGGTACTTCAATAAGGAGACGATATGGTACTCGTAAGAAGGAAACAACACCTATACTAGAGGATGACCCAACATAATCTGCATCCATGCTTCCAGATTATGTCCCAACCAGAACAACTGATGCACCTAAGGTTAGACTTGGAAAAAATGAAAAGTATCAATTGGTAGCACCAACCGTACCAAAAGGGGTTTGGGTAACAATGAATATAGTTCTGAACTTGCAGAAGATGGGTTTTGTCGACCATGACTTGCGCAAGTTTCCATAATTGAAAATTGATAGATATATGTTGACTATCCATGAAATAAAGGATGGTCCTATCCACGTGGTTCCAATGGAATGGAAAAAAGGATTGGACAAAGCTGTATTATTGTCGCTGATGCAAATGCCACATTTTGGACACATAGCAGAAGTCAATTCCCGTGTTAACAATTGCTAGTATGTTTCAATGGAATATTTATATGGATCTAGAAAAATATTTTAGTAGATGTCGAGCTGATAGCAGCAATCACTGGGTTTCCCCTTGCAAGCATCAACCCAACACCATTTTTTGGGAAAGACCAAGACACATTATTAACAAATAAATTGAAAACAAAGTTTGAGTGTACAAGGGATACACGAGGCTTTGCTGTTGCCTCCATCAATGATACTACTGTTCGGTTCACAATGGAAGTTTTATCTATCAATTTGTTGCACAAGATGCAACCGAACTAATGTATTGTAGGGACAATTGTTGTGACGGAGCTGTGTGTAGTAGGAGTCTAGATCAACTAATCACACTATATTATAAACGAACTGTTATCAAATGTAGAGGAGGTACATGAAAAAGGTAACCCATTCCATTATTCTTGGATACTAATTTTGACTTATTTTGTTGCATGGGAAGAACCAACAAACTACCAAGGGGTAGATGTTCCCGTCCTATCTTGAAGAGCTCGATACCAGAATATCTAGTTCGACAAGAAACAACCTGAGCGACAGAAATGCAATAATATATAATTCTTTTTAAAGGCTGAGGCCTCGTGGCATTTTCTTAGGAAGCATCCTAGGATAACCACGCGATTGTTAAGTGGTTTAGGAACATTATCATATTTTTGGCTGGGGCCCATCATATTCTTTTAGATCCTTGATAGGATACGTAAAAAATGTTTGGCGACACAGTTTCAACTATCTGCTGTTGAAGTTGATGCCATTGTGCAAGATTGGCTGAAAGAATGGAGAGTACTTGTTGCAGAGGACCAATTATCTTCTAAAGAACAACCATGACAAGATGACCCATCCACAAAGAAGAATGGATATCAAGGGGGGGATCCACCAGTTCAATAAATATGAAGGATTTCTCACAGTCCTCATGACTCTAGCACAACTCTGACAGATTAAGCGTTGGGAGAAAAGAGAAAGAAATTAGAGAAGTCTGAGAAGATTCAGAAGAAGAGAAAGGCCGACAAATCATCTGGAGTTGTTGGTATCACCAATGATGACTACACTCTATTGACATAAGCAATGAAATAAGTTGCTAGTCAAATATGCAGAAAAATAGATGAAAGATGAACCAAGTTGTCAGGTAGCATTGTAGATTTACTGTAGACACTTTGTAAGGTACCCAAAGAAGTTCTAGTGGGGGTTGACTACACACCACAATTGCCTTAGTCGTAGGACATAGCTGGCTCATCTAAAGAGTGACCTAGCAACACAACGATGCCAACTACACCAATAAGGATTACAGTCATGGGTGAAGCAATTGACTTAGGATTTCCAGAGATGAATACCATGGTTAAGGATCTGGGCCATGTTACCATGATTTTTTCTGCACTGATGATGTATCAAGTACATGCTATTCAGAATGTTGCAGTCATAGAAATGAAGGATAGAGAGCATGTGTTGGTAATCCAGGTTAAGTCCTTGAATTTTTTTTTTAATAAAGTGAAGAAGACAATCCAAGAAATAGATCATAAAGCTAAGACCTGGGAGGAGGACATGCACCAACTCAATATAGCTATTACACTGGCTTGTAGCAGTTTTACAGATGAAGGAATTATGCCTGAGATATTTTCAGAAGCCAAAGTCTTTCGACTTTGTGAAATTTCATAGAAGCTACGAAAGAGGGTCATGGAGTTGGAATTTGAGGTAAAGCCAAGTACACCTCTAGTGGTATTGGAAGAAAGAAGAAAAGAAACAATTGAAGCTGCAATGAAGATAGAAGAAGCAAATGAAATTTGTGCCAAGGCGGTCGAGCAAGTTTCATAGTCATGGGAAGTTTTTATCGACGATGAAGAGTTAGAAAAAGTAACATAATAGTTGCATATTGTTGAGACAGAGGTTAGGCAACTGAAAAATGAGGTAAAGAAGTTGCCGATAACATAGAAGATGGACAAGGCTGTCGACATGAAGATACTACAACACTAGGTCGCGAACAATTTAACACAACTAAAAAAGAGAACTGATAAGGTCACAGAGTTACAAGAAGAAGCATAGAAAGTTACAGGCATTATTCAACCTATATATGAGATGGTGCGACAATTTTTGGGGTTGGTAGGACTTACAACTTTAGAACACCTCAGTTCCAAACTTGAAGAAATAAGAAGCAGAAGTGTGACATGAGACTGAACAGGTAGTGAAAATATTATAAGATTTTCAAAGCAAGGTCGCACTTACTGAACTCTCAGACTGATTTGTCTCGAGATGAGCCACAGGTGAGTGATGGGGGTATGGTGGACCTAGGAAACGTTAGACATAATTACGCCGAAATTCTGGTTGGAAGAATAAATGTTCCAATCGCAAGACAATAAGGAGTTACAATAGAAGGAGTTGCGAGAGAAGAAGCTGCGATGGAAGCAACCATGACAGAATAAGAATAAATCAATTGAAAAGTAGAGTTTGACTAGTTTTGGAAATAGTTAGTTAGACTAAAAGATTTCGTTTAGTAATAAAGCATAATTGTAATTTTGGGCCAATAATTCATATTTTGAGATGTAACTGAATGTATCGAAATAGAAAGACAACTTGTAAAACGAGAGTTGTGAGTTAGTTGATGGTTGTATCAAGAATTATAAAAGTTGTAAGGCTTATAAAAGCATGAGCCCAAGTTGTGTACGGGTTGTTCTTGGTATAGGTTGAGAGGGAAGAGAGCTGCTTAGAAATATGATTGATCCAAGACTCTGTGTGGATCGATAGTTGAGAGAAGAAGAGAAGAAATACATAGACCCAAAACTAGAGAGCATGAGATGAGAGAAACATGTATGAATTGTAAAGATTATTTAAATAGTCTGCAAACTGAGTATGAAGACCAAAGGTGCTGACCTATTTGTCATGCCAAATGAAGAGCACATTTGTGGTTTTTCTCGGATGTGGTTCCACGTTAAATCTTCTCTATATGTGTCTGTGATGTTTATGTTTATATTGAGTGCATGTATGTTATCAATGAAGTGGATCCGAATATGTCGCACAATCTCTATTATGAATAACTCATATGTATATGTGTCGCAACTCTAATGGATTAAACTGTGATAATTATTTATGTTAAATACTATGATATATGTCGATGGATAAGTAGACTGTTATATTGAATGAATAAAAAAGAATAAGAAGTATAATTCTCGATTCTGGTCGAGTGACTGGATAACGTAGTTTAAGGGTGAAACCCCCCCCATAAATGTAGAAACTTGGTTCTATCAGTTCCCATTAAGCTATCTCAGGTGAGACTTCATATGTGTTGCAGGTGTTGCCAACGGAGTTTTGCTCAGTCAGACTGATATCTTGGGCTTTGTTGGTGAATGAAGAATCTAAACCCAAGTCGAACAAAAGTACACCAACACATTCTTAACTCTTTCCTACCATGAACCATGCTATTATTTATGATTCAAATTATGTATTTTAGTAATTATCAATGTGAACATCATGTTATCAAGATTTGTGACTAAAACTATATCCACAAATAACCACATGCCCATCTTTCCATAGGTATTTTTAAATTTCAAATGTATTTTTTTTAACATGTTTTTGTCTTTTATAAATAAAGAAGTATGTATCCAACTCTACATAATGGTGTTCTCTTTCAAAAAAACGATTCAAACAAATTAAAAAATCATCCACCCAAAGTACTAAGGACGGAAAACATTTTTCACAAAGCAATAATTTCCTTGTTGTAAAGAATATTGCAAAGATAAATTTGGGTTTTTTATATGATGTAATAAGGACGACGAATGCTTGTTTTCTAGTTACATAAGACGTATAGGGAAGTTGTCCCATGTATCTATGTCATTTCCAAGTAGCACCTACAAAATCAAGTCAATAGCAAGTTCAATTGCATTAATATCGTTTACTAATGGAAGCATATGTAGAAATAAATATTACATTGTAAATCCATTTATAGGGAAATAAAAGTATGCATGGTGTATTACTACTGGATATTGTGGTTTCTTTACACTCTTAAGCCTATGACATTCTAAAAAGTATCAATCAAAATATTATAAGTAGGTGGGTGATGTTTTTCAATCAAAATGTTATATATATATATATAGTCATAATCAAAATATTATATATAGTCACATTCATTGAGAGTAGACCTCTGGACCTTTCTTATTAATTTAAATTAGCATCGAACGATAATCGAAATAGGCCCAACAGACAGTAAGAGCGAGACTGTTATTTGAACTTAGTAAATAGGTTGTGGAACCACTAAATGATGCTTACTCTCTAACTATAGAATCTAAATGGGGACTTGGATACATCGCTATTTATACCTTCCGCCTACTTCATTTTACTTACGTGCATGCTACACCACTACATCCCTTTACTTGAAGATACATATTCCAAGTTGAAAAGGCAGGCCCCAAAATGGGACAGTAAGGACTTCGCTCACAGAAAAAGATATGTAACAAGCAATCCTATAAATGTGAATTATATAGGCAAAAAAGCATTAAATGCAACAGCGGTCGCATTGTCCGCTGTCGAATCCTTTCCAAAGTAAGATCCAACGGCGGACAGTACGACCGCCGTCGCATTTAATGCTCTATAGCATGAAATATATTTTTCACCAATTATATAGGTTCAGGGTAGGCGCTAAGCTTTCTATTACTAAATAATGCTTTTGGTTTCAATTATGGGATCTTCAAGGAGTGAAGCTGCCCCATAACACCGGAACATTTTATCCCTTTCCCCCTAGCCTAGACTGGGAGAAGGTATTCCCCTCTGAATTGGGTAGCGGCTAACGTCCTAATATGAGCCATCTCACAGCCCAATATGAAGCAACATCGACCGAGATAGGTGCCACGAACGAACAACAAGAGCTAGTATTATTTGCCATTTTTCAAATCCTCACTTGATGGTAGCCCAGTAAGAGTAAGTACCCATTTTACTACTTTTGATGGTGATTCTATACGTCTAGAATTCAATACATTATCATAAATGTCGAATCTAGGAGCCTTTGTATGCTTATGTGACCATATATGTCGAATGTAGGATTCATAATATATGTTATCATAAATGTCGAATTCTACAATGGAAGAATGTAGAATTCAATACGTTATTAGGTAGACATAGAAAATAACTAGCATACCCCTAAAGCGGGGGAAATGAAACATCGAAGATAACTTCGATATGTTTCAAAAATGAGAGAAAGTTGTGTGTGTAAATAATATAAGTTTATGTGATAAAATCAAGTCTAGCAAAATAAGTGAAAATAAGTTACACCAAACTTCTAAATCGCCACAAAAGTGAAAATAAGTTTCCTCCAAAAGGATTTTGTACATAAAGTTTTTAAATTTGAAAACGTTCGGTGAATAAGTCAATGTTTTTGCCTCGATCCTTTGAATGCCAATGGAATATTACAAAGCAAAAAGGTCCAAAAATACAAGGGGCATAATTATAGGATTTTTCCAAGTTTTAGGTAGCTTTAGAGAACCTCGAAACCCCTGGACGTGGTGGAACTATACCTTTGCAACTGAGACCTGAACTGGACATGGAGAGACTATACCTTTGAAATTGAAACTTGAACTATGTGAGACATCAAAATTTCTTCACATCATAATTTGCACAAGCGACACCATTTTCCCCGTCGACCATTCGTGTGGGTCCTCTTATAATCTCATGTATTGAATATCATTGAATGGCAAAATAAGGTTGATCGGTGAAGAAAATATTTTGTTTCAAGTTTTTAATATCCCAAGTTAATCTTTATATTGAATATTGATAGTATATAGTCAAGATGTCCATTAGTATCTTGTTGCTTAATTTTCATGACGTAATGGATGTAGAAGTCAACCCCCTTCTGTACACATATTGTAGTTCAAGGGGCACAAGTTTTGATAGACGTAAGAATTCCATTGAATTTATTTTACCTTTTCTCTTCACTACACGTAAATGCAAAGGTGTGGTGCCCTTCGTTCCTTGCGGATCCCAAAACCATCACGATGGAATGTGGAGGCTCTCTGAGTCGTAAGCTTTGATATATGAAATTGAAAATTACAATCCAATGAACACAAAATCATTTTCTTATTGTTACATTTCTTTGCAGAATAACTAATATAAATATGGCCTCTCATTAGACTCCCATTGACCTTTCTTCAACCTTTATATTCACATAATTTTTTCTTTCTTTTTTGAGTTCTGCAACTTCAGTTAGCTCCATTAGTAGATCTCATTGCCGGATACAAAGTTTTTCAAAACCATGGTGATGACTTGGCTTGGCCTGTTGAATTTTTAAATCCCAACCAAACTTACCCACATATTTTTCAGTGCAATTTTTTTTTGGCTCACATAGTTTGGGCTTTCAGATGTACAAACTGAGTGTCTAGTGGACCTAAACAGTTGTGTTTTAGATGATATGCATGACTTCCACGTTTCCCATGGAAACTATACAAGTAGACGGTTTGAATGATACAAATATGTATGATAAACTATGAAAGTTGGCTAATTAAGATATGTTGCTGAGATCTCTTTTCCCATCGAATTTGGCGTTAGATAGAAATCATCATTGTTGATGATTTATTGCAGCAATATTTTTGTAATTATTGATGATTGGATACATAATTACCATGTGGGGAAATAGACCGGTGCTTGTTGATTATCATGAAGATGATTCATTTGATAATATTCAAATGAGGAGGTCGCAACTTGTTGATACTGAAGCTTCTCTCTTGGAACGCAGTATAATGACAATGAAGTCCCTGAATCTCAAATGGATTTGCTAGAACAAACATCCCAACTCTTCTCCACCTTCCTAGATTCTAATGAAGAATTTAAGGCTTCTACAGGTGTCAAGGAGCACAACAAAAATATTTTGACAAGATGAATCACAGGTAAATAGAAATTCGTTATTCACAGGTAAATATAAATACGTTGTGTAAAAGTTTGTATGTTTAGTTCATATTAAAATTGCCAGATGTAAATATCTAGCTTATGGTACATGTAAAAATTTTGCAGGCATATTGGAAGCAATACACAAAGAAATTTCCCGTCTCATGGCAATCAAACCCGAAGCCGAACGAAACAGAAAATCCTGGGTATTTTCATACAAGGATCTACAGAGCATGCATTACCTACATGCATCAATTTGTGAATCAATGAGACTTTATCTGTTGGTCCTCTTCGACTCTAAGAATTCTCTCTGCAACGAAGTTCTGCCTGATGGGACTATCTGGGGTACCGACTACCTTAAATTCAAACTAGAAAGATGGATGAACAGGATGGGAATTTTATCCCTAAGAGTCCCTTCAAATTCACAGTCTTCCAAGGCGACGCGTGGGTATGTCTGAGAAAAGATATGGCATTTATTCAGATGAATTATGTTTTAACAATTGTGGTTTCTATGTGCAGCACCTGGTTGAATATTCGGCTATGGGAAATCCAAAGCTCATTGATAGCTTGACTGCGTGCATGAAGGGTGGTTTTCTTGTTCTGCTTGAAAAGAAGACGACTGATTGATAGCACTAGTATCCCCATCATAAATTCGTTCGGTTCAGTATTTTTCACTTATAAAAATACATTTATAAAATAAAGGAGACCCAAATACTATCAATTATACTTTAAGCTTTTAACTCTCATTTATTATTATCCTTGAAAAAAATTAAAATATAAGTCCCCTGTCTTTTTCTTGAAACAAAATTTCAATTAGGTTCTAAAAAAATTAAAATATAAATCTCCTATGTTCTTTTTGAAATTTTGTTTCAATTAGGTAAGAACCCATAGATTTAATAGAATAATAAAAACAATCTATGTTTGCTCAAATAATTTTGATTTGGAATTATAAAAAATAAGTTCTCTATGCAGAATAAATCTTAATTTAGCATGAATTTATACTGGTATGGAAAAGCTAAAAAGACTGCATCCATAGTGTAGTTTAAAAGCTGAACTTCTCTTCCCCTGAATTTCCCTCTCTATGTGAGCTCAGGGTCACTGCTGCGAGATTCTGATTGTGTTGCATTGGTCAAATGCATAGTTTGTACGCCATAAACATACCAACATTAAAGAAAGACATGAAATAAGAGGTATTTAACACTGAGATGGATGATATTCATTAATTAATATACGTGACAACAGGCACATAGGATAATTCAATGGTAGTTGCGTCCTTTCCAACGTTTAATCTTTTAGTTGTTGCTTTTCTTATATTTTGACAACCAAAGTATTCAAACAAGCACAAAATAACTTATGGCAAATCTCTGTTGTCATTGCAATTTGGAAATTACTAGGTTAGGTTCGAGTTGCTTTCTAATCTAGGGATTTTATAATAAAAAACCTGAAAGAAGAAATCCATAACATTTGGCAGTCCTGGGGCTCGGTGTTTGTGATTCAATATTAGTTCGATTTCAAAGTTTAGAATGTGTTGTTTTTACGTTAACCAACTCCAAAACTCATGAAAATTGTACCCATTGAGTCTATTTTCCTAATGGGTAGGCCATTCCATCATTTTTCAGAGCTTAGCACACCATGGCTACTCTTTCTCTGAGGTGATTTGCAGTTTTCTCATCAATTTTGTGTAGTTACATCAATTCACTCTGAATCTGTAGTCATGTTATTTATGATCTTGCAGTGGGTTTATTATTCTTCATTCTCCACGAACATAGTAACTAATTACATCTATTTATTTTCAACAAATTTATAGGTTTGAAGTAGATCTGTTAAAGAAATTCGCCATGAGTTTACCTCTGGAGCAATCCCATCCAAGGGAAATTTCAGCAGGTAGATATGATTTTGAATGGGGAGCCTCATCGGATGCAGCCATAAGTAAAGGACCCACCAAGCACAACTACGACACCACCACCATCAGTCCTGCCCTGGAAGTAAGTAACGACAATATTTTTGTGAAGTTTTGCAAAGCTTCTCGATGGAGAACCTTTTTCAGGAGGAGACTCTAGGAGTTTGGAATCTGAAGAGAATATACAAGTCGATGCTTATTCACTGGAAGGATTCCCCCATTATGATAGAAATGGTACACATTACCCATTACCATTTTACCTTTACCACATCCCACATCCACACATTAACCCCATTTACTTCGCATCCCCGTCATTCCCACATTCTGTAGTCCCCTTTAGGTTTAATCCCCAACAGCCCACATATTCCAAGAGAGGCAACACCTTCATCCCAAGAAGACTAGTTAGCTAACTTAATAACTAGATATAATATTTAGTCCCCTTCATTCCACATCTCACGTCCCAATCTGAAACAAAGACCTAGAAGGACAAGATATAATTACTCAATCATATGGCCTGGATGAAGTTGTGATTAGATCCATTCCTTTGTGCAGATTCACTAAAGCAGAGAAGATCATAGACAACATGGAGTGCGCAGTTTATTTGGTTGAGTTTTAGGAGAAGGAGGCTCTCAGAATTCTTCCCAAATGCATCCATGCATTCCATATTAACTACATTGATGTTTGGCTAAGGTCACATGCGAATTTTCCTTTATGTAGAGCCAATATTGTGTATTTAGAAAACCCCTTTGTCCCTACCATTGCGTCGCGAATACGACATAGCCTAGAACATGGGATGGTTGGGGTTGTGCATGACAATTTTAGAGCAGAAGACTTAGGTGCCATTGGATCTAGAAATAGTGCAAAATGCATGAATAATCTGGATTTTCAAGAGTGTGGGGATACATGACTGCAACACATAGGCTTAGCTTTGGAAACTGAAGGCTTTAACGAGTACGCATATGGGCTTAATGCCAAGAGTATAATACTGGAAGTAGGGGGTGATGAAACTATCGTAGGTGCTAAAGGAGACCCAATATTGGAAAATGGCCCATTATCTAAATTATTTCCCACTTTATAAAGATCATATTCATTTGGATCTTCAGGGAATGAGCATTACAATTTTACATCTAGAGATAATAGAACCCATCTTTTGGATTCTGTTCCTGCTACAAATAGTACTGCATCTCCATGGAGATACAGGAGGACTTTCGATGCAGATACATGAGGAATTTTAGATGGAGCAAGAGGTTCAGTTCACCATTCAATTCAAAGGGCCTATTTTCATTAAATCCAAGGATTAAAGTCACTTTTTTTCAGGAGGGGATCATCATCTTCAACCAATTTTCCTTCAATGTTTGCACTTTATCCCGCTAGAGATTACTACAACAACAACATACGTTCTACAACAGACATGATATGGGGATTACATGCATGCAAGTTTGACAAGAGGGGGGAGCCTAAGTCCTCCACTTATCAGAGCTGGGAGAACATGATCATCAACCATATTTCAATCCATGACAAGTTTGTTGTTCGTGAAGAGATTGTTATTTGTATTTACATCTAGCAGGATTAACCATGAATAACTTTGGGTGGTCAATCATGTCATCATAGATACGATATATGATAATGAGTCTGTGGACATAGAGAGACTCCTCACAGAAGGTCGATAGGTGATGAAACCTGCAGAGGAACAACCCCTTAAATAACACCTTCAGTATAACAAACAGAGTATCTATTTCATTCACCAAATGCGAATTAACAAGTCACGTGTTTAAAAATACATTGAAACCAACTCATCTATTTGATAAGTGACGACACAACCAACACATGGGCATTGGAGGAAATATGCATCACCACTGATCATGAGTTATGAATTGGCACATCACATATCTAATCATAATATTAGTGATGGCACTATATTGAAACTCAGATAATATCACATTAAAATATGACTTGGCTTGGTTTTTCCTAGTTCGTGCAATTGGAAGCATGGTGCTTATGTGCAAATGTAATCCTCTTTTATTATTTGACCACTGGTATGTTTTCTCCTATGAGTGTCGATACTCGATACAACATTATCAAGGGGTGGTTATCAAATTAAGCATTCCACGTGCGCATAATGTTGCAAATCTCATTTCGATTTAGAGCATATTGTTCTATCCAATTTCACCAAATTGATGTACTAATATAAATTAGATAAGTAAAAAGTATTTATGTTCTTATGATGATATTAATTCAATTCCATATTCATCAAAACTTTTGCTCACCCGATAGCAATGTACTATCTACGAAATAATACCGTCCACTTTTTCATTAAAAGATGTAATATATCAATATGGCCTAATTTTTTATTGTATTTGTATATATGTCTATGAGAGTTTCTTTTGACTTTATTGTAATGTTATGATATCAATGTATTTCATATTCAAGTATACCAATTCAATTTATTATTCACAATGTATTTTTTTAGATTATAGTCTATAGTTTAATGAATAAAAAAGCTCTTGCACCGAGATTATCCATTATACCAATTTGATTTGATCTTTTGCAATGTATTGTTTTATATCTCATCTATCACTTTTCTCTTAATGTATTGTTTTATATCTGATCTATCACTTTTCTCTTAATTTTGTAGTGATGTGTAACATGATTGATTTGTATATATTTTCTTTGTGTTTAGGTATGCCTTCCAACCTTCTTAATGAAAATAATAACAGTAACAACTCATAGGAAGATAGTAGAAATTTTTTGAATCAACGTCGTTGTACAAGATACCATCAACAAAAGGAAGATATCAATCAAAGAACATGGAGCAAAGTATGATCAGATAAAACAACATAACAATGAAGGTGATTAAAAATCAAAGAAAAGCATGTGTTAATGTATTTCATGCCATCATCGATTCTCAAATTTTAGATTCATGCAAATTCCAAAGTTTGGAAGAATAATCAAAAGAACATATATACATGAATTTGATGTTACATTCAACCAAAATTTCACAACAATTATTTCACTGGACAAACATATACACATAACCCATTGGGTAAACAAAGGAGAAATTCTTCTACAAGTATAATACCTGATGATCGATATGGTATACCAACTATGATTCCAAACAATGTTGATTAAATCAGAGTCTTCAAGGAAATGTTTCATGTGGTGAAACGTATGCACAAAACAAAAAATACATAATTATCACACTATAACAATCATATAGTCATAATCCACATGATAAATAAGAGTAAGTGGGACAAAAACAACTCAACTTTGTATTACAGATGCAAGAATAATGTACATAAGATATTATCTTTATGGTTCTTTAAAACCTACCTATTTATACTTGTTACAAACAATTAATCAGTTATAGCTAATAAGTCAGTCGACCAATTGACTGATTGAGCCAACTTGACCATAGTCGCTTGGAGGACCTAGTCAGCCAGTTGACTAGGCTCCTCCAACATCTCCCCCACCAACAAATTCCTTCTTCACCTCGAAGAGAAAAGGGGAGTATTTTTTTTTCAAAACTTGAGAATCCTTTGTTAAGGCTGCTGCATAAGAGATGAACCGTTGGACTGACTGGGCACAATGTAAGCTTCGACAATGGAACTGGTAGAGGAGGCAAGCCAAGACTGAAACTCTTTCCACTCATGGAGAGTTGTCTAAATGTTTGTGCTAACTATAATAAGATTGGTCAACTTAGTAATTTTCTCATTCATGGAGTCATGCTTGATATTATGTAAATCTTATCCGAGAATCAACTGCTGATAGTTGGCATAGACAAACAACTTGTCTATCTGGGAAACCAAGTTGTCAATCTTGGTTTGTGCTAGCTAGGCATACTTGGACCATTGCTCTGCTTTTTTTTGTAGCTCCCTTAATTTGTTCTGAACTATCTCAATCTGTTATTCAAGGTTCGTTATAGTTGTGTGATCCACAGAGGCTTTCTTTTAAAATATGAGTGCTAATTTATTCTGAATTATGCTCATATATGCAAAAACCTGGCCATATGCAAGTAAGATGTTGACCGTTTTCTTAGCTAGCAACTCATATTCTTGGAGTTTGTTGTGGTGGCTTAAAAATAATGTGTGTTGTTCTTTTAACAAATTTGTTGTTTGTTGTTTGTACTACTAGTTCTTCTAGGTTGAAGCTTCTTCTAGAAGTTCTATAAGGGACCCAAAGAGGTTCATCATATGATCTAGAGTATTTTTGGTTGGTGTTCCACATAATGTTGGCTTGATTTTCTTGATCATGCTATCACAGTGTTGCAATACTTCAAGTTTCTAGTCTTCAATGGTATCAAGGTTTTTTTTATTTTTTGACCATCTTTTCTTTTTCTCTTTGATCATGCTATGGAAGAGAGTTTTTAGTTCTTGGTCTTTTGCATCTGTAATAGACTGAACTGAGACTTGTAACTGTTTTTGCTTTTTTTTTTTTTGGATCCGTTCTTGTCTTGTATCTAATTCAGATGTTGAGCATCTAGTAAAGGAGCATGTGTCATCGAGGTATCTAGAGTAGGAGTAGTTGGAGGTGTAGCTACTGATGCAGATGTGGTCAGGGTAAGAATGGTCGACATAGGTGGAGGTGTGGTAATAGAAGTCCTCGGATCATGAATAGTGGAATATGGTAGAGGCATGGTTATAATCATTATATTTGTATGGGTGGTTGGAATGGTTGTTGTGGTCGTTAGAGGAGGAGTGGATGAAGGAAATGGTAGAGTGGTCAATGTAGAAATTATTTGGTTAGAAACAATAGTAGTCGAGTGAAGAGGTGGTTGGTTAACAATGGATGATGTGATTCTTGAATACGAGAAAAATTGGGCAATTAGTGACTCAGGTGGGACTTTTTCTATTGTTGTTGTGTGTTATCTTAAGTTACGAGGTAACTTAGGCATCTTACAAGGATTTTGGGGAATTTTTGTTCCTCGTGGGGGTAACCCATATGATTTTGGTGGGTCGATGGCTTCTAGAATTGGTCATGTGATTACATATTTTTGTAACTTGGGGAATTGTTCGGGGAAGATTTCAAGTAATTTCTAGAAGGTTGGGTCTTGGATGGTCGAGAGGAAGGATTGTTCAAATTTAGTTTCTTTAAGGTTTTTTTTAGTGAGGGTTTGTACGATGGTGGAGGGGAATTTTCAGGAATGGTCATAGGGTTTTCATGTTGTGGCTTCAAGTGAATTTTTAGCTTCGCAAGTGGAGGAGACATTACCTTTTCATGCTCCTATGATTCGATCATATTTTTCTTGATTTGTTGTTCAATGGTAACCTTGTTGATGATAGAATCCAGAATGACTTGTTTTGCTTCCTTGTGTAATTCTTGGAGTTCATCTTCAATCGAGGTGTTAAGTATCAATTTTCCATTTTTCAAGTGTCTTGATTTAAATGTCTCCTGCATTGTATAAATTTTTTTGTGACAATATTAATTTTTCTTTGGATAGGTCGAGAGGTGATTGCACATTTGCTTATGGTTCATCATCTTCCATCATTTTTCCCAACAATTCTTTTTTTTCCATCGACTTAGGCTGGGTTCTCGAAAAAATAATGGCTAAAGGGTTTTATTCTTCTTTTTGAGGTCTAAATATTCTAAGTGCAACCTTGCTTTGAATTATTCTTCTTTCTCTCTGTTGGTATATGGATCTTGTAGCGATAAATCTGTTCTCCATGCGATTTTTGGAATTGGGTAGGTTGTATTCAACTGAACTACGAGATATTTGAACATTTATTTTATTGTTGGATAGTAGTATAGTTATGCTGCATTTCCAATTGCACCCTACATGAACCAAACTTTGGTGAAGTCTAGCCCAAGTTGAATATGTGTAGTCAGAGGTAGACTCTGTTGAACATGCTAAGGAACCCTCCATATGGACGTTGTAGTTTTTAAGGCTTGAAACTTGTTTTTAATCCATTTTTTGGTAAGTTTGGGACCTTGGGTGCAACCATGGGGTTAAAATGCTTTAAAGTTGTTCAATACTAGTCTCACATTTGTTGTAAATGCAGGATTTCTGACTGGGATTATTCTGTACATTGCCAACTAAATTAATAGAGAAGGAAATCTAATGGGGGATCTTGTCTCTTGGAATTTTCCACAAGTCGACTGAATGATCATGGCCAAATATTCTTCCTAGTCGAACAATTTGGCTTTTATGGCGATAGATTTGACAACTTCTCATATGTCTAGTCTGAGATCGGATGGTCAACTGGAGCTTGTTAAATTGATGGGTACTATGATTGCAACAAATTTATAAGCTTCGTAAAGTATTTCATTGATGACTAAACCCATGGAGTTCTTACCCTTGGGGGATTCTCTGAACTCTTCTACAAGGTTCAACTTACTGCAGACTAGTACTAACAGTCCTTGATTTGGTATGATGGTGACAACTTCTATAAGAGTGACATTGATTTCTACTAGTTCATCGAACCAGAGCTTCCCTCTGTGGTATCTTCTAATGACATATTGTGCTATTAGGTCTTTCAACATGTTAAATATATCCAACAGAGGTGCAGATATACAATGTAGGATATTTGCTATGAATACATTGTTGTCTTCGTTGGTCCATTTTTCATTCTATACACCCCATTCTCTTAGTTCCATCCATTGTCTCTTCCATTGGTGTTCTTCTATTCTTGTTTTTTATTATTATCTTGGTTAAGCGAGATTTTATATTTTTTCAATCTTATACTATTAGGTCGTCAGGAGGGTCAACTTGTTTTCTCATAGCTTGAGTGCTCCTTTGGTCATTGCTGGTCGACTTCCCATCGTTGGTTGGTTTTAGGTGCTCCTTTCTATTCCATTCTTCTAGTCTGGTTTGTCTCACTCTCCGAATGTTGGTCTACTATCGTTTTTCTACCTACCATTTTCCATATCTTAGAATATATTTATATACTATTAATGTTTAAGTTGGTTTTTCTATAACTACTTTTTATTTTAACTTACTATTGTTAAGCTAGATAATATGCAACTTATTATTTTTACATATATTGGGGGAAGACGTTCGACCAAATGGTGATACAACCATCCAATCGGCATCGTGCCACTTTTATGCTCTATATCTTTTGATTCTTGCGTAGTTGACCACTTTGTTAAAGATATTTCCTTGCAATGTTTTTAGTTGGATTGATCCATTACTATTTAACTCTTCAACTGTCTAGGGCCCAATCTAAGCCATATGTAGTTTCTTCGATTTTTCTTTTATTTGACTAACATATAATAGTACCAAGTCATCAACTGATACATCCTTCCTTTTTATATTTCAGTCATGCCAAGATTTTCGCTAATGTTTCTAGATTTCTTGGTAATGAATTGCTATATGTTGTTGTTCCTCTAACTTTGTTAGGTTAGAATTTTTGTCTTCTCCAACTTTTACACTATCTAGATGAAGTATTTCTATAATTATTGGTGGTTATCTTATGAAGTGTAGAGGCATGATTTTTTCCTTCCCATAGACTAATTTAAAGGGTGTCTGCCCTATTGACCATTTATAAGCTACGCGGTAGGCCCCATAAAATAGTAGGTATCATGTTGTCCCAGTCATCCTTTTCAATGTTGCATAATTTTGTTAATCCTTTGGTTAAAGTTTTGTTAAATGATTCAATGACTCTTTTCAGCTATGGATGATAGGTTGAACTCTTTTTATGATCAATCATGAATTCGTTCAGTAGTACAACAATAGTTTTGTTAATAAAGTGCGTGCCTTTGTCACTGGTAAGAGTAAGAGGGCATCCAAATCTTGTAATAATATTTTAATATATAAATTTTGCCACTACTTCACTAGATCATGCTTCAAAGGGCTCAACTTTGACCCATTTGGTTACATATTCGACTGCAGTATTAATATATCTTGCTCCAGTTTGTCGGCTAAGGATTGGGAATGATCCGATAAATTCGATCACCAAAACTTGAAAAGTCAATCTTGGATTGATAGATATTAAAGTAATCTCATTACTTGGTAATGGTTATCCTAGCCTTTGACACTCATCACATTTATTTACTTTAGCTATGTAGTCTTTATGTAGTGTTGGCCATCATAGTCTTGATTGCAAAAAAATTCTAGTCATCATGTTGGCCTGATATTGACCTTCGATAGGGCCACTATGTGCTTTGCCAATGATTACTTGTCATTCGTGTTCAAGGGTATTGCACCAAAGTATTTCGTATAGTCTGAGTTTATATAGAAATCCATTTATCAATGTGTATGGTTCAACTTTCATTGCAAGTATTTTCTTTTTCTTTCTGACATTCCTTTTGTGGCTTGTCCTTGATCTAAAAATTGTTCTCTATCTTCCAGTTCCATCAGTACAACCTCGACTCTAAATAGATTTGCATCAGGAAATTCATGATAGATTCTAATAGGGTCTTCCCCTGTTTCTATTCTTTTTTTTGTAAGTAAGAAACGTTACCTTCTGTTATTGATGTATCATAAGGATAATTACAATGAAAATTATAGAGTTTCATGAGGCATAAATCCTAACCACAACCCGTCCCATACTAGGGTACCCAAGCATTGAAGTTGTACACAAGATAATGCACCCAAAGTATAGCCAAACATTGGCTCGATGACCCTAAAAATGACAAGTTACCCCTTGGATTTACTATGGCTATGCAAATACCGAGTATGATAACAAAAAAGGAATGGCATCAAAATGCAAAAAAATATCACAACACATACTACCCACAACATCAATCTCCCTTCAGCTCAAGGAGCTAACAGATCACTGGTGGGCCTAGCAGCACCATCCCCATATCCTCGATTTCCTGGGAGAGATACCCCACCAACATATCTTCCAACGTGCGTGCTCCATCCAAGCTAGTTTGTTGGCCTCGCTTAATCGCCGTGGGGTCCTCTCTGATTTCCTTCACCATCTGGTCTCGATATTGAAGTTCTATGTCTAGGAGGATTCTTATTTCCCAAAACAGATTAGTAGCAATCATTCATCCCTCGCGGGACTCCAATTCCCTTAGGAAATAAACCTATGTATGTTCTATCTGTGCTTCGGTGGACGCTAGGTTCTCCGTGAGGTACTGAGCTCCCTATTTGAAGTGCAAGGGGGGGAGGGATACTCTGTCACCCTTGTCCTTTGCTCTGAATTCCCTTCCTCCTCAAAGTGAAACCTCTCACCAATACTTCATCAAGAGCCTCTCCTACTACACATGCGCCATCTAGGGGCCATGATACACAGAATAAGGGTTTCCAAGGTGAAAGAGATACCACCTGCTAACTGAAGCCAACAATTCTAGCTGTAATGCATAAAAAAACACATGACTACCAGTCCATGAGAGTGAGCACTTATACATTTTTGAGCTGATATTGGGTATCTAAATGTCACCAACTTTAAATGACCAAACCCGTACCCCAGATTGTTCATGGTACAAACACTCATTCCTTTGTACTCACTGATCTTAATCAAATAATCCCCTGCCCAAATACCACATGCTTCAATTCTACGAAGATCCAAAATATGCTTCAGCTTCGTCCTTTCCCAAACGTTGTAGCTTGCAAGGACACCATTCCCTCCATCAACACTTCCATATTTATTTATGATCAAAACGAGCCTTGACGAGAATATTGGACCATCGGTTATGATATACGGGGTGATTGAAATCCAAACCCATATCCTTTCCTCATGTCGCAATTTCCATCCGTCCTTTCCTCCCCACCTCCATTTGTCGTAATGATTCTACCAATATATAAGTTAATGAGGGATTATAGGTCATGTATGGAAGGAGCCCCTTTCCCTCATCGGTGTTGCATGGCTATCATACCGGTTGGCCTATGTCAGCTGCAGCGAGTTCCATACTTTGTCGTCACAATTCCTAGTCACATGTGTTTTCTAGTGGGCCTGCATGGAAGGGGACACACACTCCCACCCATTTGTTCACTAGCACATATGCCACCTTATTCCGTTGTCTTTGAATGTGCATGAACTGGATGGAAAGGGTGGTGGCTAACAAGTGTTGAAGCATATGCGACCTTCTCTCCCACTTCCAATTCTAAGAGACTTTGGAAATGGCCGATCCTCGCTGGATTCATCCCAACGTGGATATTATGAGCATGGAGTCCTCCTCCACAAATAGTGGTATCCATAGCTGATGTAATTCCCCCNCTTTGGAAATGGCCGATCCTCGCTGGATTCATCCCAACGTGGATATTATGAGCATGGAGTCCTCCTCCACAAATAGTGGTATCCATAGCTGATGTAATTCCCACCTCGAGCCACTAACCAGGCCTTCCAATTCTGCAACATTGTTCGTGGTTTCTCCAAGGTCTCCTAATAAGACACTGAGTACACTGCCTTCAGCATTGCGAATGACCCTGCCATATCCAGTTGGGCTAGGATTCCCTTTTGTCGCCCCATCAAAGTTGAGTTCGAAGGTTCCCACCACTGGGAATTTCCAAGAGTTAGGACTTTGTGGGGGGGTGACCAGAGCGCACAAAATGTGAATGCTCATAGGTAAATTGAAAATACCCTAGCCATTCAATATTGGCATCTCTACATTTTTTGCTTTTATTGCTTCGGACTGTCATTGAGTGAGAGTGAATGTTTCCTTTAAGTGAAGTTCAATTAACAACCAAAATTCCTCTATTGTCCTATTCTTTTCCTCAAACATTTATCGGTTTCTCTCCTTCCATACTTCCCACACCACAATCCTTAGGTATAATTCCCACATTCTGTTGAGAAGCTCGTTTGTAAAGGCCTGATATGGCCACATGGCCAAGGTAAGATCTGGGTGTCCCATAACCCTGAATCTCTTTCTGAACCTATCCTCTCCCATATCCTAGAGGGAGGATACCATTGGGAAACTGTCCAACAAGTGATCAATGGTTTCGGCCTCCTTATAACATAGACAACATCGGGAGGGACTGGTCACACCCCTTTTCAGAATATTTTCCCAGGTCATGATGCACTGAAGTAGTAACAACCATCTGAAAGTTGCAATTTTGGGCCATAGGTTCCCCTTCCATACCTTGCTCCATTTTCCTCCTTTGACACTCTGTGTGTTTTCGTTAGAAATCCCACCGCCTCCACGATACTAAAATTACCCGTTTTGGAGTACCCCCAGTGGACTTTGTCCGACACATCCACCTTGGGAATCCTTAGAGAACATAGTTCCTTGTAAAAATTGTCCATTTTCTCTTCGGGGACACATGATTTCCACCGGGGCTTGGAATTCCACACCCGGAACTGTATGTCTTCCTTCGCGGGCTCGCAAAAGTCTTTCACCTGCTCTAGAGGATTGCTCTAAATGTACATATTTAGGTCTTGTATATATTCTCTATAGCCCAAGAGGGGTAATTGTTTCCATGCATCCCAAAAAAGGAGGCTAACTCGTCATCACGTATCTCCCAGAAACTGTTCCTTTGAATTAATCCCATGTTCAGTTGCACCGCTTTCCAAATATGAGAGCCTAGTATGTCGTCCTCAAACCTGATGAGATAATGCTTAGGCTAGTGTGGGGCATACTTGTGGTTCCATAACACTTCCCAAGGCTCCTCGGTGTGGGTGATCTAGCGCCACCAAATTTTGGCTCCCATGACCCTGTTGACACTTATGGGGTCACGCAGTCCTAGACCCCCTGCTTCCTTTAGAGTACACAGGGTATCCCAATCGACGAGGGCCCATTTCTAGTGCCCTTGAGAGCCTCCCCATAAAATGTTCCTTTGTATGTTTCGTATTTTCTTCAGTACTGATTTTGGAGTAGCCAAAACTGAGAAAAGGTAGAGGGGCATTTCTTCCAACATCGATTTTACCAAAATGAGAGGACTTGGGAAATTGAAGTCTCTGAATTTCCATTGCTCGAGCTTGCGCTTGAGTTTGTCAAGAATATCCTTCCATGAGATTTGGAAAATAGTAGATTCATCCAAAGGAGCATCCATATACTTGGATGAGAAGTGACCTTCCGTGAATTCCAGAATACGAAGAATATTCCTACTCGTGAATTTCAGAGTGTTGAAAAAATAGACATGGGATTTGTCTTTGTTGATCTCCAACCCACTAGATTCCAAAAAGGTGTCTAAACCCTTTTTGATACCTCTGGATTCCTAGACTGGGGAGGGCCCCATTAACATGTTATCATCAACGAATTGTTGATGGGTTTGAGGATCCATCCCATCACTGAGGGTAAGACCTCGAATTTGATTTCTTCACTGAATAGCTTTGAGCATTTAAACAAGTTCTTCAACAATAATAATGAACAGGAAGGGATATAAGGGGTCCCCCTGATGAATCCCCCTCGACATCGAGAATGGATGTGGCAGAGTTCCATTAACCAAGATTGGGAAGAAATATGAACATACAAGGATCATTACCCATTCGATCCATTTCTCATTAAAACCAAAGGTCCTTAGTATTGCAACTAAGAAGGTCCAATTGAGTTTATCGTAAGCTTTAGATAAATCAAGTTTAAGTAGCATATCTGGAATCTTGTTCGTCTTTAGAGACTAGATAGTTTCGTGAACCAAAATGATGCCGTCTAGAATTTTCCATCCTTCTACAAATCCAGTTTGCTCAGGGGAGCTTAGTATAGGTAAAAGGGGTCAAAACCGATTTACTATTACCTTGGTTATGATTTTGTAGATGACATTGTAGAGGGCAGTTGGTTTGAATTTACCAGGATCTTTTGTTCCCATTTCTTTCAGAATTAGCATAAGGAAAGTAGAATTAAAGGCTTTCAGAATGCTCCCCATTCTCCTTGAGTCCTCTACCAACTCCAACACTTCATATTTTAGCCAATCCCAACAAGAGTGGAATAAATTCGTGGTGACCCGTCTAGTCCTGGGGATTTATCCATTGCCATTTACTTAACCGTTGCCTCCAGTTCATCCCTATCAATTGGTTTCATTAACATATTGCACACATAATGTTATGATTGACCAAAATCAACTTAGGGATGTGGTTCAACACTTGTTCCTGTGCCTCTTGACGATTGATATTAGGTTCCTCCAGGAGGTCGGTGTAGAACCCATTCAAGGTATGCTCCAGTTCTATTTGATTTCTGGAATAGGTACCATCTATTCTCTTTCTGTGCACCACTTGATTCTCCTATCGATGTTGAATGGCTGCTTTGTAGAATAATTTCGTGTTGCGGCTCCCCTTCTTTCAGCCAACAATTTCTAGATTTTTGTTTCCAAAGAAGCTCTTCCTGCTATTCCTTGAGGTTGAGTTCTTTTAGAAGATATTTTTCTTCTGCCCTCAACTCCTTAGAGAAACCCTGAGTCATGGTATCCTAGTGAACTTCTTTCATATTATGATCCAACTATTTTTACCCTTGGAAAATGTTCCCAAAGGATTCTGAATTCCAATGCTTAATTTTTCCTTTTAAGAACTTAAGTTTATGTTGAAATTGGTACATGAGTGTGCCCATCATGGGTTTCAATTCCTGCCATCATTGATGAAGTTTCTCTGGGAGGTCCATATGGAGGAGAAATAATTTCTCAAACTGAAAAGGTCTTTGAAGGTTCACCCCTATTATTTTCCATTCCAAGATGATCGGCCAGTTGTCAGATCTTGCTGAGGGGAGTATAACAGTTGACATCTCTCCCCCCATCATTACCGACTATGAAAATAAGAAATGGTCTAACCTACAAGCTATGATTATTTCCCCTTCCCGCTTATTATTCCAAGTAAAAATAATATTGGACTCTCTGATATCGACCAAATCAAGGGCCTTTATAACTTCATTAAACGTTTCATTGATGGGGTTTAATTTCCGATTACCCCCTTTTTTCTCTTCCAGGATACAAATCAACTTGAAGCACCTCCCAGTATCTAAGGACAGGGACTGACCACCACCCTTAGGTTGAGCATTGAATATAGGTAAGAGGTCTTCTATTTAGCTATTGAGGTCCCATATACATTGGAGAGAAAGCCACAAATTCTCGTACCTACCACATGGAAAAAGGATGATAGGGTAAAGTGTGAGGCCATAAATCTCGAGAGGTAGACCTCCCTAGGATTCCAAAGTATACCTATCCCCCCATATTCTCCCTTGGAATCACTTGTTATGACCTCACAGGTTGTCCATACTTTCTATCTATGATTTTGAGCTCCACTTCAGAGCATTTAGTTTCTTGAAGTAGTACTATGGTTGGTTTTTCAGTCTCTATTTTCTTCCTTAGAAGACAAATATTCAATGGGATATTACAACCTCGAATATTCCATGATGTTATCTGCATCTTATAATTGTTTGAGGGAGGAGGCGAGCACTACATCTATCATATGGTATTGACTTGAGGCTACCAGCTTCACACCAACTACTTGGATTCTTTGAACATTACTCTGTCTTCCTTGTTTCTCACCTCTTACTTTACTTTTCCCTTTAGTCTCCTTATGGGACTCAAATACTATGCCAAATTATTTCACATCTTTTGTCTTGATGATAGATTTTACCAAAAGGGAGACCTATTACGGTGGAATAGAATCTGGGACATTTTTTTGAACAAGCCACCTCTAGACCCTCTAGGTCAAGTTCACCCAATTCCATCTCCTTGCCTTCCTCCCCAGGCATGGGGACGCCCTCCATCACCATTTCCTGTTCTGCATCCTGGGTTACTTTTTCAGGGGTGAGGGTTTTCTCATTGGCTTACGTCTCTAGAATATGACCTTCCTCTGAATCCTCTTTTTTCACCACTGGCTGCAAGACTTCAAACTGATTGTGTGTCGAGGATTTCTTATGAATCTCAGGTTCGTCTCCTTTCTTATCCGGGAGTTTCTTTTTTGTTACTTTGGTAAACCCTTCCAACTCTTTCCCTCCTTGAGTAGGAGTGACTCTGGGATATTTATTGAGAGGGAAGTTATGAAAAAAATGCCCATGCTCATGGAAACACCTACAGGGGAAAGGAATCTTCTTGTAGTCGATCACTTGGAGCCATTCCTCGTCCTCCTACGATAGTTCAATCCCTTCTAGGAACCCTACGTAAATATCCATATAAAGACAGATCCAAGCATATGAAGTGTACCTCATCTTTTTTGTTTGCTTTGATACCTTGAAAAAACTTCCCAGGGTGTTACCTATGTTAGTAAGATTTTCCTCCTTCCAGTATTTAGAGGGCAAGGAGTACAGGCAGAGCTAAACATGGGTGATTGTCATATTTTCTTTATCATGGTTAAAGCGTTCTTTCCTATGGTGTAAGTATAACCCTGTGGAATAGAAAAAATATGGTCTATTATCAAAGATGTGAGTGCAATATTCGTCATTGAAAAATATTATCCTAAAAAAACCTTTGGCTCCGAGTTGAAGGTCATAGCGACCATGGGGTTTCCAGGTTGTATTTATCCACCAGAGTAGAGCCTTATGGGTTGTCCACATCCCAACAAATGTACTTATGAGGGTGCTATATTTCATGTATTGGATATCCTCTCATAGTCTGCCTGAACGAATCTGTAATTTGGGCACCATTTAGAATTTCGGCACCCAATGCCCTGGTTTCCTAGTTTCTCCTCCTTCCTAAGTCAACTTGATAAACCCACTTGTCCCTTCTCCTCCTATCCCCAGTTGGAGGTCTGTACCTAGCCTTGTATCTATGCCTTTCTCCTTATCCAAAACCAGGGGAGGGGACAATGCTCCCCCACCCATGGAATCCCCCATGTCGGCGTTGTCCTCCACCATCAGAGGTAGTCGGTCAGAAACCTTACCTCTGATAGAAGCTTGCAAAAAATCCGACCTAACCTATAAAACCTACCTCTCCGTGGTTCCTCCCTCCTTCCTTATCATGTATAAGAAGCATTCCCATATGCCATTGAAGTGCTTATCTTCCTTGTTTCTATTCTTGACAAATGGTCTGGTTCGACATTACTTTTACCTAGTCGAACAATTAATTTGAATTCAAATTCCTGGACTAAGAGAAGCCATTTGCATAGTCGTACATGATGGAGTGTTTTATTTACTAGATACTTAAGTGCTTGGTGGTATGTATAAAATATCAATGGATTAGCTAGTAAATAATGTCAATACTTTTGAAAAGAGAAAATCATTCATAGAGCCTTGCGTTATGTTGTCGTGTAGTTCTTTTATGCTTTGTTTAGATTTCTACTAGAATATGAATTTGTGTAGTCCATTCCATCTTCTCCTAGTTGTGTGATTATCACACCGATTGCAATCCCAGAAGAGTTAATATGGACATGGAATTTTATCAACCAATTTGGGAATCTTAATATTGGAGCTTTGACGAGTTTTATTTTCAGCAGCTCAAATAATTCTGCACATACTTGGGACCAAATTAACTCTTTATTTTCCTTCAATAATTCCTCTAATGGGTATGTCATGTCAGAATAATATCTTATGAATTTTCTGTAATATAATGTATGCCAAGTAAGTATTCTGACTTGCTTTAGGTTTACAAGTGGCTTAATATCAAGAATGACTTTAATTTTGGCAAAGTCAACTTTAATACCTTCTTTGAAAATAACATGGCCCAATAGAATACCAATTGGCAAGCTGAATATGTATTTCTTGATGTTCAAAGATAACTGGATCTGTTTGCATCGCTCCAACATAAGTCAAAGGTAGTGAATGCGGTCTTTGATTAGTGAATATATTGTCCAATTGTCGAAGTAGACTGCCATTTCTTTGTATAAGTATTCCTAAAATTCTTTTACTACTATTCTAGAGAATATTGCTGGTGAATTCTTTAGACAAAACGACATTACGTTATAAGAAAAAGACCCAAATTCACATACAAAAGTTATTTTATGTTAGTCTTCTTTTGCAATAGGAACATGGTTATATCCAGAAAATCCGTTGATAATGAGTAACATTCGTGTCCTGCAAATTCATTGATGATTTTGTCTATGAAAGACGTCAAAAAGGGGTCAGTTAGCGTTACTTTATTGAGCCATTTGAAGTCAACAAAAATTCTCATTATTTTTGGGTCTTGTTTCTTTGGTTGGACTACCATGTGACTGGCCCAGTCTGATTGGTCTAATGGGTATATGATTCATGCAGCTAGCATTTTCTATATTTCTTTCTTTACTATTTCTTTGTACTTGTGTGCTAATTTATATGAACACCTCTTAACTGGTTGGGCATATGGTTTTATATCAATTTTCATTTCTCCCATTTCTTGAACTAATCCTTTCAAATGTTTATATCTCTTGCAAAGACATCTTGGTATTCTTTTAATAGATTAGTTATTTCTACTATTTGTTGTTTTGACCAATAATCTCCAATTTTAGCCATTTTCAATCGATCATTGTCAGAGATATCAACTTTTTAATTTATTTTAATTTTCACATCCATCCATTATGGTTCTTTTGTTTCATTGATAGGTCGAATGCCTTCTTTAATGTT
The DNA here is from genome assembly GCA_001517045.1 of Pseudotsuga menziesii. NCBI lineage: Eukaryota > Viridiplantae > Streptophyta > Pinopsida > Pinales > Pinaceae > Pseudotsuga > Pseudotsuga menziesii. The sequence goes on along the minus strand of LPNX010016625.1, from coordinate 51,076 downwards.
CGTAAATGCTTGAGGGAAATCATTAGGTGTTAGCCTTTCTAGTTCTGATTTTTGCTTGGAGCTAACTTTCATTGGGTGGTGTTGTTTCCAACTAAAACTCTTAACAAGAGTTTTGTCATTCTCCATCTCTAGTCAAGTCAACTTCTATAACGGCTTAGTCGATATGCTATTACACGTCGATTGAGGTTTTTTGGTCGACATCGTTGGTATATTATCTTTTCATTGTATAAACCTTTTTAGTTCCTCAACCGCTTTTTAATAGATTCTTCTTCGGAGGGGAATGAAAAATCCTTAATAAAATTTCATTTTATTTATTTCCAGACAAAAGTTTATCCTCCAGATTCCTCCATATTATACTATTTATTAGGTAAATATTCTAGTGTATTCAAGAATAGATGAGGATATAGTCATTCATCTCGATATCCTACCCTTTTCCATTTTTTTCCACATGTATCAATGTGTTTGACTAGATATTGTCCTTGTAGTAATTTTGGTATTTGCACTTATGCTATGATCTTATTTCCTCTAAATCGTTCAATAATTTTTTTTTTAGCAGTAGTCCAAGTCTGTTGATGAGATTGGTGTGTATCCCACCATGTAACATACCTGAAAATACTCAATGTAAAATATGAGAAATGGGGGTAAATTTTTCACTTTTACTATAGCCAACAAGTCAACCATGTTAGTCTCTTGAGAGTGTGAAGCCACATAATTGTAAAAACTAATACATACATTAGAAGACTAACATCATATGTTCTCATTATTTTATCTTAACTCTTGGTCATGCTTCATCTTTCTCACATTGTAAACATTACTAACACTTTACCCTAACCTAATGCCATGGTAGTAAAACCTTACAAATTATTAATTACTTACCTTTAAATGAAGATATTGAAATTAGAATGTTAATCAAAAGGTATTGAAGCATTTAACTATTCAAAACAACTTTCCTCCATGAAAACTATACTTCTAATTGTATGCTTGTGATTTTTTTATCATAGACCATTGTATCAATAAATAAAATGTATTATAAGCATTTATTGTGCATCATCCATACATTAAATACCATCATAAAATATAGAGCAAAAAGAGAGACAACATATACGTGGTTCACCCCATCCATGAGGCTACGTCCACCAAAGCTTGTTAGTCTTTATATTATTTTATCAAGAGAAGATTTACATTTTTGTGGCACATCCACTACGAATCTCTTACATCGATAATACTTGCCAATTCAAATGAAATAACTCATTTACAAATAAAACTAGTAATGTATATTCCAAACTACTTTAAACTACTTTTGAGTATGAATAGAATGGAACAACTCATTGACAAAGAAATACCGGGCATACCATCCCAATGGATAGGATGTTCCACTTAGAATTTGTTCCTCCATAAGAATGATGCATACTCATTATACAAAAAGATGCCTTCAATGGAAAGGATCAATACTGAGGAAAATGACGCAAAACTAAATCCCAAGTAATGTTAACAATGCAAGATACTCAAATAGTTCATATCATATTTTATTACATCCAAACATATATGTGGTAGTCAAGGACTCACTTCAATAAGTAACAAATAACATAATCATTTTCTAGGTTTTTCCCGGAGTTCAATTGAATGCTAAAAATCTAATGACAAACTACCAAGGATTTTACCTATCCAACCAAACCTTCATCAAATAAAGTAATTACTCCATCAAAAGAATCAACCAAATTCCCCATCAAATGCCATCAATTAAAAAGTCATTTCCAATCAAAGGCTCTTACCTAACCAACCAAAACACATATATAAGTTAACCTATACAAAGCGTTCTCTATGACTAGAGTAGATCTAAATTACTTCCCGTAATAAAATGAATAACATAAAAATACAACTCTAAACCACACATCCTTTTAAGATAAAGCTTATCCCAAGTATTAATAAGATATTAATACTTCACTTCATGTTTTTAGGATATTTCTACGTAGTTAACATATATAACTTACAAACCTAAACAACACACCCCTTTAAGATACGGCGGCTCCAATCCATGCTTAAGATTTTGGAGACAATTGAAATATTTATATCATTATGATAACAACTTTTTACTTACATCGAAATAGGTTAGTAAGTCTCCTAGTAAAATATCCATTTACTAATGTAATGATCTTTCCTTCAACTAGTATATCTTATTTAATATCGATTTCCTCTTGATGATGACCACGTGTGACAACTTATGCCACATTGGCTTCCAATTACAAATCACAGATGTATATATAAATATCTCTCGATTTATCTTAATCCTTCAACTAGTATATCTTATTTAATAGCGATTTCCTCTTGATGATGACCCCATGTGACAACTTATGCCACATTGGCTTTCAAATACAAATCGCAAATGTATATATAATAAATATCTCTCGATTTAAGGTAGGGTCATGGACAATTATCAATTTCTTTTATGACCAGTGTGAAAACTTATACCACGTCCCCAGATATATATACATATACATCTCGATTTATGGTAGGATCATGGACAAATCCAGATGATTCGAAACAAATAAGTTTCGGCAAAGTCTAAATCAAAACGCAGGTTGACAGGTTGAGTGACAGTCGTGGGGAATTTTGACAGAGACCCTTTCTTCAAAAGGGAACTGTATATAAATTACATAAGCGCATATCCAAAAGCTATTGAAATCTCACACGTAACAATAGATTTCAAACATTTATGTATTCTTTTATGGGTATAACTTTGATTGAACAAAATTCTCGTTCTTGTGCTTCATAATTTTCCATTTTCCAATCATAATTTTCCATTTTCCAATCATAAAGTTCAGAATTAGAATTATATCCGATTGACATGGGTCTTCCTAAGTGGATTTCTTCATAGTTGTTAGGTCTGACCATATATTCATTATTCTTGACTATTTGATGTAGTCGTCAGATTTCGTCATTGGTGTCATCTGGTTCTTCCCAAGGCCTCCCTTGAGACATATTGATTGGTATTATGACTTTGTTTCCTTCTCCTTTCAGTTTAATTCAATCCTTTTATAGGGAGATGGATGCTTTCATTTTTCGTCCCCACGGTCGACCGACTAACGAAGGGAAGGATTTGGATCCTTATAGAGGATCAATAATTGTATTGATTCCCATGATCGAGGTTTCAACATTTTTCCACACTCTAATGGCATGTTCAATTAAGCCTTGATCTCCTGACTTAAGATAAATTCCTGATTCAGATAGTTGAGGTCGACTAATTTTTTCCCATGTCAATCTTGTCATTATATTTTCTTGTGAACCAAAGTCGAGGAAGACTTGTTTAGTACAAAACCCTTTTCTAGGTTGATGAGAGGGTCAATATAATCTGTATCTCTTTAATATAGTGTGCACATATTTTTAGTAGTTCTATCGCTTCCATGGTTATTTATGATAGATTGCATTAAGTAAATTAACCATGCAATGATTTCTTCTTTAGTTAATAAGTGAAACAAGTCATTAAGAATTTTATTTCTACTTTCTTTGGTAATTTCTTCATATGCAAGTTGTGTGGACATTTCTGATGCATTATTAAATATTTGCTTCTCCTTCCATGGATTAGGATAATCTTCTTGCTTTCTTTGTTTTTTTTTCATTCTGAGCATTATCTCCTCCAATCTTTGTGTCTTGTCTAGTAATAATTTGCAGATTATTAGTGATGGCTACATCTTTTTTGGGAACGCATGCCAAGACATTAACATTTTTTATTTTATCAAGTGTATCAAGCATTACAGGGCATTCTTCTAAACTATGCTCCCCAACACCACATTTTGTACATAATTTCAAGTCTATTATGTCTTTCCATGGACAATGAGGGATTAAATGGTCCTCGCTATAACATACAAAACATCGTGATTTACTATGTCCATGTGGTTGATATCCTTGGTTTTTATTTCTTCCTCTACTATTGTATCAACCCCATCAATTGTTGTTATTATTCGCCAATCATTGTTGTGATCATCTTGACCTTTGTGTTCGATTGTTTGCATATGGTATACTGTGTGGTAACCTACTTTAGTGTTTATATTCTTTATGCATTTGCTATGGAGTATTGTGTTGTTAGACAAATTTCACACCACTTTGGCTTGATGTTATCAACATTCTATGGGAAATCTATAGTTGAATGAGGTTCAAATATTTTGCATATATAAGAGAAGTAAGTCGTTTCCATCTTTTGAAAGTTATCAAGATTTCTTTCTTCAGGGAATATTCACAAAGTTTCTTCAATTTGGTTTAATTCCTCTTGGTATGTATTGTTATTATATCTTCTTCTTTCATCATAGGAGAATTTATCTATGGTGTGTCCTTCTTATGAACATGTAGAGCATCATAAATCATTGTGTCGTATTGTTAGATATTGTAGTAATCTTTGTATACTCTTGAATTTTTATTCTAGTCAGCGGTCGACTGGTCTGGTCGTATAGTATGTATTTGATTCAACTCATAATACTTTATTCAAGACATCTTCATATGTTGTATATTCATTTATTATGATTGGTATTTTGATTATTTGTTGAAGTCCATCAACAAAAAATTGCATTACCAATGCACGATCCAATTTAGAAGGCATTTGACTAAATATGCCTTTAAATATTCTATCATAATCTTTAACCAATTATCCTAATATTTTTTTGATTTGCTTTAGCCAGTGTCCTGCCATATGTTTGGTATCATTAGTCTTGAAGAATTATAAAAAAATATTTTATATGTTGCTTTGTCTTAGGACCCTCTTCTAGAAAGTTCATATACCATGTTAGTGCTCTATTTAGAAGTCCTCCTACAAACTGGTTAACTTTTCGATTTTCATCGTTAATTAAATTATCTAACCACAAGGCTTCACATACAAACCAATGAGTTTTAGGATCACAATCCCCATAAAAATAAGGGTATTAACAAGAAGTCAATAATCCATTGTGTTAGACTTTTTTGTAATTACCACAGAAGATGTACTAAAAGACACACTTGGTATTTGATGACTATTGCTGACCTCTTGTGATTTCGACTTGTGCCACGATAGACATACTTCTTCTAAAAACACTTCATTTCTAATCCGACTCTTCGACAGTTTGGGTGGTTCGATCAATAACGTTTTTGGAAAGGGGTACCTACAAGTGTTATGAATAAAATATGTTAAACAAGTGTCTTACAAATTTCTGAGTGAAAGTAATCAAATTACCTCATTCTGGATGTTGGATCATTAATTGATTGGTAATTCATCCACTTTGGTCTAGTCTAATCCATATGCTACAATCACCTGGCATTAGTCCCATGTCACACTCGACTATTTCTCTAATAGTTGGTCTAGTTGTCATTATCATGGGAACTGCATTGTTGGGGGTTGAACAATATAAGATTGTAATACACATTTTTTGTAGGGTTAGTACCATCACATGCAATCGCTATTCAAGCATTGGTGCCTCACCTTGTTTATAGTCTGGTCTACTTTTTCTTGACTCATGTAGGAATTTTGGTTGCTTGACCATCTCACCCATTTTCTTTAAACCTCTTTTTACATGTATTGGATTGAAAATCTCTCTTAGTTGTTCACGCCGCTTACACCTCTTTTCTCTTTCTATCTTTTCTATATTTGCTATTTGTTTATGATTGGATGGATATTTGCTTCATCAAAGTGGACTTGACTTTTTATAGGTATTCTTTCTTTTTCTTCTTTCATCGACTGACCTTTATACCTTTTTATTTAGAACACAGGGTCGACGACCCCTCTATTGTCGACTCGACTCTTATTGCTTGATGGAAGTGGGTCTGACAATGGTAATCATTTGCTTAGAAAATATTCCCATTGTCGTTCGTTGACAAATCATTCCCAGTATTTTTGATTTTGCTGTCAATTTGATGAGGCAGGTGTTTCCAACAATGGTCGTGTATCGACTATATGACTAGCTCCATTCTTAAATACAAATTTATATAACAATGTTGGTATAGAGCACATGAATCCTTCGTGAAGGTCAGTATACAAATTTTTGTTTGACTTCTTTAAGAAATGACTTATCTTCTATTGCTTGTTATTTACAAAAATCGTCACATATTTTCTTGAGTCACTCATACAAATGTGTTCTTCTGTCATTATAGAGTTGTATATCAACAATATTTCATTCTTTTTGTCCAGTATGGGCATGCATTTCTTTATTTCGCAGCGAACTAATTTAGAATATTTTTTCATGTGCTTTGGTGAAGAATTTCTCCCTTGCTTATGCAATTGTTAATTTATTGTGTCTTGCATAGTTATGAATGAAGTTCATTACTTTCTTGTCCCAACACTCTCGGATTTCTCTTTCGGTTATCATGAAATCATGCTTGTCACATTATTATGATTATGTACTACCGACAATAGAACCAATGTTGTATTCTGAGGTTATGTAGGGTTACCAACAATACATAATTACCACAAAATAACAATCATATAGTCATAATCCACATGATAAGCAAGAGTAAGTGGGACAACAACAACTCAACTTTGTATTATAGATGTAAGAATAATGTACAAAAGATATGATCTGTATGGTTCTGGCTCACCAGCCTATTTATACTTGTTACAAACAGTTAATTAGTTATAACTAATAAGTCAGTGGACCAATTGACCAACTGAGCCGATTCAACCATAATTGGTTGGAATACCTAATCGTCCAGTCGACTAGGCTCCTCCAACAGTTACTTTTCTACATATGAAATATTGAATTCTTTTGATGCTATACACACCATTATTCCAAATAATGGCATTATAGTATATAACATTAATAGTAGGTCCCGTTGTTATGTGCACATGGCTATTTCTCTTCATAATGGCAAGGTCCTCTTTAGATTCCAATACACCCAACTTGTGTTTTCATCTTCTATGAAGTCCATTTGTATTAAATCTTAATTTTCTTTATTTTTTATTATTAGGATGAAAATACACATATATGAATAATAATAAAAATTGGAGAGGAACAAAAAACAATATCTCTTGGCATCGCAAAGGTATTCTTCAACTCTTTGAAAACCAATTTGTATGTATAGTTTATTGACGTTTTAACATATCATGTTTAGGATATTCAACAACACCCACAACATATATTAAATCCCAAAGGTTTCTCTTCTTTATCCATCCTTTAATATTTGCATTTAATGCTTAGGATACTCATAATCACCCACAATCAGTTTCAAGAAGTGAAGGTTGCTCATCTGTCAAGATTCAATGAACAAGATTTCACCACCATAATTCTACATCAAGAAATGAACTGAATAAGTAGTTCATGGTAGCCACTTTGACTATCAACAATCCAAAGACAATCACCAATTGAATGATGTATCAAATGGTATAACATGAATAAATGTTTGTCCTAACATAAGAGAAGTATTTCCTTCACATTTTCATGGATTAATTTCATCTATATATGTGTATGTGTGTACTCTTTATACAACTCTTGAATGGATTAGCTATATCAAATGTTGAGATGTTGCAAAACAGGGAAACCATACTTTTATGGTAAACAAAATACAAAGAAATCTTGATCTTCACAATTCTCATTATTTCATTTATACAGAAAATGCATGTCATGTGTCTACATATCCAAAAGAAGTGATAGAAGGTGTGTGTTATATGCATTATCTTTGCACATTTTGTCTCTTTAATAGTAAATTTTTTTATAGGTGTCTACATATCCAAAAGAAGTGATAGAAGGTGTGTGCTATATGCATTATCTTTGCACATTTTGTCTCTTTAATAGTAAAAAAGTTTATAGGTAAATTATTGGTGTTCTACTTAATGACTCACATCAATTTTAATATTTCTTTGTAGGTTTAAATCGTACACTAAGCATAATGATGCATTTCTACAAAAAAAAATATCAACAAACTGATGAACTATCAATCATCCAAATGTGCCATATTTTTCATGGATCATATCCATGAACCAAAGTTTGTAAGGGTGTGGAAGAGCCACTTTGTAAAAGGTGCAAAGTAAAATGAGGTTGTCATAATTTCTTTTGATGGAAAACAACCTCACATTTTATCTATCCTTACTTAGTTTGTAGAAATTCTTATAGCACGAGTAAATCCAATATTGTTGGTTACACATGATTGAGGTAGACAATATAAATACAACAAGCACATAATAAGTTTTCCACAAGATACCAACTAAATTGCCAAATACCTTCCATGTTGGGTTGAAGATTTAGTTATTTTAATTGCTAGGCGAGAATAATCACAATCAAAATACTATGATTGTAATGTTAGCATATATTGCAATGCAACATAACCATTTCGGAAAGTAGAAATTTGACACAAGTAGGTTAACATAAATATCACAATGTCAGATACACATTTTAGTCGGTCACAAATGGAAATAACCATTGATAATCACGCAATACCAACCATTATTGGAACTTTAAATACAATCTAAAATTTTCAAGTCTCATTATTCACCATTTAGAAATAAATTATTTTACCATATATCATTTGTAAGGATTGGGTATAATATTTTATGAATGCCATAATCCAACATAGCATTTAAAGAATGTTGTAATGCAATATAACTATTAATTAATTTTTAAATGTGACGTAACCATTAGGGAATGTATCTTGGTTCACATAAGTAAATCAATAAGAGTGTCGTAATGAGAGATAATGATTGATGAATGTCATAATCCAAAAGTATTAGTTCATAACCATAGCCAACCAAAGTCAACTAAACTCAACCTTCATTAACCACTTTCAACCATAGTGAATCATGGTTCATTATATTCATCCATATGGAAAAAAAGGTCAACCATACACAACTATGGCCATCCGTTGTCAAATAAAATCAATGTCATATAACCCATACTTATCATCGCAAAGCTACATAAACATTGAGGAATTTAGTAATTCCACATAATTAAGCCAACATGAATGCTATAATATGATATCACCGCTTAGGAATGCCACAAGGACAAAAAAAACCCTTCAGGAATGTTAACAATATGACATAGTCCCTTCAAATATTTTTTTAGGTTCCATTATTGTATTCTTAACAAATACTTCATCCATTATTTTTTTATTTAAACATGTTGTTTTAAATATTAAAATATTGCCAATACCTTATATATTAACAATAAGGTGAATACTCTCTCTATTATTGACATTTAATACTACACAGACATGAGAAAGATGAATTTCTACTAATAGGAAGGTTGGGTCCAAAATTTCCAGCCCCTATTACAAAATTTGTAGATAGTTTTCCTTACCAACATCAAAATTTCAAAATTTCTAGTGTCTTTGTCTTTATCACATATACTACTATGATTACTGGTTCTGCTTCCTATAATGCTTGCATAAATTCAAACAAAAGTGTTCCCTAAAAACTCAATTTTACAAAACATGATTTAAACAAAAACATGATATTTTTTTGAACCAAGATTTCTGAATTCGTTGATGGGAAATTGATCTTTGTGTGCTTTCTTCCAATTGTTGTAGTTTAGGGAGATATTGTTCCGTCATTGTTTCTTCCCTTTCCACTTGCATTTTTTCCATTGTTTCTTCCCTTTCCACTTGCATTTTTTCTTTCCTCAAACCCACTCAGATTTTGGTTTGTCAATTTTACTCTGCAAATCCTTAGGTCCAGTTCTTTTATTAGATATCTGATCTCCCATTGCATGCCATGCAATTGAAGCTCCTATTCCTTGACTTTCCCTCTTAGAATGCGAATTTATGAAGACATTAACATATTTTTCATGGTTGTTCGTTCCAACTAACTACTCAAACTATTTTTCAGCTATTGGATTGCTTCCAACTCCCCCTCCATCCTCCTCTCCAAGTCCCTTTTCCAACTCTCTAGGCGATTGAAAAAATAGCCCACTAACTCCTGCACTTCGTCCATCCTTCGCACGCATCTTCGCCAAAAATTACGAGAGGGGGATATTGTGCCATCCTTTCCTTTTCTTGATTCCATTTGGTAATTGAGCCATCCTTTCCTTTTCTTGATTCCATTTGGTAATTGAGATTTATCTTACACGAGCTCCCTATAAGCTCATTTGAGGTGGCTTGTCACCTTATAGCTTTGGTCTTTAGCTACTGCTTCACCATTCTATATCTTTGGAATTGCGCATGTTCATGTAGGGGATTTCATATTTCCACCATGATTCTCCTTTGCGTGATGCAATTACAATGGGAGCAGTCATTCCAGTCCTATTTGTGTACACCTAGGTTCATCTCATGTGACAATAAGAAGGTTTCCATGTGTCGCTTGAATGATCCACAGTCGGCTTGTACTGCTCCATTTATGCCACCTCTATGCATCATCATGAACAACCAATTATGTGATTAAACCTACTGGATGGGTGCATGATAGATATTACCCTCCACATTTAGTTCCCTTATGTTTAACAAACATGCAAAATTTGCTTACCTATATGCTTTGGATTTCAACATTCTCTTAACCTGAATGGGTTGGACCTCCTCAGACATTTATACATTTGATGTATTCACTCTACAATTATGCCTATGGTTGCATCTTTGGGGATCAAATTTTTTACTAGACCTCGAATTAATAATTTTGAATCATCGACTACTGTTATATTTGTAACTGCTTTTTCCCTTTCCAAATCCAAACCTATCTAAATGGAAAGCAGGTATACTTTATTATTCCTTGACACTCCCAGTCCCAAAGAGTATTTGGTTTCTTGATTTCTTTTTAGGTCAATTGGCACTCCCCTCACACTTGCCACCCCTAGATTGTTTTTTGAAGCCCCATAAAAAAAGAATATTTTGATGTCTTTCAATCCAAGAGTTTAATTCCTTTGATAGTATTCTTCAAATCTAGTCGTGGTGGGAGGACTTCTTGCTTGATTTTAAAAGGGAATATGAGGAGGAATTTAATATGGAGGATAACCACTCATTTTCCTCTGCATCTAAATCAATAACAACTTGATGAGAATATCCTTTCTACTTTATGGTTTCATCTAAGATACCCCATGCTTGGGAAACTACTCTACTTTTTGCTATCTCTTTGCTCTTAAATACAACAGAATTTTTGGATAACCAAATTTTCCAATAGATGAAGAAAGGTAGAGCTTTCCTAATTCTCTTTAAAAGAGTTTTTTTTATCAAAATTTCACAATGCGAATGGTTCTTTCCAACTTATTGGCATCGTAGGGTTCTTAAGAAGGTTGGACATAATTAGCCTCCAAACCACTTGAGAGATTTCATGCTCCAGAAAGAGGAGAGGGGTTGTTTCTTTTTCCCTTTTACATAAATTGCATTGATAGGGCCCTTGGAAACCTCATCTTTCAATATTGTGTTATGTAAGGATTCACCCATGATTTAGGATCCAAACAAAGGATTTAATCTTAGGGATGCTTTTCTCTACCATATTTCCTTCTAGATAGTTTCTCCTGGAAGTGTTGGTCTTGATCTCATCTGTATATTATATCTAGCCTTCATAGTATAATCTCCTCCCTTTGGTCCCCAACCCCTTTTGTCATTGGTTGTCCTCTTTATGAGAACTTTACCCCTTAATTAAGGTATCCTATACAATCAATGAATGACTAGTTCTTTAGGGAGAGCTTCCACCCTCCAATCTATGCAAATCCCTTACGGGTTATACTAGGAGATGTCAAATAAGGTTCTAAGTCCATTTCTCTCCATCCAAAACTTCAACGAGTGAGATACTCTATAGTGTTTAGAGGTTCACCCCCATTATTTGATCAGTCCATATATTTATTTTTGCTACATTAACAGGAATCCATGATAGTTGATCTTGTATAATTGATAACACTTAATTTCATAATTTCCAAAGTGAGGGGCTGAACTTGTTCTCTATGCATTTGTCCAAACTTTTCAGTCTGTTTGGGATGATATATTTTTTATTATAATGGATTTCCACCAATCCTTTTGATTAGAGAAAAAACACCAAAGGATCTTAGCACTTAGGGACTCGTTCATCATAAGGGGGTCCTTTATAGCTAGACCACCCTTCTCATAAGGGGCCAATACAATTCCCCATTTTATTAATTGAAACCTTGTGGAGTTAAATTCCCCCCCTTTCCATAATAATTTCCTACATAGTAAAGAGATATGATGCAACACCCCAACATAAGCCAAGATAGACTAGCTTTGATATAGGGTTAAAGCTAAGAGAATACATTTTAATAGAACAATACATCCTACCAGGTTAACCATTTCATCCCCCATAGGTCCATTATTTTCTTAATTTTGTCAATAATGCTTTTCTAACAAGAGGACTTGGGATTTCCTTGAAAGATTGATATACCTAGATAATTGAAGCAAGTACATTTTGATATCCATTTGAATTGCATAATAGAGGGAATTAGTTGAATTCTTCTTGAAGTCACGTTCCATCCATATATGTAGCATTTTCCTTTATTCATTTCCCCTCCTGAAACATTTAGGTATTGACCAAGAACTCCTATGTATTGGGTTGCAATTATTTGAGAAGACACTCCTAGAAAGAGAGTATCATCAACAAACTGGGAGTGGTTTAACTCTTTTGTCCCTCTATTAATTAGGATTCCAGGGAGAGACCTTGATATTTTGTCAGCCTCTAATTTCCTACTCAAAGAGTAAACCATAATCACATAGAGAAGAGGAGAATGCAAGAACCATTGACGAATCCCCCTATTACATTTGAAGAACCATGCAAGCCTTCCAATGACTAGAGGAGAAATATAATCCCCCTCAACACATGCTTTTATCCATTGAACAAAATGGTTAGAAAATCCAAATTTTCTCAAAATTACAAAAGGAAAAGAAAGATGTACCAAGTCAAACCCATTTTACATGTCTAATTTGATTACCATTCCACTTTATTTCCCTATTTTGCTTAAATTAATAGCTTCTTGGTAAAAAAGGATGTTATCAATGATCTAGCATTTTTGGATGAATCCCCCTTGATTTTCATATATTATTGTAGAGAGAGGAGCCTTGAGCCTATTAGAAATGATTTTGGTCATAGTTTTATACGTGGTTTTACATGAAGAGATAGATCTAAATCTAGAGAAAGCAACCATGTTATATTCCTTTCGATAATGGAAATGAAGGAGACGTTGGTTCCCCCCCATTACACTTTTTGTTCTATACCAATGCACCATTATGTAGAGGTCATATTTACCCAACTCCCAAAATTTCCTAAAAATAGAAATGGAGAAACCATTAGGTCCTAGATCCTTGTTGGATTCTATCCAATAGACTGCCTCCTGCACCTTTGATTCCAGGATTTCAATCATGAGATCTGCATTCTCTTCTAGGGCGATTAACTCCAAGATTTCATACAACAAATCATCCATTGGAGGATCTTCTTCATTATCTTCTTTTGAGAGAATTAATTTAAAGTTAATAAAGGATTCCTTCTTGATGTCTTCTATCTTAGTAAGTGTTTCTCCACTTGATGACTTTGTTTCCTTCACAATATCCCATTGTTTTCTTTCCTTTGCTTGTTTTTGAAAAAGGTAGTGTTTTTGTCTCTTGATTTTAACCATATACTTCTTGATTTGAGTCTCTAATGTTCCTCTTCATTTAGAAAGGGTTTGTGAATTTTCTAGATTAACTCCTTCTCCTCTATCAGAATTTCATAATCTATCTTCTCAGATTCCATAATTTGATGTAGAGCTTCTAATCAGAACTGAAGTCTTTTCCTTTTATGTCTTGGCTATGTGTAGGATTTCTTACACCACTTTTTCAAATGGGATTTCACCATTTTCAGCTTTGTTTCCAAGATGAACACATGAGATCCAACATTTCTTTGGTTTGACATTTTTCTTATCACTTTGACCCCATTGGAGTACTAAATCCAAAGGAGATTGAACCTAAAAGGAAAAAGGTTGTATCTTTTAGCCTCTTCCATAGATATCTTGACATGTTTATGATTAGAAATGGTAGAGGGGATAATATATGAGGTTATTTCCATTTCCTCTTCTATGAAACTATCGTGGATAAAAGAATCGTCTAGTTGGGCAGCAATATGGCCTTTCCTGACCCAACCACTTATTTGATCAGGTGAACTTTCCTTTGTTTGGGACAATATCCACTAGATGCCAATATGTTATGATATCTTCTATTACTTCCCTAAATTATCTCTAACTACACTCCCACTCCTTTTTTTGATTGAGAAAGAACTAGATTTAAATATCCTACCGGGATACTATGGCGTGTACCCATCTCGCTCTTCAACTCTTTTATAGTGTTCCAACATGCTTGGTTTTCCTTATAATGGGGAGGAGAACAAATATTAATGATGTTGTATGAATTACCTTTATTTATTCATACTGAGATTATAAGGATCCAATGTTGAGTACTTTTGGATTTTGTAATTTCTAATTCTTGGTTGTTCCAACAAGTTACAAATCCTCCTGATGCTTCTCTCACTACAACAAAACCCTGTGATTAGCGTCTCTTTTAGCTTCCCTTTCAGTGTCCACTATCACTTTTAGTGTATTTTTCATCATTTTTTGGACAAATTGGACGCTTTTCCATGGGATGGCGCTTTTAATGGCGTTATTTGCATCCCTTTTTAAAAGTTGACACTATTTTAGATGCTAATTAGCATCCCAATTACCATCTCAATTAATGTCCCAATTAACACCCAAAATAACATCCAAATTAGCATCCAAATTAGCATCCCATTTAACGTCCCAATTAACGCCCAAAAAAACATTCAAATTAGCATCCAAATTGGCATCCAAATTAAAGTCCCAATTAACGTCCAAAATAACATCCACATTAGCATCCAAATTAACGTCACAATTAATGTCCAAAATAACATCCCAGTTAGAGTCCCAATCAACGTCCACAATAGCATCCCAGATAACATCCATAATAGCCTCCAAAACAGCATCCATAATAGCACCAAGCATAGCACCATATATTGATCCAGGGGTTGCGCTAGGAATTGCACCATGAATTTTGCCGGGAAAAACATCCAACATAGTGCCAAGTATATAGCTAGGTTGTATAATCCTATATACATTAAACTTGATATGTTTAATGTATTCCAAAAATATTATGTTTCACAAAGGATCGAGAACGGGGATGGCTGGAGAGACCCCCCAAATTTGAGGGGACGACGGGGAACACTGAATAGGATACAAGGGATCCCCATCTTCATCTTAGTGTAGAAAAGGTATAGAAAATATAAGAAAATTATTAATTTTGTTATAAATGAATTATTGTTAATCACAAATCAACACGATCCAAATAACACAATTTTAAATTAAATTAGGTGAAACCACAAATCCACACATCCACATCTGGTTTTTGATATGATATATAAGTTTTATATGACAAAATGTTGAATCTATGTAATCCTATGTACATCAATGATCATTCATGATACACAATGAAAACAAAATATACAGGTACCAAGCCACTACAAACTTAACCAACTTTGAGCCAGATCATTCATGATACATAATTAAAACAAAAATTACAAGGAGCAAGACACTACATGCTTAAACAACCAGAGGTCAATTCTATAATAAAGACCCCCCTCGATACCTTCCCCACACAAGTCTCTTCTCTTACTTGCATAAAACACTCAAACCCTGATTTAAACCTTGCTACAACATCTGCTTTAGGTTTCTAAAAGACATAAATGTGCCTTTAGTTTCTCAATCCATTTGCAACCTAATTATTCCAGCCATTTGTCATGCTATAAATTTCTTATGTATTTTAACTCCTATGCACAAAATGCACAAAATTATTTGCTACCCTCGGCTACAACCCCAAGTAAAATCTTCATTGCAACTGTGATATAACCATTTTTGTGTCCCACAATTATTTTGGGTTACTTTTGTTACATATTGAAGGAAAGATTTTTGTGGGTTGAATGGGTTCTTACTAATTTTATGATACTTTTTTTTTAAATTTATTTTTTATATAATTGGGTTCGAAAACACTTCCAACTAACTTCTTATTTCTCCCAGCATTTCACTACCATAACTTGGATGAGTCATTATGTCTTTTGTATAGGGTTTTTAATATTTATTGCTAGAATAGAGGCTTTTCCAATTTTGATAGTTGAAATTAAAATCTTGGAACCAAAAACATAGAGCTAGTATGCCCCATATTTGGTACCCCCATTTTGTATGTGGATCATGGTGTAAATATGGTATACACAATTTTCCCTATGGTGTTATATCTCATAAAAAGCGGCACTTTATATTTTATATGTTGTACATATGGAGTTAAGTTTTCTAGCCTTATAAAGTTCCTAGTAGGAGATAAATTCCAAGGCCTATTGAATATGTTAGCTTATTTAGTGATATTCTTGCTCTTCCTAAGTTGAATAGAAGGCCATGATGTAACTAGGATGATATCTCAAAAGTAAGCTAACCTAAAAACATGGAAATGGGTTTAACCTGTAGTTGGAGTGAAAGACAACTACGATTGGGAAAATGACACTCTCGACTTAGCCCTTGTGATCTATAAAAGGTGGAACGAGGAAGAGAAACTTTGGGGAATATTTGGACACCTCACTCCCATGCACATAAATACTCCACCTACTCTTCTCCATCTATATATGTCGATTCTTGAGACTCAAGAGGGATTCTTTAGATGATATTTTGTTTATTTCTTCCTTTCTTATCATATAGTTGGTTGGTTTCTATTAGGAAATAGTTTCTATGAAATAGGAGAACTAAGGGATAATGTTATTAATTTGAGGCTGAAATCCTTTGACAAGTTGATATATGTATGGGACTATATTTGACTATTGAAGGGAATCTTTGGTTTGAACAAAATCTATTGAGGAAGGAATTTGTAATAGCTTGTAGTCCAGCTAAGGGATTCATGTACCAGTAAGTAGGTAGGCAAAGGTCCTACTTAAGAGTCCACACTCTTATTTATGACTATTCACTTAGTCACTGTCATATCCCACAATCTGCCTTCACTCTTTTTTCCATATAATTCTAACAACATCGTGATTGTGTTCAGGGTACAAGCTCTCAGTTTCCTTATCGTTATATCGTCTCTAAGGTTATTTTGCTAACATATGGGTGATCCACTCTAAATTTTTTTTACCCATACATTTATAACTCGTGGGAAATGGTTTATTTTAATTTTACTATTTTTCTCAAGGGGGAACATGTCCCATGCATTTCATTCACATCAACCTTTTTGCATCCCTAATAAGTGTTCATTTTTAATAAGTATCATTTATTACAAGTGTCAATTTTATTTTCTATAAGTCATTTCAAAATTCTACTTTAGAATGTCTCATAATATCACTTTATTTATATTTTATAAAAACGTTATATTCTATTAAAATAATATTTCCTTGACCTTGCCATTTATATTTATCAATTTACTCATCATATTTTTCCTTTTAAGGATTCTGGGGCGAGTCATTGCTAAGTGAATAACATGTAGATCAAGTAGGTGGACACTAAATCATTGTCGGTTTTCTTATACATCAACAAAAGATCATTACAAGAGTCACACCCACTGACCTAGGGGCACTCTTGACTCACAAGACCTCAACATTGGCATGAATTTTTCTTAGAATACTTATTTGTATGGTTGGGCATCAATGTGGGACCTAATGCAACTAAGTAACCCACATGATAACTCCACATGTCTACTGTCATCCATTATTCCATATAATTCCAACAACATTGTGATCATGTTTTGGATATGAATTCTTAGTTTTCCTACCATTATATCCTCATCTAGAGCTATTTTTCCAACATATGGGTGATCCCCAAAAAATGAAGCTACTAACTAATGTAACAACATCCATTCAAATTCCAATACTAACGTTGCTAATGATGTTGGTGGCATAGCTTGTGGTTTTCTTGCATTTGCAAATACATATTGTTGAGTGCAATAAAACACTGGAACCTTTTTATTGAGGAGGTGTACAGATAAAGCTCATAGGGCGTACGGTGACATTGTTCCAGTGGGTCAATGCCTTGATGATCGTATGATTAGGTCCAATCTACAACTGCAAACCTTTGACCTATGCTATAAACTATGTCATTACCATGCCGTGGATTGGACCATATAACTTCATAGGAGATTAAGCATAGCTTCACCCATGCACCCAACAATAATTATCTTCAACCTTTATTACCTATATCTATAACAATTGGAAGTCTTGCTACCAAAATGCCATATTCCAATATTGATATTTCATTCTCACATTGATACTCTTCTCTGTCTCATATATCATAACGCTCAATCCTCCTAATCTTAAATTTCATATTAAGGGATTCCATATGAACATTAAGAGCACCTTAAGTTTGTTGGTATTCTATTCTTATAGGAAAGGATGGGTGAGGTGATTAACTAGTCTAATTGACATCGTAAGTTACCTATGTCAAACTTAAAAGTGTTATTTTAGACCCAACTTCAACTTCTCCTTTGGGTAATGATGGAGTAGTTGTCACCCACTCAACTGATTATATGACTACTTGTCATACTCATCACCATTTTCAAACATCCAGTGGATCCCTTAGTCATGAATCCTGCTTTGGGATTGAAATGATAAAAACAAGGCTACATTTGTGCCCAAAGATCATCAATGAGCTTGTTCATCATACCAGTATTAAACCACCCTTACTAGTTTTAACTACTCTACTTCATAATGATGAGATGGCCAAGGTCGATAAAGACAAAATATAGTCATGGCAAAGCAAACATGGGTCACTAGGAAAAGATGAGTGGGGAATTTAAAAAGATATTCATGGCCACCTAAATGTGGGTTATGGAAATCATAAAGTATACAACAACTATACATTGGATTCCATGGGCAATGAATTGTATTAAAAATCAAGCCACGTTTTTTTTTATATAACAAAAACGATTATGGTATTAATGTGATCTTAGTAGAGGAACTGCTTAAAAGGAACCTGATACTCCCGTCAGCCGAAATTCTCTCCTCCCTTCAGGCGATTAGCCATTCTAGGGAGGGATATCCTTTCTTACAGTCAAGTTTACAATAAGCTCATTGAGACCTATAGCCATAGATTTATTGGCTGCCAGGTCCGCCAGCACATTGAGCTCCCTAAGAATATGATAAAATTTAATACTCTTGAACAACTTAGCCTTGGCCCTTATTCTGTTTATCAACCTTACATTTCGCTCATTCTTTCCTTTACAACCACCATTCAACGCTTGGATGAGTAGCCTAGAATCTCCAAATACCAATACCTCGTCCACTCCATTCTTCCGTAATAGCTTAAGGCCTTTCCAGAGCCCATAAACCTCTGCCATATTATTGGAATCGAATCCAATGTTCCAGTAGTATTCAGTCTCAACTTTCCCTTCCAGGTTTATAACAACTCCTCCGCCTCCTGCTTTCCCCGGATTTCCCTTAGAAGCCCCATCAAAAAATAATTGAAAAATATTCCTTTCACGAAGCCAATTCTCAAACTAAGATTTGTCCATCTGGATCTCCCAGTCTTCCAATTTTTTGATGTTAATGCTATTTTCAGCTAGAACATTGAGTTTTTGCATCCACTTCTTTTCTCCGACTGTCATATCTTCTTTATTATTTGGGATTTTTGCTATACTTGCTACCTCGCTTAGTAATGCATTAATCTTGGCTACCACCTTCCATGTTGGCTGGCTTTTATTTTGGAATACTCTTTGGTTTCTTTCTATCCAAATGCACCAGCATACCAGTTTTGGTAGTTTTAGCCAGTATGTTGTAACTCCTTTTTTGTGCTCCAGCTCTCCTTTATACATTTTCTTCCAATTAAGAAAGCATTCATGGATACTTTCTGGCCATTGGGTCCCACTCCCCCCACACTCCATTACTTCCTCCCATACAACGTTGGTGTAAGGACACCTCAGGAATAGATGAATGATATTTTCTGTTGCCTCAGCGCAGAGAGGGCATCTGAATGGCCCCATTATCCCTTTCTTCTCCAAATTATCGCCTGTTAATACTTTCCCATGCATCAACGTCCAGTTAAACATCTCAATTTTTGGCAGAGTTTTACATTTCCATAGGTAATTCCAGATTGATGGGTTTATGGGCACGTTATAATTTATTGCTAGGCTTTGGTAGCCCTCTACCACTGTATAGATGCCAATTGCTCTTCCCCAGCCGCGCCTATCCTTCTTTGTCTTTGCTACAGGAGCTAATCCGGCTAAGTGATTGAGTAACAGATCTTTTTCTGGCATTAATTCTTCCAAGCAGTTTGGTAATTCCCAACCTGTTCACCGATTGGGGTGTTTCAGTTCCCATTCTGAAATATCCCATAACATTTTGTATCCCAGCACACTCATCCAGTTGCTCAGGCAAGGGATATTGGGCGGAGGATTTCCCTGGATCACGTCCTTCCAAATGTTGATCATTTTCCCATTGCTGGGTATCCAGTACAGGTTCTCTAGGAACTAAGGTAGCGATTTCTTACAGAGCTTGTATAACATTGTTCCTTTCTTTTTCACGCTGTCCCCTTCCAGACAACGGAGTCTTGTCCTGGAGAAATATTTGTTTTGGATCACACGGCTGTACCGGGACGGTTTTGGAGCTATTACATTCCACAACAATTTGGCCCCCAGGGCCTGATTTTGGGTTCTAAGATCTTTGATTTCTAGCCCGCCCTCCTGTTTGGGTAATTTGATAGTTCTCCAGTTTACCAGGGCAAACTTTTTTCCTCCATCAGTATTCCCACCTTTCCAAAAGAATGATCTTACCAGGCTTTCAATCTGATTTATGAATTTTAAAGGTGCAAGGAGGAGGGAGCTTTGGTAGAGAAGGAGGTTGTTCAGGACAGCTTTTATTAAAACTACCCTTCCGGCTAGATTTAACCAGGCGGTCCCCCATCCGGTGATTTTTTATTTTATTTTATCCACTATAGGGCTCCAGGTTGAGCTTGTAGTTTTGAGCTTGAAGAGAGGGACCCCTAGGTAAGTGAAGGAATCCCAGCTAACTACTCCGACCATATTTAGAGCCCGGGAGATACTTACCATTTCCCTAGGATTTATATTCCATCCAAATATCTGGCTCTTGCTAAGGTTTAATTTACTTTCGGAGGCTTGGAAATAACGATTCAGTTCCAGCTTGAATCGACAGGCTATAATCAGACTAGCACCTCCCAGCAAGATTGTGTCATCTGCAAATTGTGCATGGTTGATATCCTTAGTCCCTCTAGCCATCCTTATTCCCGTTAGATCTTGATATTGCCTGGCATGTTCCAGCTCAAAACTTAATACCACTGCCTGGATGGCATAGAGCAGAGGAGAGAGTGGGCATCCTTGCCTTAGACATCTCGAAGCTTGGAAGAAAGGGGCAGCTCTTCCATTGACGAGCGGAGCTATCCATGGCTTGCTGATATAGGCCTTCACCCAAGCTACAAATTCAGGGGCAAAACCGAACTTTAGCATTACTTGAAAAAGGAACGGGTGGCTGACTCTGTCAAAAGCATTAGCTAAATCTAGCTTTACCACCATTCCTTTATCTCCGTTCTTGAGACTTGAGTGAATTACCTCTTGTACTAGAATGATATTTTCCCATATCTTCCTTCCTTTAACGAAGTCGCCTTGATTCTCCGAGATAATGAGAGGCAGGATATGTTTTAACCTGGTGGCCATAATTTTTGTAATAATTTTGTATCCAATGTTACACAGGGATATTTTCCGAAACCTGTCAAGGTTTTTGCTTCCTTCTCTTTGGGGATGAGTGCCAAAAATGCTGAATTCATGTTGCCCCCGATCTTGCTGCATCTCTGGGATTTACAGACCATTTTGAATAAATATTTTTTTATGATCTCCCAACAAATTTTGACAAAGTTGACGTTGAACCCATCTGGGCCTGGGGCTCTGTCTTCCTCCATACTGTCGACTTCCTTCTTAACTTCATCCAACGTGATTATCTCATTCAGATTTTTATTATCTTTATTTGTGACCGAGTTGGGAATGAGACTCATAAGCTCGGCGTCGATCGGAACTGGCTGGTCTTTGAATAGCTCATTAAAATGCCTGGACGATTCAGCTTTAATTTCTTCAAAACTGCTGATTACTTTGTCTTGAATTTGGATCTCATTCACGCTGTTTTGGTTTTTCCTGGACTCTGCGAGTTTGTGGAAAAACCCAGTATTCTTATCACCTTCAATGAGCCATTTGCATCTAGACATTTGTCTCCACCATTCAGATTCAAGTCTGCAGGTAGCGTGGAGTTCTAGTTGAATCTTGTTCTCCTTTTGGATGTCCTTGTGATTCACTCTACTTTCCTCCATGCTGGCATGATGCAGTTCCAGCGCTAGAGCAGCTTGGTTTTTGACAAAATTTGGATTTGGGATATTTTTAGCCCAGCTCTTTAAAGATTTCTTGAGCCTTCTCAATTTCTCCTCCTAGACATAAAATGGTGACCCTGTGACTGGACGAGACCAAGATTCCGCCACTAAATTTAAAAATTCAGTTTGCTTAGCCCAGATTGGATTGAATCTGAACAAGATTGGTCCCAGATTCATATCTTTCACCATCTCAAGGAGGATAGGCTTGTGGTCCGATCCTCTGAATGGCAGAATTTTAGAAGACAGCTTCAGGCCCATCAGGAGAAAGGCGTCCTGGATCAGGAATCAGTCGAGTCTAGCGGCTATATGGCCAGGTCCGATCCTCCTGTTATTCCAAGTATATTTTCCAGATGTGGGCTTTACATCCATGAGGTCCCACTCCATAATTGTCTCATCCACTATTTCTCTGATGGGGTCTCATCCACTATTTCTTTGATGGGGTCTCTGACCAGTGAGCCCCCTCTTTTTTCATCTTGTCTTAGGATGACATTCATGTCCCCTACCAGAATTACGTTTCCTTGCAAGTTACTTCTTTCCTCCTGGAGGAGGTTCCAACAATTCTTTTTTTCAGTAAAAGAATTAGGAGCATAGATATTGAAGATTCTTACCAGATTGTTGCTGTCAATTTGCCTTAGCAGGATGAGGATCCAATGAAGGATTTTCTTGATGTCAATAGCCTCATATTTCTTGGCATCCCACAGTGTTCCAATGCCTCCAGAGGCTCCCCTTGAGCTAATTGTAGCGCTGCCATTTTTTTTCTAGAATTTTTTGCTTACCTGGAGGAATTCATCTTCCTCCATCTTGGTTTCCTGGATCAGGAAGATGTCCGGCTTGTGAAGAGAAGTTAGATCTAACATAGCTTCTTCCTTGATATTGCTACCGAGACCTCTGCAGTTCCAGGAAAGAACCCTCATTACTTACTTTTGGAGGAGGTTGGCATCCCTTTCAGGACATGCCCATGCTGGCGGGTATTCCTTGTGTTTTTTAGCAGGTTTTCCAAGGTTAACTGGGACCCTTCCAGCTTGTCCTTGTAGGTGGCCAGTTCTCGTTCTTCTTTCTTAGATTTCCTTCCTTTGGTTTTAGTCAATCTTGGGGTGGTGAGTTCAATTTCCCCTTCCTCCTCCTCCTCTTCCTCCGTTTCGGATTCTTCTTCATTTTTCTCTCGTCTTTCTTCTTCTTCTATCATTGGAGTTGCTTCTTCTTACTCTTTAGTTTGATCTGAAGGGGCTGATTTAGAATCCTTACTATTTTCATTACTTGATTTCTCTTCCATTTGGTTGGAGTCTTCCCTTATTTCAATAGCTTCTTTGATTGCTGAAGTTGCCTGAGTTCTTTCTTGAATAATGACTCTTGCTTCTTTGTTTCCTTCGCCCTTCTTTAGATCCACTCTGGCTTGACTTTTAGATTTAGATCTATTCACTTTATGCCAACCTTTCGTTTTTTCGTGCTAGATCTTGGATTTTTTAGGGCAATTGCGCATGAAATGTCCGTATTCGTGGCATCCTCTGCATTTGAAGGGAAGCTGTTTGTAGTCAAGTTTCTGGAAATGAGCCCAGTTTCCCACAGTTAGTTTGATGGCTTCTAGCAGACCAGCTTCCAGGTCGACCTCAACATAGATTCGGGCACAGGCATATTGGTCCTTTGGGCTGACCATATCAATATAGTTCCCCAAGGTGTCCCCGATAGCGTGGAGAGATTTAGGGTTCCAGCAGTGCATGGGGAGATTTGGAAGTCTGACCCATACTGGCACAGCTTTGGGGGTGTCAGCTTCAGGATCGAAGTCTGGGGTCCATCTGTTCAGGTAGAGACCTTGTGACCCCATGAAGTAGGGTCCGTTCCTGAAAATTAATTCTTTATCTTCTTTGGATTCAAAGTCGAATAGGAAGTAGCCCCGTCCGACGGCGTAGGACGCAACATTTTTGGAGATCAGTGGCCTCCAATTTCTTTGAACCCAGCTATCAATGGTTTTTGGCAAGGGCCAAAGCCCATTGAATTGACCGATCAATGCTCTCTTTGATAGAGAGAGGGCTACCCGAATGGTTTCTTCCGGGGGGAGGGAAACTTCTGGCACATCTTCAATACGTTTTACGAACTTTGGAGGTTCTCCTCGCCTGGATCTCTTATTTTGAGTGGCTATTAACCATTCAAAGGCGACTGATCGGAGTCCTGGCGATGAGCTATCGCCTAGCCCAGCCATCGGGCTATCCCTTTTGAGATCCGGTCAAACCTCTCAACTCATAAGTCTAGGATCAGTATTCAGCTCATGTCAACCCAGGTGGACGATCTTGATCCAGGCACCAGATCTAGTCACTAGGCAGCTAATTCCGTCCTCGTGAGTAGGCTGCGATCAGACCTACGATCAAGCTCAGCCTTCCTTCACTTTAGACTACGATATCACGGTTCAGGCTGTGATCAGGCTGCGTCCATGCATGCAAATTCCAGGCTGCGTCCATGCATGCAAAATTAATGAACACATCTTTCTCAAGCCACGTTGATAATAAAAATGAAAAATATGAAGTAGCATATTCATAGTTTGTGTGAATGAGTTACAAAACAAGTTAATCTTTTAACAAATCTACTAAAACTTGTGACAAAAATTTCAAATATGAATTAAGTTCCACCATGATTCTAACTCCAAGTTTGATAAAACCATACCTTAATATTTTTACATAATTTTAAATTTATATAGCTTGAGCGAGCTTAACGATTAAGAACATGTGTCTCCTCCTAAGATATCCACAAACAAAAGAGTAACATACACTAAATTTGTGTCTAGCTTACCAATAACCTTAAAAATAAAAAAAAATATTTTATTATAAAACAAAAAGAAATCCAAATTCAAGAACCGATATCACCTTACCTAGTTTTTATTTTAATGCGGGTGATGAAGAACCGATATCACATTTGAAGACTAGTGGGGCGAGAAAATCTTGGCAGTGGTTCTTGGCATCTTCAAAACAACTTTGGGTTTGTGTTATCTTTAAAATAGGTCGCGAGCTTAGGAGTATGGTGCTTCTCCTATCCATGTGAAGACTAGAGTTGCGTTACACTCATCTTTTTGAAGACTCATTTTTACTGCCTTGTGGAGAACATATTGTATCTATCTCTCCTCTATGTGAAGATTCCTGTTGACATCAAGAGACCATTCTAGAATGAAATATTGAACCATTGAACTATGTACATTATTGAGTGTATGCTATTACTATGTGGAAATCAAACCCATGACCACAACAACCTTAGTGGGATACCAAACGCCAGTCGTAGTTTTTTCATTGGATATTATTGATTGTACATTGTATTGTTGAGATTTGGAGCTGAGACTAGAGCATCAAGTGTGTTATAGAACCTAAGCCAAGGAGTGGCTCGCTCATTTGGTTCCTTCAATGCATTGAATTTGATTGAGTGCAATGGTATCAAAATATTGAGGTGACAACTCCTAAGAATACACACAATTAGAACCATAGTCATACTCCAAGTTCTAAAGTTGAGGTGGGCCAAGGAGATAAAGAGAAACGTTGCACACCCAAGTCGATAGTTTGGCATTATGTCCCTCATTTATGAGTGCATTTTTTTCAACTTCAATTGTGATAGAGATCGCTCCACAAATTTAATATCGCTTGCTTGAAAATGTTAAGAAGAGCATCATTGGAGTGGAGGAACGTTGGCTAAACTGTAGAAAGGTCCAATGTATTATCTGGGTCCTTTATCTCAATAGTTTGTCTCTTTATTTTGATCCAAAAGAGGAAGTCCAATAAATATCACCATTTAGTTCCACCTCCCTCATCTTACTCTTATCACCTCGGAACCCAAAACCTTGGAGGAAACTGCAAACTCGGTAGGGAAATGTTTTCACAAAGCCGAGACTAATGCTAGTATGTATGTTAGTTCCTGTATTTCAATTCAAAGAATTCTAGAAGTGATTGTGTTGTAGGTAGATAACAAGGCCCATCTTCATAAGTTATATTATGATCATATTTCCTTTAAATGTATGGGATGCCATGAATATAGGTATTTTGCAAAAGACTTCCCATTGAATATGGAAATTTTGCAAAAAGACTTCCCACTGTGGTGGTAAACATATTATGGTGGATAGAAATAAGGATTAAACCACTTTAGAGTAGTTCCAATCAAGTAAGCCAAATTCCCATATCAATATTAGATTAATGCTATGGATCCAACATTGGATTTAGTTTTATCAATTAAACAGGGTTTGTTGTGTATGTCTTTTGGCCCATGTTGTTGTGTTATATGCGTTTTTCTTGCCATCTAATACACATTTTTATTGTTTGACAAGTCATAATGATGGATGATATTTTGTAGGACAATACATAATCAGAACATTGCCATGATCATTATGTAAGCATTCCATATTGAATTAATTTTAGGATTTAGAGATGACTTGACCATTATTCTTAATGGTTTGTTATTTTCATTTCTCCTAGCATAGCCTTCTGATATAGAAGACACGTTTTATTGCTTTCCATTTCTCGTTGATTTAGATGAGACCAAGACCTCAAATTTCTCTAAATTCCTTAATGAGAGGTACGTGAGATGATGATTTAGGTTGATTATGGTATTCCTATAGCATTGCTTCATGAACCATTATTTCAATTTTGTTTTTAGTTTATTCTCCTTTATTATGTTGTTAGGATGATAATCTATTTATATATTTATCTTATGTTCTAATTTTGTGATCAATCCCATTTCAGATACAAAACAAACAACTTTGGAAGTGAGTGTATGGATGGAAGTATGCAAACATAATCTATGTTTTTGCAAGGGTCAGAAGGTCCACTAACATTATAGAATACAAACTAATATTCAGAAGGAGGGTATCTTTAGCCATCATTATTGTCTCCTTGAGGCTATTTAGTGCAGTGAAAGTTGGAATTTAAGATCGAACACTCGTGAAAGAGAAGAGACGTAGAAATACATATTAATTGAGTGAATTGATACAATTTGCTAGCATCTTTTCATTGTGGTTTAATTACTTACTCTACATGACCATCCCTAACTACCAATACTAATTGTTATTCATTAACTTTATTGGTCACTAACACTCATGATATTTATTAAACATTAATACGTAATATATCAGGGACCCTAATATATTATTAAGCATCACTTATTCTAGCACCTCGTCTTAACATGAAATACAATTTTGTAACTCCCCTCAATATAAAATCCATAACAACTTACTCAATAACTAAGAATAATTACAAAAGTTGAAGGGAATTCTTGTTCAGTCTTCAATAATGCAACACTTCTCTGGTTCTTAATATCTAAACACTACATTTTGTTGTATGATGCAGGTTGTGTTGGTAAAGAAATGTATGCAATGTCATATCAACGAAGTTTTGCATTGGGACATCAAAGGTAATTTCTTGATGTTATCTATCTTTTTTCTTGTCTTTCTTTCATTATGAGATATGATTGAAACAAGTGTTTTAACATGCCATTGTATGCTTTAAATATGATATTATATGCCAATTGATAATAATGGGATTCTAAAGATTATGGATTTTTTCATGACAAGATCTTTTTGTAGTTACCAAAATGGAAACCTAACCAATAGAGTAATCACATTGTGATATAGGTAAGTGAAATATGACCTATTTTATTATCACAGTCATTTTTTTCTATATTATGAATGATTTCTTGTTTACAATGCAAAATCTAGATGGAACTTCTTTAGGGTGTTGATTTTGTGTTCTAATGTTATGTGTATCTCCTTGGAGATTCCATTTCTAGCTTCTTTGTTTCTTTATGTTATAAACAATAAGCTCACCACCATCGAGTATTCCTCTTATATGAAAGGTTTTGCATTCACATTTAAATGGATGGTGTTCATAGTTCTTAGGCAGTTATACCCATTTCCAACATTTGCACAATGAATATAGAGTAAAGTCCTATGCCCTGTCATGATTGTACTTTGTTAAGTATATCTGATTCTATTAACTCTCCCAATGTTTCAAATCATGCCTGGTTTTCCAAAGAAAAAGATAAAAAGATAGCCTCATCCTATACTCTATGGCCCCATGAATATGCTTATATCCAATGTTGTTGGGGTTCATGTAGATCTCCCAGTGCAAGCACTGCAACATCATCTTGTGAAGCGAATAAACTTTATGAATTGGCATCACAATATATCCTGACCATTTGTCCTTGTGGATACTCATTAGCTTGATGTAATAAAGAACTTTTCTCATCCCATGGTGGATAGGATCCATGTGAAGCACCAACTATTGGGTTGATCATCCTCTTTTGATTCTCCTTATTGTTACACCTATACATGGCTCTAGGATTATCATGCTTATCTACTATATCCTTGTCATCCACACTAAGATAATTGTTATCGATAATTCTCATATAGTAGTACACTTATGGTTGCTAGGGAATAGTGATTTTTGCAATCCCATTAAACCATTTTCTTGAGTTTTGTTCAAAATTCATAGAAAAAGGTTTATGGATTTCATAACCTGCTTGATCATATATTGTGGAATTATACAATATATATCATTTATCGACCATTAGATACTCAAATTCATGTATTGACCATTTTTACCATTATAGAGGACTCTGTAAGTTAGGATCCCAAATTCTTAAAGGGTGCTAGCTCAATGGAAGAGCGTTTGCCTTACAAGCAGGAGGTTGGTGGTTCAATTCCTCCATGCCCTGATGATATTATAATATCGGTTAAAAAAACCTAAATTAGTAACCAAAAAATAAGGTATAAGTGACCAAACAAAATGACCAAAATTTGTACATAAAATTACTAAAAACGACTTAATTAGTAACCAAAAAATTAGAGATGCAAAACTAGACATTAAAAAGGATGCAACATGTGGTGCTAATGATGAAGCCAAATATGTTGTTGATATGGTAGCAAAATAAGACGCGAAACTAGGCATTAAAAAGGATGCAATACGTGGTGCTAATGATAAAGCCAAACATGATGTCGATATGGTAGAAAAATAAGACGTTACTTTGGATGCAAAACATGGTGCTACATAGGAACCAAAATATGGTGCAACAATAGAAGAAATATTTGATGTTATTTTGGTTGCAAAACATGATGCAAAAATTGGTGCAAATTTGGAAGCGAAAATTGGCACAAATTTGGAAGTAAAACATGGTGCAAAATGGGATGCTAAAGTCGTAGCAAAAATAGATGCAATATTGGATGCTAATTTGGATGCTAACATGGTTCTATTAAGGATGCAAATATGGCGTTAATGGGGATGCCAATTAAGAAGCAAAAGAGGACACTCGCTAGGAAGCAAAATAGGACGTTATTTGGGAAGAAAAATAGGACGTTATTTAGGAAGCAAACCTCGACGTTGTTTAGGAAGCAAAGTTATATGCTATTCTGGAATAAAAAAAATAGACGCTATTTTGGACGCCATAAAGGATGCTATCTAGGAAGCAAAAAAATACGTTTTTTGATACGCTTTAAGTTTTGTCCATGACGCGTCCCATTTAGCTTCTAGTTTGACCACTCAATGTAAAAAAAATTACACTAAAAAGGGACGCTAAATGGGACGCTAATTCCAGGATTTGTTGTAGTTTCTTAAACTCGCCACTATTGCTTGACTTTTGGGCTAGATCTATTTTCCAATTTTTTCCATTTCTTTCGCTTATTTGTCTCCTAGATTAGCACCTTGGGTATTTCAGAGTTTGTAAGATTTATTACCACTTCTAGTTTATGTTTGCTACCCAGGTCTCTACAGTTCTAGGAGATTATTATAATTATTTACCTTGAGACGGTCTTACCCTTCTGCCCCTCTGATTTCCTTGATTTCTTATTCTTTTCCCAGTTGCATTTTTTCCAGAGATGTGCATTGTTTTTTAGAGGGTATTTGTTGTCCCATCATATTTTCTTTGTTGGTCGTCTCTTCTCGAGTTTCTTTTGCTAATCTCCAACCTAATTTTTCTCTTTGAATTTCTTGTTCCTCCTCCTCCAAATTGCTGGAAATTTCTTGAGATTGTTTGCGCATGAGGACTCCTCATGGTGGTTCTAGTCTTGTGTATGTATCTTCATGTTCATCTGAAATTGGTTACAAGTTCACAATTACTTATGGATCATCTTGGTTGTTGAGCGAAGGAGTTAGGAAAAAGGGAAACCTTTGGGGGGAAACAAGATCCCAGTGGAACTACATTTGGGGAGACTACCTACATAAAGGTGTGAGGGGTTGTTCACAACCACAAAGGGGCCTAGTTATGGAAGGAGGAAGGTATTTATAAAAATATGGAAGGAGGAAGGGAAATCCATTCCATCCTATTGGGATGCTTCGAGGATTTCAAATCTATTAGAAGTTTGAACTTGAGGAGCAATAATAGGGCTTTAAGAGAGATTAACTGAAGGCTCATTGCAGACACTGAAGGGACCAAGGGAAGAGGGGTTATTCCAAAGGTTAAAGGTCCTTCTCCTGAGGATCCCACTTGACATGCATGTTTTTTGTTCATTTTCTTTTTCACTTGATGCCATTGTGTTTTAGGTGAGGGGGTTATTGCAGGTTGTTTCCCCTACTTTTTGTAATATTTTACAAAGTGTCCATATTCGTGACATACCTTACACTTGAAGGGTAATTGTTCATAATTCAGTTGTTTCACATGCTTCCATTTTTAAAGTTGGAGGAGAATGGATTTGAGAAGGCCCTTTTCTAGATATGCTTCAATACATATTCTTGCACAGGAAAACATATTTGCTTTCAGCTCAACTCTATTTAGATATTTACCAAGTTTATTTCCAATATTCCTCATTGTGTCTTCACCCCAACAATGTTGTGGTAGGTGAGGTACTCTCACCCAAACTGGGATTGCTAAAGGGACATCTAGATTTGGATTAAAATATGGATTCCAACGATTTCAGTACATTCCTCTATTACTAAAAAAGTATAGACCTCCATGAAAGTTTAATCCCTATATTCCTTGGTTTCGAAGACAAAATCGTAAAATACTCATCCACATAAATATGTAGAAAATTTATTCTTGATCAATGGATGCCAATTCTTATGGACCCAAATTTCCAATGAGCATGGAGATAAATAGATTCTAGTGAATTATCCATGCTAAAAATATATGTTGATAAACATTTATTTAACACATTCTATATAAAATACATTATTAATATGCTAAATATAAACCTATAAATGCATACCAAACACACTGAATAATAATATTAATGTAGGTGTTGCTAGTATATGAGATATAATATATTAGGGATTTGACTCGTATTTTCTTTTTTTGTTTGTGATTTAAATGTATTTTATTATATATATGTTTTACATATTTATTTAATTATAATTTTAAGTTCTTTATATTAAAAAAGTGATAATAAACAAATTAAATGCATTTTTACAATTATGATTTTATACATTAAAAATATATAAAAATTTAAACATAATATATAAAAAAGAAAGAACTTGATTTAATTTATAATTAAAAACATATAAAATAATATATTTGATATATATATATATATGGAGAAGATTTTGACACGTGTTTAAAAAAATAAAACTACAAATATAAGTAAAAATAAAGATTTTGATCTGCGTCTAAAAAAATTAAAACTAAAAATATAAGTAAAGATAAAGATTTTGATTTAATTTATATATTGATGATAATGATGATGATAGTTATTAATATTGCCTGATACCAACTTTGGTTTATTGGACTTTAAAAATGAAAGAAGTCAATTAGTTTCTTTTAGAATTTTATTTATATGCTAAAAACGTTAAAGAGAAGCATTCTTTAATCTCCGTAGTTATGATGAGTTAAAAGGTTATGAATGACAATTTGTGGCATATATCTTGAAACTACGCTTTAATGTGGGTGTATGTAGGACATTATATGAGAAATTATTTTTCATATTCAACCCTCTTTGTGTCACAAAGATTGCATATTCTTTCATCCAACGACATTTTAGGAATTGTCCAAGACCTCGTTTCATTATGGAGCTCATGAGAGTTTGTTCTTATTTTAACAATGTTGGTTTTCTTTTTTACTCTAGTATTTCTTTTTTGTTTGCTAGAATCTCCCTGACTTGTGGGAGTGACCTTTGGTCTAAGAAACCATGACCTAGGGGTATTTAAGCCATCAAAATCACTCGGGAACTGCACCAGGCCTAGGCCACACCAACCCTCAATTGGTTGGATTTTGGGTGTCTCCTCCCAAGTAGTTCACTCTTAAAGAGAATTGAACTCGAGTCGCCTTGTTGACAATACCCACACCTTAACCAAATGAGCTAGCGAGAATTGACTTCTTTATGCTTGTTAAAATAGAGAGATACTTTTGATCTTCTAGATTAGGGTTGATTATTCCTTATAATATCTTAATTTTCTTTTAATATCCTCTAACACTTTATCACACCAGATCTTTTCCTTAAATTTAGATGTAATAATACTTTTAATATTATCGATATTATGCATAGTGATCTCTTCCTTGAATCCTCAATGATTTATACAAGACTCGACATCTTTGTGCCAACCTCGCTTAAGTTGTAGGTGGTTTTGACAAGAGTATGAAGCAATCTTAGTAAGCCTCTTGTCTCCCATGTTTTTTCTCGTGTTCTTGTACGTTAGGTACCTAGTCATAACCATGCTCTCAATCGAGCGGAGAATCACTTCTATGAGGAGGATATGATAGGGTGTATTTCCTTTAATTTCAGGATTATATCTTATAAAACACATTTGGATTTTCTCTACCCTTCTCAAATATTCTCTAGATATGTTGTAGCCCTGAACTTCACAACCATATAAGATAACACGAGTGATGAGAGTCTTGAAGAAGAGTTTCTTCCTACCCAAAGCCATATGTTTGCAAAATTACAATTATTTTCAAGTACATAATAAACCATCCTCTATTAATTTTTTTCTCAATGTTATAGTTCAAGTTAAGCTTACAATGAAAATCAATTCCAAGATATTTATATAAAATCACTTCATCCAAATTATTGTTGTCATAAATGATTTTTTTTTTTTTGCCAGGGGAATCAACAATTGGAGACTGGGCTGGTACTTGCGTGACACTAGGTCCAAGGATCTAATCCCGCTACCACTATACCTCTAGGTGCCCCACACACCCCGCAAGCATGGGACACAAGTAAATCTGGGTGTGATTTGAACTCGTGACCTCCATTTACAACCGTGACTTCATAACAACTGAACCGCCAATGAGCCACACCCATGTGGACTTGTCATACGTGAAATTATTACGAGTAATCTTTTAAAATTTAAAAACATATAAAACATAAAATAATGAAGATCTTTGATATGCGTTCAAGTGTTTATTAATCGAAGAATGACAATTTTATACATCAACAAGAGCCACGGGGTGGCAATGTCCTCGACATTGTTATTTGATGTAGCAAGAATATCTAAATAGAGACTCATGCAACCACATTTGATCAATTCAGATTTAGGACTTTTTTTGTCTTTGAGCTATTAAAAAAGAAAAAATGTAATTCATTTGCAAATGTGGCAATTAAATAAAAAACTTGAAACATATTTGTATTCAAAAACACATTAATAAAAATAAAGTAAATATTTATTTTATCCAAGGTGATGATGCGTATTTCAAATATATAAAGAGCCACAAATACTTTGGCGGATTCTCTATGGATTAAAATTAAGGATAAACAACCCAGTTAATCAAGGCTATTAACCAAGTTAAAACAGGCTATTACTCAAGTTAATCAATTAATCCTTAGACAATGTGGTAAAATGGTCAAGGACCCATCGAAGCATTCACACTACCTATAATCATGCGGCGTATAGTCATTTCTCATAAAAAATGGTGACACAACACTACCAACTATTAGATTCAATAGTCTATGTTAATGGTATAAATTAATAAATAATGTTGACTTGGATAAATTAGGATCCCACCATAACTTATAGAATGAGTATTAAAAAAAATGACAAAAGTCATTAAAATTTAAAACCATGTAGCATATTTAATACAATAACTTAAATCTAAGAGTCAAATATTACATAATCCAAATTTATGTCGTGTCCAAAAAAATTCAATATATAACTTAACTATAGAACTTAAAGATCCAATAGATATAAGATGTTCTCTAAATAATTTGTAAACTGAGTGAGTGGTAGTCCCTACTATACGAACCACCAAACCAATATCCTGAAAAAGAAACGGTTTTTAGATGCTTGTTTGAATATAAGAAAAGTTCTAATGCAACCACTGATTAAAAAACAGGAAAGTAGAGCCGCTTTTGATGCTTTGATTTCTTAACATGAGGATTTGAGTTCTGCAAAGGACCGCCAAACAACTCCGATTTTCTCTCCCTAATTCTGGCCATTATATGCTTCCGTGTGAGTTCCAACTTTGGTCTACATGATCAAATCACCAAGTTATCGATGGACTTCTATTTATTTTCAAGGAAATAACTTCATGTATTAAAAAAAGTCAAAGTGAATAAAGCTTTACACAACCTTGGTTATAACGTCCCATATTCTTTAACCAAATTAATGTCAGATACAAAGCATATTGTCAGAGGATGAACTGCCTTTTAAAGAAGAGAGCATTTGAAAAATACATTGAAAGTTGGAAAAAAACTACCTAAGCCAACTCTACAAGGGGAAAAGCCATATGTTTCTTTGCAATAAATATGTTGACTATGGGAAAAAGATAAAATGGAAAAGACATTAAAGATAAACAAAGAGAGAAATTAGGTTTCACAAATGACAAACAATGATAAAAAAGTCATGTAAAAAAGAATGACGAAGACTACTTCACAACATTTGAAATATTTCATATTATCGTTTCAGCCCAAAAATATCAAAACAAAACAAAAATAAAATGGTTAGCATAAGGATTATGGAAAATGTAGAGATGTAATATTGCAATCAAAAAGTTTATTTATCTTCGTTCATTGTTGGGGTGAGTTCATCAGGGTGATTAGTTGCTTCTTCAGTGTTCAGCTTGAGGGGGAGTTTTTGCCACTGGGTTTTCCCTTTTTCCTCACTTAGTTTCTCACTTAGCATTTATTTGAGCATTTAAAGTTATTTTTTTTGTACAAGGTGACCAATGGCCTTTGTTTTTGGGGCCCTAGCATTTCATGCATTTATTTTACTCCGCCTGAGTATAGCTTAAGAGGGGGTGTTGGAGTCATTATCCAACTTACACACTTTATTTGGTCAATTTTGGCCTAATTAACCACTATCCTAAGTTTATTCACTCAATTGGCATCATCATCAACACACCACAACATCAGCATGAGCACACCCATGCCCTTTTCAATAAAGGAGACCAACTAAGCCTTCTCCTTCAATCAGGGAGCAATTCTGGGGTGATCTGAGTGTCATAAGTGCACCAAATAGTTAACTAAATGTTGTTTCACCTAAAAATCAGTTAAGCCAAGTTGTAAAGGCACCTCCCTCATGTCATTCTCTATTTTGGGCTGATTTGGGTGAACTGGAGTGAGTTAATGCGCCTCCAACAACTTTTGATGACCAGTATCAGTTTAGTTCACTTCATCGGAGCTGTCTGGAGTTAATGATGCACTACCACCTTCTGATTGACATGCAGTGACATGTACTTGAGTTACTTTCAGCTAGACTCAATCATTTATTGCACTTTGATTCAGTTAGGACTCAATTAGAGTCAATCGTGTCTAGATTAGTGGTTAACTAGTGTGTTCAGTGAGGCTACAGTAAGTTAAGCTACACCCATCCATGCAATTTGAATAACCTCCATTGAATTTGAATTGTCTTGGCATTCATGCATTCTGCATGACATTGTATTATTGATTTTATTCTATTATTGATTATACAGAGCTGCAACCTCCTATTGAAGTACCATTATGTCATTTCATGCCTAAATTGCCTTGAATCTCTTGTAAGTCTGTGCTTTGTCTCAAGATTGTTGTGACATAATTTAATATGGTATCAGAGCCACGACGAGACGAAGCTCTTTCTTCAGAAAAAAAAATGATATTTGACGAATCTAGCATGCAAAATTGAGCAAAAAGCTCAAAATTTCCAGCACTGCACCAGAAGCCAAAGGTTTACCATTTAATATCCCAAGTAAAGGAATTGTTGATCAAGCTTGCTTGATCAACTATGCTGGGTGTGATGAAAACCTGAAATGTGCAGGTTGTTCGACCTTACGATGTCCTTTTTGTGTTGATTACAGGTTTTTATAGGTTCTTCACTGCATTCGCTACAACAACTCCATGAATTCTTCTCTAGATCCTCTTACCTCTTTCAATTACCACCAACGGAAGGAGGACATGGATATTCAACTCCGTTCAAAAGGGCTCTACTGGGTCACAATGAACACAGAAACATAGCCTAATGCTACTGCTGAGAAGATAAAATACTGGAATACGTTGGATGAAGCTTATGGTTTCTTGTGCTTGTCTATCTCCAAATATCTTCTTTTCCACATATCAGGATTGAAGACTCCAAAGGATATTTGGGATCATCTCGCTTCCTTATTTGATAAACAAGATGATATATGGATCTATCAGTTTGAGAATGAGTTAATTTCCCTGAATCCAGAAAGCTTCAAAACTATGAATGAATTTTTCACAAAATTCAAGCATTTGGTGCTCGAATAAAAGTAGTGCAAGGTTGAGAAGGATGATGATCAACTCATCCTAGCTATCCTCTCAAAACTTGGTCTGGATTATTTAGTCTTTGTTTCAACATTCCATACTGGGAAGCTAACAACCCCAAATTGGAAAATGCCTTCACATGATTCCTTCATCAAGACCTTCACAAACGAGCATGACAAGCTTGTACAGATGGGGATCCTCAGATCCTTGAAAGATAAAGCTGTGTTTGCCTCGGGGCCAAAATATTTGAAGGGTAAAGCAAAGCATATGAATCAAAAGGCTAAATTTGATGCTCCAAAGCCTAAAGAAAAGAACCAGCAGCAAGAAGATTCTTTCGGCTAAAAGAAACACAAGAACAAAGAAAACAAGGGGAAAGAGAAAGTCAAGTGTTCCTATTGCGAGAAGGGATTCCACCCTGAACATGCCTACATGAAGAAGATGCTTGATGAGATGACTCTCCTGCTCGAGAGAAACAATATTAATCTTCCGCAAAGTGTTCGGAAGAGAGATAATCAAGATCAGGATACCCAACAAGAAAGAGGACATGCTCTCATGGAAAGAACCTCGAAGTCCACAGCTCTCCTCACAGACTCTTGAGTTTTGAATCACATGATGGAAAGAAAAGAATCCTTCACATATATGGACATTGACAAAAGCATTCCCATCCACATGGGAGATGATTCACAAATCATTTCGAAGGGAAAATATACCGTACAACTTGAAAATTAAAGTTTTTTTAATGTTTTGTATGCACCCTCCTTGGACTCCAATATGTTGAGTGTTTATGAAATGACACACACTGGAGTGCCCAAGTGAGTAACCTTCAGCCCAAATGATGTTGAAAACACTAAGATTGCATTCGAAAAACTTGTTGCAGTAGACATAGAAAACCATCATGTTAGGGCCTATGAGTTTTCCCAGTTTGTTGCGGATGCGAAGCCCATCGCTCTTCTGACTCATGGGAATGAGGTCAATAGACTATGGCATGAGAGATTTGGTCATTTGAACTTCAAATACTTGCAACAATTTCAGAAAAATTCCTTGGTTGAAGGTCTCCCAGTCATCAAAACTTTCAGCAGAATTTGCAAAGGTTGTATTGTCAGCAAACACCTCGAGCAAAAGTTTGATTGGGGAAAGGCAAGCCGTGAAAAAGTTATTTTGGGGCTGATTAATTCTGATATCAGTGGACCCATGCCTGCTATATACCTGAGCGGTTCACAGTACGTACTTACCTTCATTGATGATTTCTCCAGATACACTAGGGTGTTCTTTCTAAATAAAAAATCTAAAGTTTTGGAAAGATTCATCGAGTTCAAAGCATTGGTGGAGAATGCCTTTGGGAGAAAGATCAAATTTATTAGATATGATAATGGAGGGGAGTATATATAATCTGAACTTCTGCAAATATGTTCCAACAGTGGGATCCAAATCCAACATTCCATTCCCTACACACCTCAACAAAATGGTGTAGCGGAAAGGAAAAATCGGTCTCTCAAGGAGATGACTACATGCATGCTGGAAGCAAAAGGGTTGGCTACAAATATATGAGTTGAGGCCATGAATGTTTCTGATCACATTAAGAACAGAGTACCTCACTCTTCCATGAAATTTAAGACTCCTTTCGAAGCCTATTTTGGACACAAGCTGGATGTGTCAAATTTCAAGGTTTTTGGGTCCACTGCATGGGCTCGAATTCCTCTTAACAAGAGGAAATATTTGCAACCACAAAGTATTGAATGCTTGTTCATTGGATATACAAAAGAATCTAAGGGATTCAATCTTCTGAATATTAGAACCAAACAAATTTTCGTTGAAAAAAGTGTCCAATTTGAAGAGCCTCTCCAAGAGGTAGAACTAGTTGAAGAAAATTCTGCTGAAATTCCCTCCTGTTCTGCTGATAATTTGGGTGATGAGGAGTGAAGGATCTGATTTTGTAAATATTATATCTGATATCAGTGAAAAAAATATATCAGTTTCAAAATTAGATTATGAAGTGCAAACAAATCTCCCAACTTGGGCCAAAAAGACACTCTCTTCTGTCGGGCAAAACATTGGAAATCCTGCTGATCCAAGAAGAACCCGGTTTGATTTTCAAAGAGCAGTTATTACTCTCTCTTGTCATGATTCATTGTTTTTCGAGACTTGTTATTTAATGATTGGGTCAGATCCTAAGTCATACTACAATTCTCAGAAATATTCGAGATGGCAAATTGCTATGGATGAAGAGTTTAATTCTCTTCAGAAAAATGCTACTTGGGAGCTAGTTTCTCTTCCACCTGGGAGGAAATTAGTCCAATGCAAGTGGGTGTTTCAGACAAAGGTTGGTGCTGATGAAACAACCTACAAATAAAATTCATGGCTTTTTGCAAAAGGGTTCTCCCAGGTCCAAAGAGTGGACTATCATGAGACCTTTGCACTGGTGGCAAAGATGGACTCCATCTGGCTAGTTTTGGCCATTTCCAAGCACTGGGAGATGCATCACATGGATGTCAAGAGTGCTTTTATTAATGGATACCTGAATGAGGAAATATACATGAATCAGCCTGAGAAGTATACATCATATCCTTCTTTGGTTTGCAAATCGCATAAATCATTATATGGGTTGAAACAGGCCCCAAGATCTTGGTATGCCAAAATGGATGCTTTTCTGCTTTCACAAAACTTCCAAGCACTGGGATATGCATCACATGGATGTCAAGAGTGCTTTTATTAATGGATACCTGAATGAGGAAATATACATGAATCAGCCTGAGAAGTATACATCATATCCTTCTAAGGTTTGCAAATCGCATAAATCATTATGTGAGTTGAAACAGGCCCCAAGATCTTGGTATGCCAAAATGGATGCTTTTTTGCTTTCACAAAACTTCCAAAGATACAAATATGATATGAATATATATTTGCAGCAGTATGATGGTAATATTTGTTGAAATATTGTAACTTCAAAGAATATTCTATATGTATCTTTTGTGGTCCCTGAGGGTCCTATCGGGAGAACCACTTGTATTACTTTGTACCCCGATGCTTCTAATCGGAAGAACTAATAAGAGTCATGAGGTAGTCCCCTCTAATTGTAAAGGTGGGTCATTAACACCCCAGTGTGGTTACTTGAGCCTACATGTGTAACTCGAGCCTACATGATTAACTCGAGCCTACATGTCAGGTGAGTTAATTGAAGTGAACGGATGAATATAAATAGAGGTGTAGCTCTCCTCATTTGTGACACACACTCTCACTTGTGTAGCTCATTAGTGGAGAAGAGAAGTAGCTGGAGAAGGAGGAGGATCAGGCTTTGATCTCCTTGCTGGTTTTATCTTTTATCTTTTTGGGGCATCTATATTGAGAAAGCTTTTGCTGGGTTTTTCCCTTTAGGGTTTTCCCAGGATAAATCTTTGTGTTCCTTTTGTATGGTTGTGCTTGTCTATCTTTCAGTGATCCTGTTTATATGCTTTTGTTATGAAAATGAAATGAAGTACTGATGTCTTAGCTAAGCATATGAAAAGTTAAGAATATTCTTATCATAGTAATATATTTTGATAACAGGAATCACACTTGCTTCGATTGCTTTCATAAAAACTGCTTTTCATGATGCATTTGAGATGAGCGATTTGGGGCTCTTTAAGCAATTTATGGGACTTGAAATCTCACAAGATTTTGATAGGATAGTGGTAAATCAGTAAAAATATATTGCATAACTATTAATTAAGTTTAACATAGCTCATTTCAAGGCTGCACCATTTCCTTTCCTCTCAGGGATCAGCCTTGAAGAGGGGAAATCCACTCCACCCATGGATTGCACTATTTACCGCCAGCTAATCGGAAGCTTGCTATACTTGACACATTCACAAATTGATATTTGTTATGCCATGAATGCTGTATCAAGATACATGAAGAAGCCTCATGAGCTCCATTGGAATGAAGCCAAGATGATCCTTTAGTACATTCAAGGCACAAGATCCTACGACATTCACTATGCTGCAGATTTTGAGCTAGAGTTGGTCGGTTATATAGATTCAGATTGGGCAGGGGATTCCATAGATTAGAAGTCCACTTATGAGTATGTCTTTATATTTGGTGGTGGCCCCATTTGTTAGTGTAGAAAAAATCAGGCTGGCATTGCATTGTCTTCAGTAGAGGTCGAGTACAGGGGAGTAGTGAATGCTTGGATCCAAGTTGTTTGGTTGCAAGGAATTCTTTTCAGAGTTTGATATTGGTATTGCTTTGTCCATGGTCATATTTTGTGACAACCAAAGAGCTATCAAGATCTCCACAGATCCAGTTACCAAGCAAAGGACCAAACATATTGAGATACAGATGCACTACATCAGGGAGTTGGTGCATGATAGGACCATTGTTCTGCAATATTGGCCTACAGATGAGCAGATTGCATATATTTTCACCAAGAAATTTACTGAGAAAAATTTCACTTACCTCCATTCATTGTTGGGGGTGAGTTCATCAGGGTGATCAGTTACTTCTTCAGTGTTCATCTTAAGGGGAAGTTTTTCCCACTGGGTTTTCCCTCTTTCCTCACTTAGTTCCTCACTTAGCATTTATTTGAGCATTTTAGAGTTACGTTTTTGTACAGGGTGACCTATGGCCTTTGTTTTTGGGGCCCTAGCATTTCATGCATTTATTTTAATCCTCTTGAGTATAGCTTAAGGGGGGGTGTTGGAGTCATTATTCAACTTACACACTTTATTTGGTCAATTTTGGCCTAATTAACCACTATCCTAAGTTTATTGACTCAATTGGCATCATCATCAACACACCATGACATCAGCATGAGCACACCCATGCCCTCCTTCAATCAGGGAGGCCAACTAAGCCTTCTCCTTCAATCAGAGAGGCTAGCTAGGCTTCCTCCTTCAACCAGGGAGCAATTCTGGGGTGATTTGAGTATCATAAGTGCACCAAATAGTTAATTGAATGTTGTTTCACCTAATAATCAGCTAAGCTGAGTTGTAAAGGTTCCTCCCTCATTGCATTGTCTATTTTGGGCTGATTTGGGTGAACTGGAGTGAGTTAAAACGCCTCCAACAACTTCTGATGACCAGTATCAGTTCAGTTCACTTCATCGGAGCTGTCTGGAGTTAGTGATGTGCTACCACCTTCTGATTGACATGTAGTGACATGTACTTGAGTTACTTTCAGTTATAATAAGTCATTTATTGCACTTCAATTAAGTTAGGACTCGGTTAGATTCAATCATGGCTAGATTAGTGGTTAACTGGTGTGTTCAGTGAGGCTACAGTAAGCTAAGCTATGCCCATCCATGCAATTCGAATGACCTCCATTGAATTCGAATTGCCTTGGCATTCATGCATTCTGCATGACATTGTATTATTGATTATATAGAGCTGCAACCTCTTATTGCAGTACCGTTATGTCATTTCATACCTAAATTGTCTTGAATCTCTTGTAAGTATGTGCTTTATCTCAATATTGTTGTGACAGAATTTAATAGGGATGTCTTATAGGCCCTCACTTTTCTCTTGTCCCAGGAACTAGCACTGGAAAAATCTCCCATGTTCAGCCGTAAGCACTTCAATATCCACCTAGAAAACCACTACCACACTCTTGGCCACCAAAAACCCTGCAACCACTGAAAACCCACCGGCTCAGATAAACCAGTACCGCAAGAAAATCGTCGAGCATAAAGACCAACGCCTACCAGGCCGAAAACAAGAGAGTCAGAACGTAACCACCACGACTTCCCTAAAACAGATCGACAAACCCTCAAGTCCACAAGCATTACCGGTGACACAACCCAAAGCCCAAAAAACAACAGTTCCAAAACAAAGAACCTCCTCACGTGACAGACAGTGACTAAACCACCACCTTTCTCACCAAAGTTGACAAAATAAACTTGTCCCAATCCCCAACGACATAAACAATCTTCCATCATGCTCCTCCTACCACACAAAGGAATAGTAGCGACAAACTCCATCTTCCATACGAAACCCTAACCAAAACCCTACCTGACCCGCTCCTCTGCTCCATCTTCAGCATCAACTCCAAACCATTTTACGAGTCACAACAATTTCGGTTAGAGAGAGAGTATTTACTTCCCCATTTATGTAAGCTTCCCAATAGCCTTCCCATAATCAATTTAGGGGTTAAAGGAAACCAACAAGAAGGAACTAAACACTGGGGGAATCGTGTGCTAGTATCGAGCAGGAAGGAAGGGAAACCATAATCACCATTATGTGTCAATAGCATTCATGCGGTGAACGAGGAATCACATTCATTCTTGAGGAAATTTTACGTGGAACTCAAATAGGAAAGTTTACGGTCACTAAAGGCGGGTTTATGCAATTATGAAATATATTATAGAAGAGGAGTGGTCAATTTATGTTAGCATCCATGGATACTTTAACCCCATACAACCTCAATCAAAATCAGAGACAAATGACACTTCACAAGTATATAATCGTTTATCTCTCTCTCTCTCTCTCTCTCTCTCTCTCTCTATATATATATATATATATATATATATTTATCTATATAAGGTCTAGAAAGGTGTAACAACAAGCTATAAGGGCATAAAAAGGTGGACCACTAAAGGCCTCCATAGCTTGATTGCTTTAACCCTTGCCTCCCATTCTGGTGGCTCAGATTAACATTTTTATGTAATTTCCACTGGTCAGATCATTGGTATCCTTTAGAGATATCTTTGAATGGTCAAGCATATCTATAAATGTTTTCGCAAATAACTCTTAAAGATGTTCTGGAAAATCTTTTAATTTTTAAATCCCAAAACTTTATAATTTCCTTTTGTTTGTTTGTTTTTTCAATAGAAAAACCTTGTAATTTCATTACTCCCTTCATCATAGCTAACTAAAAAATAAAAAGCTTATTTCTATTAAATTCATAATGCCCCCTTTGTAACAATATT
Source organism: Pseudotsuga menziesii (assembly GCA_001517045.1). NCBI lineage: Eukaryota > Viridiplantae > Streptophyta > Pinopsida > Pinales > Pinaceae > Pseudotsuga > Pseudotsuga menziesii. The sequence goes on along the minus strand of LPNX010016625.1, from coordinate 7,347 downwards.
TAAATAAAGAGATAGCGACCATAGGGGATATTTACTTGCATAAACATTGTATTTAGATTCACCAGATTACTAAGCTTGGGAGGAAGAGGACCAGAAAAATTACAGGATGACATATCTAGACAAAAAGATTCATTAACTTCCCAATTTCAGGTGATATTCCACCTTCATATGAATTGAAGTATCCCACATAAAGCTCTTTAAGCTAACTAAGGTTTCCCAGTTCTCCCGGAATCTTTCCATGCAGTTCATTTCGAGACAATGCAAGATACTCCAACTTACTCCATCCACCATACACAACAGGAATGGCATCAAAGAAGTAGTTCCCTATGAGATGAAGACGTCTGAGATTCTTTAGGATGGTCGCGTCCATTGGAAATCATGTGAAGAGATGTTAATGGTGGATAACAATGTGATCCACTGTGTTCCTATGGACCATATACAAGATACTTCCAATGGAGCTAATGTGGTAGAGCTTCCCTCATATTCTAAAAGTGAGTAGAAAGAAAGTACACTTAGTTTGATTTGTACCATCGTCAACAAGAGCATTCACTCATAGAGTTGAGGGCCAAAGCTTGTTTTAGGTTTAAATTGTAATTGACGCGATCTGATGAATATTTAAATGAGGACTAACATGAGACCATAAATAACCATATCATTTATGCTGTAGCTTAAGGTATAGCCCTTACTTCTATTATTGTGATATTGGGCAGTGTTGAAAAGGGCACATACCGAGTCAAGAAACAATGGCTGATTTCCGTCCAAATAAATATTGTTTATGATCTTGTATTGCTCAAAATCCCAAATTTCACCTTGCTTGTGACAACCACTGATGAGCCAGTCAACTAGAACTAAGTTGGAATCTGAATCTACATTAATTATTTGTCTCTACGAATATCTGAATATATGGCAGTGGAAAATCATGTCACTGGGTTTGGAAGAATAGCTAAAATATCATTACTTCCTACTTGATCCTGCAACAGAGCACATGGAATATAACATAAGATGAGGAAAAACATCTTTGTTGAAAAGTAGGTAATGGAAAAAAACTAGGGTTTTGAAGACCCGTTAAGAACATACTTCAAAGAGTTGTTATGGGCCCTTACCTCCCGCTAACTTGTAGGCCTGCATATGACGTTACTATCTCATGAGTTCAAATTCAAAGAGATCCCGATCTCATTGGTGATTTTATTTAACCTTTAGGGATGGTAATAAGGGATTTTGTGATGTCAAAGCCAGCTAATTTATTTGGGAGGATTAATGTTCTTCCCAACTATTATGGATTAGATGGCCCTTTCTTTATAACATGAAGCGCCTCCTTTGCTAGAACCTCCTTAGTTGATATCTAACTAGTGAGCAGCTAAACCTGGAAAGTATATACGACTTGTCCTTCTCGGTCAACTTTGTATCATAACTCATTGGCTTAGGTGGTAGTAGATAAAGCGTTTCTTGCACGTTAAAATGGAGACCGAGTGTTTTGCACATTAAAATGCAAAAGTTTTCAATGGGCACAGGGATCCAAATTTATTTAACCCATTTGACAAGTTATAGAACCACAAACTCAGCCAATCATGCATGGAAACTGCAAAAACAAGACATTAGTGGGCTACCATACAACCATTTCAAATTTCAAGATTGACATCGCAACCTACGAGTCATAAAGAGTTTAATAATTACTTGCAGAAATATTTTCACAAGGTCTGTTGTCGAAGTGTGAAGGCATTCCAGAAATAGATTCAACCCAATTAAAACTTAACAAGTTGACATTATTTAAAAAATTCATATAAATAATTCTTTTGAACTATACACAAACCACCCAAAAATATTGACTAAGAAAATATTTATAAACACTACAAGCAAATTAATAGAGGGTGAACGATTTATATATATCCCCTATCAAAGACATAATGATATATGTTTTCTTTTCACTACTTAATTAGAAAAAGAAAACCATTACAATAAGAGGAAATCATTTTTGTCATTGGCAGTGGCAATATAAGGTATCAAAGCCCTCATGCTGATTAAAATGTCATTTCAGTCATCTAAAAATGCAAGAGATTAGCACTTTTTAGGCTGTCTTGGTTTCCGTGTGGAGAAAGGAAAGTGCTTCACTTAGGAAAGTCTAATAAATAAAAATATTTTAAATGAATATTAATAACCACAATATTCAATCACAATTTTTTATATAAACAAGAAAATAGCAGCAAGGCTGCTTATACCTGGC
>LPNX010016614.1:3112-31723 GCA_001517045.1 Pseudotsuga menziesii | reverse complement strand
GGTGACAGACCGCAAGGCGGCCTGAAGTCTCACCCGAAGTGAATCTAATGGGTTGGCCAAGGACTCAAGTGTCTTGGACCAGGTTCCGAGGCAATCCTACTAGTGGCGCGCAGCTCTCCTAGCCACGCGACCTCCTTCCTGCGTCTATGCGTCGCGCGACCTCCTGCTCGCGTCGCGCAATCCCATCGTCGCGCGGCTCCTCTAGCCGTGAGATGTCTCTTTCCACCACCGTGCGGTCCTTCCCTATGATGCGCACTTTCCCTGACTTACGATATTTCCAGCCTTAGCGCATCGCCGCGCACCGTGCGACACCCAGCTCCTGCTCAACGTGAAGTCCTCAACTTGCGGTATCGCGCACCGCAGCTTCTTTGCCGATGCGATATCACCTCTCTGTGATATCCTACCTCCGCGGTTTAGCGCACTTCATGTTGCTCGTGTCGACATGCAAGGCTTAACATACTAAGCTATTCAATAATGCAACCAGTAGCTGTTTACGCAAACATAATTGAAACACATACAACATGCCAAAGGATTTTAACTTATGATTATCCTTCTGTGCTGTGGTGAACTGGTTAATACATTCATCCATTAAACTGCAACGAATTCCATAAAATAACTGAGCAATGCATAAGTAAACAAACACGTAAATAAGTCGCATAACACAAATTTTAACGTGGTTCACCTCCAGGATGGAAGTTACGTCCACAGAACCGTGTTTTCTATTATAGCTCAAGGGGAAGGTAAAACACAGTTCTGCTGCACCGCATATGCAGCTCAAGATCTTCTCTCTTAGATCTCTCTTCTCTCTATATCTCTCTCTTACAATATACTCTTCCCTCTCAGTTGATCCCTGCGGATCGTTACATGCATGCTCTATAAGCCAGCTATTGGTTTCAGTAAGATTGCTACGGCTAAGACCAGAACCAGAGCTCGGATTTTACAACAGTCTACTTATCCTTATTGCCTATTTCATCCACGACTGTCTAACTGTCTATACAACCAACTAGCTAACTAACTAACCCTTTACAATACAAAATTACATTCTTTTATAAGCAGGCCGAAGGTCCTGCTTTTACAACACTGTGGGCCTGTCCCAACAGTAACCCAAACCCTAATTAGTGATAGTCGGTCCTCTCTGTCCTTGAGGTAGCCGCTTCCCGTCACACCATAGCTTTCTGCAGTGTTCCATGCTTCCCGGCACTGACCATGGGTACTATGCACCGCTTCTCTTTCTGTCCTTCGCCTTCAATGCTTGAGCCTCATTGCTCCTTCTTCTTTATGAGGGTCATTGAGCCCTCCTGTCTTCTACCACTGCCTTCAATGCAGTGGGTGAGCTCCCCCTTCTCAGCCGCTCAGGTACCATTTCCCTTCTTTGACTTTCGCATCTCAAAAGTCACGCTTTCCGGCTTTGCTCTCCAGCTGGAAACGTGCTACGGCGTCGTAGCTCTGTCTTAACTTCTTTCCGCCAAAGCTTATCATTCCACCAAAACTAGCAGCTTCTTATGTAGCTGTGGGACCCTGCTCCAACAGTCCCCTAACACTTACTTGTGGTTCATCCTCGAGCCACCTGCAACAGGCTTCTCCTGCTGTAACTTCTCCTGTTGTAGCTTCTCCTTCGCCTCCTGTGAAGTCTTCTGCAACTTCTGCCAAAGTCCTTTGACTTCGTTCTTCATTACCTCGACACGTTCTCTTGGAATTTCGGTAACTTAGTTCGCTGCGCTCTCTTATCCTTTCTGCCCATAGTCACGGTTTCGCTCTCTTCGTTCTTTCTTCTTTATGAGCGCTCTAGTGTTTGAGAAGTGTTCCACAGATATCCTTTCCCTTTTATCTGGGTTAGAACTTTTATCACAGGGAAAATCTGTATCTTCCATCCTTCTCAAACATTTCCTTCCATATAGAGCCTTGTGGATGGAGAAGAAGCAACCCATGAACTCCGCTCTGAGAACAAGCCTTTATCCTCGTTCTGGAAGTCTCCCCTCCACTGGGTTTGGAGTCTTCTTCAACTTCTCTTCTCTTCGAAGTGGTCCAGATCCACATGCTACCTCTGACCCTCAGGTTTCTGTTTCAGTACCTTTGCAATCTTTCGTGCTTCTCTTAGCTGATCAGATAGGTCAGTGACCTTCTCCCATTGCTTTCTTTTTCTCATTTTTACCTTCCTCCTAGCAGGAGATTTCTTCTCATCATTCTTCTGCTCTGCTTTCTTATCTTCAGTGATCAGCTCAGCGTTCTTCTTCTCCTTAGTAGAGACTTTGGTGAAACCTTCTACTTCTGGCGCTTGACTCTTCATCCTTAGCGACTGTCTAACTTGTGCTGTACTTAATTTCACATCCCTGGGCGACGTCGTCATGGCGGATCTACGGTCACCAGGGTCAAAATGTCTCAACATGCCTTCTAGAGGTTCGTTTTTAGTCAGAATCCGCTTGGCTCAATACTCTGGGCGTGCAGTGGCTTCGCACTCTGGAAGTCATTGTACTCTGCAACTTAGTTGGCTCTACACAGGGGACACTTAGCACTGCCTTGCATAGTTCTCAAGATTTGGCAACTGTACCCTTCCTACTTGAAGGATGTTTGCTCTTATGCCGAAGGCATACTACCGGATGCAACGGTTATCCTGAGTCACATCCGTTGGTCATCATAATTACCTGGACAAGACCCTATCCATGATTCTAATCTGATGGTAGCCTGAAAACCCATCGGTGAAGGTGTAGACCTCCTATCCTCCCACGTTGTCTAATACTTCATCAGTGAACGGTGTTGGAAATGGATCATGAAGTGATGCATCATTGAGTTTTCGTAGATCAACACAGATCCTGATGTCCCCTTTTGTTTTCTTCTCTTGCACTACCATAGGGCTAACCCATTCGCTTTCCTCTACTAGCTCAATGATGCCTGCTGCTAGCATTTTATCAATTTCATCCTTTACGATTTCTTTGTAGTGCGGATTCAATCTATATGGGTGCTGCTTAACTGGTCTAGCATCCTCCTTTAATGGCATCCTCATGACTCCCAGGTCTCCAACTATTCCCTTCATCTCTGTGAACTTGGTGGGAAATAGGTCCTGATAGTCATGTAGCAGATCTGCAATCTGTCCGACTGTTTCATCGTTCCAGTAGTCTCCAATAGAGGCAAACTTAGGTTCTGCGTCTGTGCCAATATTGATATTTTTAATCTTGATGGGCTCGGTGATTGCTGGAATCTATAACTGTGGTCCCTCCACATCGCGAGTCCCTTCTGATTCCGGAATGTTGGTGTTGCAAGGATCCTCATCCGCCTCCTCTGATTTTGATGCAAAATTATAGCATTCCAATGCCTCTTCTAGCTAGATAGTCCACTCAGGTTGGACTGGTACTGAGATGGTGCGATCCTCAAAAATCTTTGTCTTGATTATGTCTAGGGCCTGAGCAACACTTGGATGTTCTGACTCAAATGTAAAGGTGAGTAGGAAGCTATCTGTCATAAGTGACCATGTGGTTGTTCCCTTGCGCAGCTCGGTCTCTGTATACCAATTCCTTGGAACTGTGTCCAATGTGTGAATGAATCTGTGAACCCATTCATCCTCTAGAATGTCCGACCAGTTCTGTTCACATGTCTGAATGTGTACCCTGGGGTCAGTTTCTCCTGTGTACTTCTGCTAGATATACTCTCTGTCGTCAGAAAATATGATCGCCATCAGTCTTTTTATATTATCCCATGATGCGATATTCTATTTATGCGCATACCACCATCTTGCAGGTGTGGCTCGAACTGCAAGGTCCATAGCTGCGATCCTCTGCTCATGAGGAATTTGTTGCTCAAATTGTTCAAAAAAATCCTGGATATCTGTCAGACCGTAATATGATGGAGTCTCAGCGATCTCTGTGCCAATCCACCACAGTGATTTACTGATAACGCACATCTGCGCGCTGAGACTTCGTAAAGTTTGTTCTGCCAGTTTTCTAAACCAACATCATAATCCGATGCGCATGAGCTGTCACATCGCCAACTGATGTTCCCTTCTGCGGTTGGATTGATGTAGTCATTCTGGTTCGCTGTCATCTGGTAGAGACTCTCCATGTTATGGGCCTCTTCCTCGGCTCGGATAGGTTCAATGTATCTAGGACCTTGGTAAGGATCCAGCGGAGCAATGACCCGGATCTATGCATCCTCAAAGGTCATTTGTCTTTTCTTTAGGTCAATGACAACTTTGCTACCAATCGCCCAATCAATACTTAATAGTGCTGGATATGGTTGACTGTCGCCAATGATTTATATAACCTCGAAGTCCGCAAAAGTACGAATTCTGTCAATATCAACTGGCACCTGCGACAGTCGACCCAATGGTGATACTCGCTGCTGATTAGCTAATCTCAGGTGGATAGGCGATAGGGCTAACTAAGGACTAACCATCTGTTCCCATGTTTGCTTAGTTAGAACATTCACCTATGTTCCTAGATCTAAGACAACCTCATCCATTTCAAACTCACCAATCTGCGCTGTGAATTTCATCTCTCTTCCTGTCCTTGTATGTCTTGTAATATTATGGACAGCGCGGTGTGCACTGCCCGAGAGAGAGGGTTGCTGAAACTGATCTATCATGCACTATAGCTCGCCGACAGCTTTGTCATTTCTCAGGAGTTTCAAGCAGCTGTGCAGGAAGGATTGTATACTTCCTGTCAATTCATCCTCGTCGCATCTTCCTGATGTGGTAGCCTGCTGTACCTGCTCAAGGCTATCGCTACAAGGTGCTTGCTGCGGTACGCCCCTAGACGGCGGTACCTATGGTCTTGATAGTGTAGGTTCATCAAAGGAAGCCTTGGCTTCACGAAAGGTCTCTTTAGTCTGCTGTAGTTCGAGTGCTATTGCTTTACTAGGAGCTCTACACACCCACCCTTGACTTGTGTTCTTTCCGGTCTCCTGCGATGTGCCACTGGTGGAAGCACCGCTCCGAGTCACAATATTGACTCTTGGTTCTGGTTCTGCCTGCTCAGCAACGATAAGTTGGATGTTCTGGTGTGTGGTTGGTTTAGGGTCTCTGATCTTAGCTATCAAGATAGGACATTCTTCTATAGTATGATCATAAGATTTGCAGTAGTTACAAGTAGTAGTGGCGTTCTGACAGTCCCTAGCATAGTGTCCTACAATTCCACAATTATAAAAAGTGACTAGTCCATGACCTTGGCCAAAACCTCCTCCTCGACCAAAACCTTCTCCACGTATGAAGCCTCCTCCATGACCTCATCCTCTGAATCCTCCTGCACGGCCTCCGTAAGCTTGATTTGGCTGTGGTCCTGTTGCTGGACCCTGTGTGTCTGCTTGGACTCTGTACACATCATGTTGTCTCTCTGACATGAGATCATAAGCTCGACAGTCCTGTTGATCATGCCCGACAGATTTACAGAAGATACAATATAGGTTTTTAGGTGTCTGTACATACTTCTGAAGCAAGGGGCATTGCTGAGGCGGATGTCCTTGTGTTTTACATATTTCACACCATGGCCCTTGTGTTCGTGGTAAGGGGTTAGGAGTCCCTGATGCTAAATATTCTCCAAAGACTAGACAATTGTCTTTACTATGGCCCTGTGCTCTACACTTTATGCACCATATGTATTGAATAACCTCTTTGCCTTTTTTAAGTTCGTGTATCGGTAACGTGAGGTTGGCCAACTGGGTTTGTAGAGTTGTCATGCCTGTATTGGTTTCTGCTAAAGGTGAAGCCTCTAGTTTCATTTCAATCTCCAGCGCTTCATCTTGAGTAGTGAGTTTCTGCTGCATTAGTGGCATTCTGATATGAGGGAGCAGCGCTGCAATAAACCATTCCTTATGCTGCTCCGGCACAAACTCAACTTACTTGGTCTATAAGAGCTTTGAATTTCTGGTCAAAGTCCCATACTGACTCTGATGGTAGCTACTTAATATCCTTAAGCTCTGTAATGCACTGAGACTCAGACTTAGGTTTCTTAAACTCTTTGATCATGGCGTATTTGACCTGGGCAAGCGTCTTGGGGAATGTAGTATACTTTATGTACCATGTCAAGGCTCTGTCTCTGAGTGTGGTGACCAACTGTACAAGTTTAAGGTTATCATCGTTGATTGTTTTAATGGTCCACATGGCTTTGCATAGGAACCAATGATGTTCTGGGTCTTCTGCTCCTGTACCTTTAAAAATAGGTAGCTTCATGTCGTCTCCCATTCTATTTCTCTGTGGTGGGTTCTGACTAACTGGGGTACTACCACTCAGTGGTGTAGGTAAAGGTGATGTAGCGGGAGTAGGTATTTTCTATGAACTACTAGATGGGGTACCTACGGGGTTATTCTGAGTCCCTGTCTATTTCTGTGGAGTATAGGGGTGGTAAGGGATACCCCCCTCTGGTTCTTCTGTGGTGCTAGGGCTCTGTTGTCTAATACTGTCTGAACTGTCTTCAAATATAGGAGAGATAAAATCTACTTTATACTTATTTCCACTACGTGTTCGTCCAATGTCATCAAAATCACTTTCAAACTCTTGTGACATTACTATCTTTACTTATTCATCTGAGACTAGATCCATTGTTCCTTTTTCATATAACAACATCTTAAGGGACAAGTTTAGAGATCTTAGGTACTTACCGCGATATCCTCTGAAGAAGTATCGTTCGGCTTCACTGAAGCTCTTTCTCTGGTCAACTACAAATTCTGTAACGAAGCCGTCTAGCAAACTGATAAGCCAGAAGTCCACTGCTCTCGTAATCGGATTGTCAAGGTTCTGCACGGCCTGAATCAGCTCCAGTGTCTAGACAATGTTTCTTTTCTTCTTGAATGTGTTCCTATCTGTCAACTTGGATAACCAGTCGAAAAGCTCGTTTCCGTAGGTTGCAAAAAGTATAGCATGTATGTCTAAAGCGATATGCTTTACTAACCAGGCCTCTATGCTCAGTTTAGGGCTTCGGTTTTCTTTCTTGGAAAACTCCCTTAAGTCTGAATCCAGCCACTGGTGAAACTCTTCTCTAGTAGGATGCCAACAGAACATTAACTCCCAGTCGTTCAAAATGGCAACGAAACCATTTGTTGATTGCATGGGCAGACCCGGGTTTACTATAATCAACCAACAACACCCCTAGCTCACTGGCCCTTTCGGCGACAGACTGCAAGGCGGCCTGAAGTCTCACCCGAAGTGAATCTAATGGGTTGGCCAAGGACTCAAGTGTCTTGGACCAGGTTCCGAGGCAATCCTACTGGTGGCGCATAGCTCTCCTAGCCAGGAGACCTCCTTCATGCGTCTGTGCGTCGCGCGACCTCCTGATCGCGTCGCGCAATCCCGTTGTCACGTGGCTCCTCTAGCCGCGAGATGTCTCTTTCCACCACCGTGCGGTCCTTCCCTATGATGCGCACTTTCCCTGACTTGCGATATTTCCATCCTTAGCGCATCACCGTGCACCGTGCGACACACAGCTCCTACTCAACGCGAAGTCCTCAACCTGCGGTATCATGCACCGCAGCTTCTCTGTCGATGCGATATCACCTCTCTATGATATTCTACCTCCGCGGTTTAGCGCACTTCACGTTGCTCGTGTCGACATGAAAGACTTAACATACTAATCTATTCAATACTGCAACCAGTAGCTGTTTACGCAAACATAATTGAAACACATACAACATGCCAAAGGATTTTAACTTATGATTATCCTTCTGTGCTGTGGTGAACTAGTTAATACATTCATCCATTAAACTGCAACGAAGTCCATGAAATAACTGAGCAATGCATAAGTAAACAAACACGTAAATCAGTCGCATAACACAAATTTTAACGTGGTTCACCTCCAGGATGGAAGTTACGTCCACAGAACTGTGTTTTCTATTATAGCTCAAGGGGAAGGTAAAACACAGTTCTGCTGCACCGCATATGCAGCTCAAGATATTCTCTCTTAGATCTCTCTTCTCTCTATATCGCTCTCTTACAATATACTCTTACCTCTCAGTTGATCCCTGTGGATCGTTACATGCATGCTCTATAAGCCAGCTACTGGTTTCAGTAAGATTGCTACGGCTAAGACCAGAACCAGAGCTCGGCTTTTACAACAGTCTACTTATCCTTATTGCCTATTTCATCCACGACTGTCTAACTGTCTATACAACCAACTAGCTAACTAACTAACCCTTTACAATACAAAATTACATTCTTTTATAAGCAGCCCAAAGGTCCTGCTTTTACAACACTATGGGCCTGTCCCAACAGTAACCCAAACCCTAATTAGTGACAGTCAGTCCTCTCTGTCCTTGAGGTAGCCGCTTCCCATCACACCACATCTCTCTGCAGTCTTCCATGCTTCCCGGCACTGACCATGGGTACTATGCACCGCTTCTCTTTCTGTCCTTCGCCTTCAATGCTTGAGCCTCATTGCTCCTTCTTCTTTATGAGGGTCGTTGAGCCCTCCTGTCTTCCGCCGCTGCCTTCAATGTAGTGGGTGAGCTCTCCCTTCTCGGCCACTCAGGTACCGTTGCCCTTCTTTGACTTTCACATCTCAAAAAGTCACGGTTTCCGGCTCTGCTCTCCAGCTGAAAACGTGCTACAGCGTCGTAGCTCTGTCTTAACTTCTTTCCGCCAAAGCTTATCATTCCGCCAAAACTAGTAGCTTCTTCTATAGCTGCGGGACCCTGCTCCAACAGGGAGATAAATAGAGAGATTATGGGTTAGAGAGAGAGAGAGAGAGAGAGAGAGAGAGAGGGTGACTATTACTTGTATGAGTAGAAAAAAGGTTGGGAGAGAGAGAGCACGGGTGGTTAAGGGTAGGGGGAGGACTAGGGGAGAGAGGTAGAGGGAATGTGAGAGATAAATGGATGGGGCAGTGACTAGTTGCATACGTGAATGGGACTAGGATAAAGAGAGGAGTAGACTTATTAGAGGGTGCTATAGAGAGAGAGGGTTGTGGGTTAGGGTTAGGGGGAGGAGTAGAGAAAAGAGAAATTGTAAGAAAGGGTAATTTTATGGTCTAGTTCGAGTAGATGATAGAGAGATAGAGAGGAGGGGATGTGAGTGGAAAGGAGGAAACGTCATTAGGAGATATATATATAAAGAGAGTGGAATTCTCTCTCTAATAATAATAGTAATGACAAACATGTGCTTAACATGAATGATTGATTGTCATTTTGATGGAGAATCAAAATGACGGTCCTCTTGAAGCTTTATGAGCTCATCCAATAAAGATTTAGGGGGTGATATTTTTTTCAATGTTTCTATGTGAGGAGGAGACATAATTTTTTTTTTTTAATGTGTTCTCTTTTACCATCATATTTCCTAAGTAATTATTGTCATATGTCCTCTTAATTCAAGTTTTTTTCATCATCTTCTCAATCACAAAAAAATCTAATAAATTCGATGACACCATGTAGGTTATGGTTCCTTATTAATTTTGTGTAATATCCCCGATTTTCTCTATGCTATTTCAGAAAATGGGGTATGCATTTTTTTTCTTTTATATTCAACCTAACTATGCAATTTGTTAAATTTTTAATTAATAGTTAACATCAAAGTCAATTCCTAATTCTAGCCATTCTTCATCATAAAATTTTGATCCTCATCCTTTGATACTACATAATGAACAACTTTTATTTCAACGTATCAATAACTTCATGTAAGCTTATTTAAAATGTATATAATAAATACCTCAACTTCACATGATTTATTATATAGATACTTTGCATGAAACGTAACCATGTATGAACCTTAGTCATATTCTAAACATATACCTTAAAAGTAAATTGTATTTTAAATGTTCTTTAGCGACATCTTTTAGACTTCAAGGGATACTCTTTTAAAGGTAGTTAAACCTTACTTATGATATTTATAAATATATTTAATTAAATTATCAATTGAACTATTATATCATAAATTTCATATAAGTGAAGGTCTTACTTTGTATATCATTCATTCATCTCCTCAACTAAACAAGGGCTCAAACTTTTAAAAGCCAATTATCTTGAGAAAGAGAGATCATATGTTAAATGGTGTATAACTATGTTACTTAAGAAGCGTATCCAATTATTATCCATGTAACCTCTTCATAAGAAATATAAACCTATGTAAACTGTTCCCTTAAATCATGCCTTTTTAAAATGTTGTGAAGCATGCCTTGGTAAATATTTAATATAGATAACTCTGTATTTACGCATAGTTTGTAATACTTTTGACCATATCCTAAAACCCTTCAAACATAAGGAAGTGTATCCTAACTTATAAAACATGTGTATTATTGGTGTAAATACAACTACATGTTCCAATATTACTTATATCTAAGTCATGAACTCATGAGTTCATTATACTCATTCTCGAAAGAGAGAGAGGATGGTGGCTAGTTGCACAGGGAGGAGATTGGAGAGGGAAGCGAGTTATAGAGGGGAAGGGGAATTAAGAGAGAGGGGGATTCTTCCTCAAAACCAGAAATAATGATAAGAATATGTTTAACATATATGAATGACGATGATTTTGGATGGAAATTGGAATGATCGTGCCAAATAATAATGACATAATCCAGTATATATCTAGAGGGTATTTTTTTTTTTCAATGTCTATTCCCGAGGATGTGGCATGATTTTAGTTCAATTTATTACATTTTTCTCTTCTACTAGCATATTTATTGAGTAATTATTGATATTTTATATTAATTTAGGGTCAGTGCAAGAAGATGAGGGATCTTTTAGATGCTATCCTATTTTTCAAAAACACGATCACGTTACCAAAAAATACAATGCGTTTCTGCTACATAGCACTTGCTATGGTTCAACCCGAGCCTATCATGTCATGGGACATGTAGGATAGGAAACCATATCGCATACGCGTTATATAACTACAAAACGTGCTCGCGATATGTAGTTATAAAATGTGTACGTGATTTGGAAAACAAAAAATAATTTATATACACAGGCCCGAAACCCACGGCCCATTTTACCAATCAAGAACGCGAAAACGAAGGCCAATTGGAGCATTTTGGAGCAAGTTAACTGCTTGGGATTGTTGGAGGAGCTGATTTAGGTTGAGGGGAGGAGATTCCACTGGTGAATTTTCATCCAACAAGGTAATTCAATCACACAAAGCATTCTTTTTTTTGTCAATTTTTAACCTATAATTGTGTTTTTTAATAGAATAATCAACCCAACAACTCCCAAGATAATGTTTGATGGATTCAAACTAAAATAGGCTATAAGAATAAAAAACATCATGTCTAATAGATATTCAATATTCCAAAAGGCTATAAATATATAAAAAAAACACAAGTATAATCCCAACTTGCATAGAATTCGATGGACAATGCAAAGTTTGAATTGGGATACTAGTGAGAGTGCCCACTTGTAACATGCATAGTCAAACCTTCAAATGCAATGATTGTGTTGGAATTAACACAAAGTGCAATAAAATTTAGCAATTATTTTCATAGATAGGTGAATGCCAACATTTTAAGATACATAGTGAATGAGGGATCCAAATGTAACAACCAATATAATCATCAAAATGGAAGAAAGAGGAAATTGTGATCAAAATATACAAGTTGGACCCTCATCTTGATCAGAATTCCATATTTAACAATCCTTTGACACAGTAAAAAACACATATGACTTTATAAAGGGATTGTAATTTCTAGAAGAATATCAATACTCAACAATACCATGTGAATCCATCGACCTATTCATTTTGAATGTCCCAGAAATACATAGAGTCATATACAACAATTGGAGTAAATTTATAAGCTATAAAATCTCACAACAACATTCAATTCAAGAGATCTACTTGATCTTGAGAGTTGAATGAAGGACAATTTATAAAGTCATAATCACCACGAAATGTTGAGGAAAGGTGACCACTCCATACATCATATGCCTGAAATGTGGATTGGTTTTTTACATAATGTCAACTTTCTGACATTTGACTACCCATATCCCTAGATCTAGCAAAGACATAAATGACTTTAATCAAACAGTCTATGCCCCTGCATCACTAGGTTTATCAACCATTTTTTAAAATAGCAAAAACAATGGGTAATATATTTCTACATGTTGAGTCTCTAGGCTCATCTACAACCAATTGTAGTCCAATCCACAAATTCTCCATTTTCCATGTAACTTTTGGTTGGTTTCCATGGTTATACAACAATGGAAATGGTGAACACCCATGAACTACCTAGAGTACATCGTGAGAGTGTTCCCAACCATGATCGAGTCAATTATATTTAGAGGATATGCTGGCAGCCCTATATCACCCCTTTTCTTGCCTCACATGTCCTAATAGTTCCTTGCCTATTTATTTTAAATATCCGAGGGATGTAAAGTCCAAAACATGTCAAAATAGCACTCCTAAATTCAAACAAGTTTAAACTCAAGTGTGCATGGAAAAGTCACCAATGAGGGTAAAGAAGTGCCTTAACTTCTAGAAAGAAATTGAACGAAAATCACTATTTAATTGTTAAATGTTTAATTTTAAGTTTTAAATGTATGTAAGTGAATGCCATTATATTTCTTGAAACTTGATTTTTCCTTAATTTACACTTTCAATTTTGAAGAGATGTCATTATATACCATGTATACATTTCTAATGATTTCCTTATTGATTTTTTTATTGTAGTTGCGGCTATGGACACCAATGCTGAAATATTGATTGAGCTTGCCCAGTTGAGAGGTCTCAGTACTGCTTTTAGTGGTGGTGATAGGATTCGACGTTCACTTGCATCCACTTTGGATGCAATTGTTGAGACTATTACATTGTCAACCAACATACTATATGATATTACTTCATATAGAGAAATAAAAAGACGTGAGTACACTAATGGGCTTAGCTATAGTGCAATAAAAAGTTGAAAATTACCAAAGAGCATATATTTTCATTGTTTAGGGATCCTCGCACAATGAAAATATATGCTCTTTGGTAATTTTCAACTATTTTATATGCATATATGCCACCACACAACAACAGGGAAATCCCCTTGTATTTCCTTTGGAAGATGTATGCAGAGTTCGTGTTGGGTAAACACGTAAACTATTTTGAGATATTGGCATTTCAGGGGATCGATGGGGGGATGCCCCAAAAATGACCCAATGCCAAGATTTGAGACGTTGATCGCCCTATCCCTGCACCTCACAGGCAGTTGTCTGGGCCAGATGTCCCACCTGTACATCGTGGTATTCCATAGACACATGATGCTTTTTTGAGTTGGGCACGGGTCGTTTTCTCCATAGCACTTTGGTTCAACATATGGGTGAGGAAGGGACATCTATCCCTGGTGTGGTACATACACCAGGTCGTCATGGTGCAGGACCATCTTCTATTGCACTAACACCCACTAGTGCAGTACCCCCATCTACTGCAGGACCATCTACTAGTGCAGCACCATCAGCACATTCCCAGCCTACTTTTGAGCCTCACGAGTGCACATCATGTGGTATTTCATGCTATGGTCTTTCATCAGATGTTGTCTTCAGTGGGTTTTTGAGTGATGTATGTATATGGTTAATTGTAATAAATTCTTCATTTATTTTCCTCTTTGTACACGTATGTATAGTTTGAGCTAATATATTAATTTTGTGAACTTGCAGTTGATGCTTTGTGCCAGCAGCGACACCCCAGAGTATCATGTTCCACCCTCTACATAGGGGCATGACATTCCATCCACTGATCCCTTGGTTGGTGGAGAGATTCCCATAGCACCCATTGTCGTATCTCACACCGAGGTAAACATTTTAAAATTTCAGTTTTTTAATACTTGTTAATTTGTTAATTTCCACATACTGTACATGTTAGTTCACTAATGTTATCTACGGTCTAATATTTACAATTATTAAACTTGCAGATGCCAGATCCTTGACGAAGGAAAGCAGTGATGGAGGTAGGATCCATGGTCGTATCGACCAAGGAAATATCTGGGCAGATGCCAGATCCTTCATGAGGGAAAGAAGTGATGGAGGTAAACATTTTAAACATTTAAAAAATGTCATTTTTTAAATACATGTATGTTCTTTGAATCATGCATGTCTAACTACATGAACTCTTGTTGACTATAGGCACCAACCAAAACACCTGGACCATTTCCTGGAGTTGTATCTCCTCATAGGCCATATGTGAACAAGGACCAAGTGTATATGAGACGACCTACTCCGAGAATGAGTGAAGTTGTCCACGACCATGGAGATACTGATACCATGGTAATTTGTATATCCTTCGATGATATTTCTTGGTTGACTTCAAATCCAGTGCATAAAATGTTTTGTTAATGTTTGATTTGCATGTTTACTACATCAGGAGCCAGAGTTTACTATTGAAAACCTTGCAGGGATGGTTGATGCAGCAGTCAGTGCTGCATCTACAATGGCAACAAGTCACACAGAGGTACAACTATTTCAACATGATCGTTACATAGTTTATTATTGTTGGCATATGTTTATTCATGCATGTCTAACTATTTCAATATTTGGTGATTGTAGCCACCAGCAGCAAGAGTTATTGATGCAACAGTCAATGTGGTATCTGCAATAACAACAAGCCACATGGAGGTACAACTATTTGAACATGATATAGACATAGTATGTTATTGTTTTGTATTGTTTATTCATGCACATTTCTAACTATTTCAAGATTTGGTAATTGTAGCCACCACCACCACCACCAGTTCCTGCCCCCTTTGGTTTGACCATGGATACGACCATTGTTCATGTTCAACCAATAACTCCATCTGCTACACAAGAAACAGAATCCCCTTTGTCACAGTCTCTCACTAAGGTGAGATGTCCATTAACATTTTCATAATTTTTGAGTTAATTTAGATATGGTATTTTATTGAGCTAATGTATTAGTACATAGTTAGTTGAATTTAACAATTGATATTTAATTTGCAGGATCCAGAGATGCACACTGGTCCTATAGTTGTGCCTACAGGATCACCCTCGAGAAAGAACAAGAGGAATATTGAGTTTTGATGTGTCTTATGGGATATATACATTTCAATACATGTACATGTAGCTTGGAGAGTTTTGGATACATGTACTTTTGGAGACATGTACATTGACATTTCACTTACATGTACATGTGGCTTGGATAGTTTTGGATACATGTACATGTGGCTTGGATAGTCTTGGACAGTTGTGGAGACACATGTACTTCTGGTTACTTTTGGATATATATGTACTTTTGGATAATTTTGGATATATATGTACTTTTGGAGACATGTACATTGAAATTTAAGTTATAAATGAATGATACATTTCACTTTGAATTTGTTCTTTGGTTTCCAGATGTTATTGTCTCAATCTATTGTATTGATTTGTGATGGTTATCTATTACTTATAAATGCACTATGTCAAAAGAAAAAACTATTATATTTAAAGGTTTCAATGATCTCAATACATGTACACTAAATTCAAAGTTCTTGCTCATGTAATTTAATAAATATAAGTGCAATACAATGTATTTCAAGGTTTCAATGAACTCACTACTTGCACACCAATTGGATATATCTAATTAAAAATTGTGAGCTTGGATTCATTAAATTACAAGTTAAGTCGATTCTCAAGTGTAATTTAATAAAACTAAGAGCAATACATGCTTCCCATTTCATCAACAACCAACAACACTATTCAACAAACCTCATGCACCCAATGAGTAATCACTCATCATTAAAGGAACTACAATAGAATCCAAATACTGAGAACCAACTTTGTGAATCAACATGATTTGAAGCATAAGTCCATCGGATTTGAAAAAGTTCAGTTCGACATTAGATTGATTCTGAATTGAGTTGTGACAGTAAGATAAGATTAGGGTTAGGATTAGGGTTTCCTTGGTAGGGTTATGGTTATGGGCCATGCATGTTAAAAAATAAACCCTAGTTAGGGATACGATTTTCCAACTTTGGCCTTTGTTGGCATGAAATGCATTGTCCATCTTTGGCTCTCATTGGTGTGACTACATTGTTCCTACTGAGCAAAACCCTAGCTTAAGAAACCAACATAGACAGAGGTCACCGGGAAATGGACAGGAGGGAGAGAACCCAACTAACTAAAATCCCATGTCATAAATCCAACAGAAATGATGTTTCATCAATCGGAGGCTCGAGCATCGATCTATGGCGATTTGCAGGTCAACTCCAGATACCGTTTAGGGACACATGGTGGACTTGTGCCCGATGCGCAAAAAACCTCACAGAGCCGCAATTTTGAATTTCTTCAAATCCTGCTAGCGTGTTTGGGCATGGGAAATATGGCAACACCAACCGCATCTGCACCATCCATGTCTTTCTAGATTTGGCCCTCGTTGGCATGACTGCATTGTCCCCTACAGAGAGAAACCCTAGCTTCAGAAACCATTGTAGACGTAGGTCATCGGGCAATGGACAATAGGGAGAGGCCCCACCCTAGCTAAAATCCCATGTCACGAATCCAACGGAATCAACGGTTCGTCGATCGCAGGCCCGAGCATCGATCTATGGCGATTTGCAGGTCACCTCCAGATACCAATCAGGGACACCTAGTGGACTTGGGCCCGGTGAGCAAAAAACCTCACGGAGCGGATATTTTGAATTTCGTCAACTCCTGCTAGCGTGTTTGGGCATGGGAAATATGGCAATGCCAACTGCATCCCCACCATCCTTGGATTTCCATCTTTGGCCCTCTTTGGCGTGACTGCATTATCCCCTATTGAGAAAAACCCTAGCTTTAGAAGCCACCATAGAGGGATGTCATGGGGAAATGGATAGGAGGGAGAGGCCCCCCTCTAGCTAAAATCCCACGTCACAAATCCAACGGAATTGACAGTTTTTTGATCGAAGGCTCGAGCATCGATCTATGGCGAGTTGTAGGTCACCTCCAGATATCGTTCAGGGACACCTGGTGGACTTGGGCCCGGTGCGCAAAAAACCTCATGGAGCGGAAATTTTGAGTTCCGTCAAATCCTGCTAGCGTGTTTGGGCATGGGAAATATGGCAATTCCAATTGCATCCCCACCATCTGTGGCTTTCCAGCTTTGGCCCTCATTGGCATGAATACATTGTCCCCTACTGAGTGAAACCCTAGCTTCAAAAACCACCATAGATGGAGGTCATGGGGCAATGGACAGGAGGGAGAAGCCCCCCCCATAGCTAAAATACCACATCACGAATCCAACGGAATTGACGGTTCGTCAATCAGAGACCCGAGCATCAATCTATGGCGAGTTGCAAGTCACCTCCAGATACCGTTCAAGGACACCTGGTGGACTTGGGCCCGGTGCGCAAAAAACCTCACGGAGCGGCAATTTTGAATTTCGTCAACTCTTGCTAGCATGTTTGGGCATGGGAAATATGGCAATGCCAACCGCATCCCCACCATCCATGGCTTTCCATCTTTGGCCCTCGTTGGTGTGACCGCATTGTCCCCTACTGAGCAAAACCCTAGCTTCATAAACCACCGTAGACAGAGGTCATTGGGCAATGGACAGGAGGGAGAGGCCCTCCCTAGTTAAAATCCCATGTCAGGAATCCAATGAAATTGATGGTTCGTCGATCGGAGGAAATTAGTTTATTGTTATCTTTTAATTGGAAATTAAACTCCTTAATAAAATCATATCTTTTAATTGAAAATTAAAATATCACAATTTTAAGTACACCAATGACCCAACATGTCAGCCTCCCAAAATTTTCTATTATGCAAATGAAACATTAACCTTTTGAAATCATGAGAGGTTCCAAATTTTGTTTGTTTATTAAATTTATCACTTAATATCTTCACATGCATGATGTTTACCTACTTCACATGCATAATGTTAGCGCATGTTACTTTTGAATACTTCATATGCATAATGTTGAAGCATGTTACTTTTCAGTTGTTTGTGTCAATATTAGTAGGTTATTTTCTTCCACTTTCAATGTTCAAAAAAACATAATCAACTAAAAAAAAATTTAAATAAATCTTTTATTATCTTTTAAGTAGAAATTAAACTTCTCAATAAAAAAAAATGAGATGAAATTCCACCACTACTAGGAACTACCCCTTTAGCAATGGACATGCGGGTATAAGAGGTGAGTTGTCAAGAAGGAAATTATACAAGCCTTAAAACATAAGTTTATCATTGAGACATCTTTTTTCCATCATCCTAGTTGTATATATCAGCTAAAAACATTGACAATATTACCTTCTTAAAAAATTAAGGTTTTAGTCCTCTAAGAGAGCCTACAAAGAACTTTGATAGCTATGACCTCAAGAGGTACATGTATGTATTCTAATGTTATGTATATCCTGTGAATGAGATATTGAAATGTTCATATGATTGATATATATGGTTTATTGATCATATGTAAAATTTGGCATGTTCATTAACTTGACATACAAGAGAACTTTTGCAATATTTATAAACAACATTATGGAAAATTTTGCATATCAAGAACACAAAATTGACATATTCATAAGAAACATACATGGGGAAATTAAAATTATGATACATACCTCATCATGCTAGATCCCACCTATTATCATACAACTAAGCCCTCTGGATCATCTCTTATAATGATGGTCTCCATTAGTCTCTCGTGCTTTGTATCCGGTAAGAAGTAGCGTACCTTCGATGAATTTCGGCTAGGCATTGTTCATACCTGGAGGTTTGTACCAATGATTAAGTTGGTAAAGTGATACACACTTGCACTTATTTTGTAATCCCTGTAAACATATCCACCCTTCTTTCTTGCATTGTTGTCATGTGTAAGGTATTCACCTTTAACAACCATAGACCCAATGGGGAAGTGGTTGTTTTCATCATCACTCATGGACATAATGAGGGTTTGCTTTCCCTCTATACAACGTGCCAACCAGTAATCACCACGCCATTAACTATATTTTGAGGCAACCACTGCGTATATGTGTCTTGCATAGTATGATTGTAGGTATATGATCAAATATTTTCCGTGTGATACAAGGCCATTAATGTGAGTTTCAAGACTACGTAAATTTAACAAAAAAAATGTTAAGGAAATGCATCATACCAGGTTGTACAAGGTCGGATACATGATCAAAATATATAGAAATAGACAATTGGTATTCTTCCAATGGAGTTAACTCAACAATTGCACGTTGATCAAGTGGAAGTGATATGCGATCCCATCCATCAACCCAATCCAATGATTCACACACATCCCAGTCACCATCACAACAAGGCGGGAAAAAGCAACCAAGTTTTTTGGTCCAAATTTCAAATACTGGGTTATCAAAACTTCGAACTGAATGAAATCCATGAGTCCGAGGAACAGTCTTGAATTCCTATGCATGTGAATGATATATGTCTACCACCTCCCAAAAAAATCTCTCCACATGTCTCTTTCTTGTGGATTCTACTCGCATGGCTGATTCCTCTCCCATTACTGACGTGCACCACCTGACTATAGATTGAGCATTTCGAATAGTAGATATTGTAGATAATTTCAATTCCTCTCTTCATAGGGCTGTTTTGACACATGCTCCGGCTCCATCATGCTCTCCTTTATCATGCCCAGTCTCAAAATAGTTCCACATATGTGGAACTTTGTAGTTTTTATGCAATGAACACAACCATTGAAATATGCGTGCATTTTTGAACTGACCAACACATCCATCAGAACAAATCCAGTGTTGATCCATCTGTATGTTCCTACCCTTCAAATTATCATAGAACATGATGAAGCAATGGCGTACATAGTGGAAGTCATGGCACCTATCATCACTTATGTAGAAGTGATATTCCTTCAAAATTTCTCTTTGCTCTTCACTACTATTTGGGCCATGCCTATATGTGATATGCACCATCAAGGAAACCTGCTCAGAGTGATAATACTAACTTTGGATCTCATTTTGAGGTTGCAAATTGTAGTTCTCGGCAAAATCAACAACTGAAAGTATAGTACCACACGGAAATGTATCTCTGCATATTCTAAACTTCTCATCCTGCCAACGTGCCAAGTGGACATGATGAACATATTGACATGTCTTTTCAATAAATTCCTTGACGAAGACACTAACTTGTACCTGTTGACACAAACTGATCTCAATATCAGGTTTTTTTGTAAGTAAGGAATGAAATGCAACTGTTCAAACATAAATTTATAGATAAATGCATGTATGTGAGATGTCACCAATTGTATTTTTTTGCTTTCTTTCTCTGGGACTATTTCATAGTGATATATTTGAAAATTTTCATGTCTGTAACCATATTCCCAAATTAATTGTCTCTAGTCTCGTGCATACATTGGCTCAATAATGCCATTCCAGCACAGTTGGAGCAAGTTCCATCCAAACAGGATTTTGCATAGTAAGTTTGCCCCTCAGGCCTATTGCACATGATACTATGAATGAATTCTCTTGATGAGGTCGGTGGTATTGTCAAGGAGCAATCATGCACATGGTTAGTATGCAACACATGACGAATGTACAAAAATGTTTCATAGTAATATTCATATTCTACATGGTATCTACAACAACAAGTGTTATGAAGAGTATTTATTCTAACATACCAGGGCTTACATTTCTCAAAAGATATTTTCCCCAACTTCAATTGTCTATGTTCATTCCTAAATTTCTCGTATAGTTCTGTCTGTGTTATATCAAGAAGATGCTTAATATGTGGTTCACGATCCTTTGAACCCCTTCTCAGTTTTAGTACATCCTTCCGATTTGAAGAAGGCCTTGTGTGATCATGCCAAAAACTCTGCACTAGTTCCTTTACTGCATCAACTAGCTTCATGTCACGACGTGGCAACCGACCAATAAAGGCCCAAAAATCTGTCTGGGTGGTTGTGTCAATATGTTCTCTTCTAATAGAATACCTGTGAAGGGTTTTTACATAAAAATTAACTAGTTTAGATGTAGGCTTGAGAAAACGAAGGACCCTGGTGTTCTTATTTACAATTGCTTGTGACAACACACAACGAGCCGCATTGCGGTCCTTTGACCGTGTGTTCTTACCAATTTTACCAAAGGCATCTACTAAGCTTTTAACTATATGAGAACTTGGTCCAGAAGGCTTTATCATCTTTATCCCTAACTATTTCCTAACAATATTCATGCCCTTAGATTTTAACAATGATAAAAATAATCTACATTTATCTCCATCACATTTAGAAACAAAATATTTATCTAGTATCTGTTGAGTTTGATAAGCAATAATACATTTAGATAGCGTACCTTCAATGGAATTGCGGAGTCCTTCATCAACTTGTATATGCTTCGGAGTTCTTTGACGTGTGCTTTCTAATGGAGGTAAGGGTGTTGGGTTTCTATCATCTAGTGCATCAACAATACGCTCTGGTGTTTCAGTAGCAACTTGTTGTCCTTCACTCTCTTCCTAGTAATTGGATGGTGGAAGTCCAACATCCTCATCGATGGTCCGGTTAATATCTTCTTCTTCAACAGTAGGCTCCATGTCCAATTCCTCTTCAACAGTAAGCTCCATGTACACTGCCTCTTCATGAGCTTCGTCTTGAGATGGTAACTTATCACTTTGACTTGATGTGGGATTTGAAACATCCCCTAATGAGCACCTACATTTTGGTTTTTGAATACTTCCATGGGGTGCTTGTTCAACAACTATTGTGGAAATTGAAGGTCCCTCTAGTGAATGCTTCATTTTTTCTTGTGCTGGATTAATAGAATGAACCGTCGTATCCTCTATAATTGGATTTGGATTAGTTTCCAAAGAAAGCCTCTGATTCATCATGTCTATTCTTTTCTTTTCTTTCTCTTCTTCGATGACTTCTTGAGGTCTCTCCTTCCTCGCTAATTTTCTTCCTCAGTTACGTACATTCCCCATCACCACAATGATCAATGTCAATATAGTTTTTTTTTGTTGGTCCTCAATTACAAGCTTCCAAACCTTTAACTTGCTTTATAACTATTGATCCTTCAAGGTGCTTTAATCTTCCTTCTCAATTGTTCATATTTCCCATCAAAACAATAATGAATGAGAAAATTTACCTTTGGTTCTCTTGAATAATAAGAAAATGAAAGTTATATCCACCATCACCATGAAATGACATTGAAGCTTGATATCTTATCCTGTGTGCTCCTCAACCATGAAAGATGTCGTCAATGCTGCACCTGCATAACAAAAAGAATGATGGATAATGTGTAGATTGTGAGTATTTCCATAGGCAGGCTCATGCTCTTGAAAAAAAATGCGCGCTAATCAAAATTTTCATAAAAACAGAGTGAAGTTTCTCTTGGACAAAGACAATTCATTGTTTTAACAGTCCCAAAACACGCACGCATTATATAGAGTCAAAATGTGTACGCGATTTGTATACGTAAAATGCGCACGCGATATGTTTAAGCACAATTAATGGGGTGGGTGCACGGCTAAGGCTTTCCTAATTTCTTAAAGATTTCTTAATTTATTTATTATTAAGTTTTATTATGATTACTTTAGTTCCATTCTCATCATTCTTATTACTTTAGTTTATGTATTTATTCTTCTTAATGTGGTTTATTACATACATTCCCCTTTAAAGAAACGCCATCCTTAAGCTCTTTTTATACCTGCCTCAGCAGGTATATTGTAATCGATTGCAAGTAAAACTCTTTTGACTTTGGTATTAGTTGGTGTTTTTTGATGCAGGTATAAAGAATTAAAATCTGTTTTGCAAAGTATGACTTAGGGATTTGTAAAATATTTTTTTTAATTTTGTTAAAAAAACTATTTTGTAAACAGCTGATTGGTGGATAGAAGATGATGTCAACTTTGGGATTTGGTATCTGGATTTGAGTTGACATGTGTCCACATGACGTCATAATAATAAAATTAAAAAAATAAAAATTATACCCATTGACGGAGAAAGGTTTGGCGTCGGTCACCACCAGCGATTGGCCGTAGAGGAGAGTGTGGAGTCTTGTACCCGCCGGAAGACGCACCAGATAGGCCAACAAATGCCTCCTATTGGGAACCACATGGTATCTCATATTGTTCATAAAATCAAGACCTCCCTTCAGGAAAATAGAGTCATCGCTAAGCGTGAAGATGGTGAGCTTTTTCAGGTGCAGAAGCTCTGGGGTCTTGCACATGGCCAATGCTAGTATTCTGTAATGCCGATCTCTGAGACCCCGAGCTGCATATTCGAGCATGAAGGGAATTATGTTATTCATTGGATTATCAGGACCAGAACAAGCTGATGAGAATGGTGGCATCCTAATTGCAGTAGCATGTGTTGGCGGATCAGCACTGTGAGGCGAGTAATATATACCGTGGCTTCTTGATTTCTATGATTCAAGAACAAGAAGCAACTTGTCCACACCATGGATTCTTATCAGCCCATCATTGAATATGTCCAGATGAGAAACAAGAACCCCATTAACATACACTGGAGAATACTCGATCCGCGTCTTAGTGGGTGAGTAGATCAAATCTTGGACATCTGCACGAGAATTAAAAGTGACAACAAGCTGTCTGCCCCCGGAGGCAATGGTGTCTAGCTTCGTTCCGTAAGGCATCATTTTGAGATGTGCGTAGGTGAAGAGGCCCCTCGCAATATGGTGGGAGAGGAGATAATCGGATGAGCAATTTGAAGAGAAGTACGAATTAAGTGAATTGAAATTGGTGAAGGCTTCCTCTGTGGGAATGGAGTTAGGGGTCCCTTCCATCCCACGAGAAGTTCTTGGGAGGACTGAAAATGGCTAGCGAGAGAAGTGAAACCCATGGTGCTCAGAATCTGTACGAGCCATTCTTGATCGTGCCTATTCTGGAATTGAACAAATGAATATTCATCCATTGCATCCACTGTATAATTCACATCAGTCAAACAGAAGATCAGCAGAGCAGTAATCACAGAAAAAAGAAAATGCCCATGCTCCATCGCAGTAATCATAATTTGTGCGGTACTCAAATATCTGACCCTATCAAAGCCAGATGAGCTCATCTTTGTGCGGTGACAGCTGATAGCATTCAAAGTCACAAATAACTCAAAAATAAGAGAAATCTCCAGCATATTCAAAGTAGATTTACTTGTTGCAGGGAGGGTGTGGCTTCAGTATTATATAGATTCTATATTTCTTTACGAATAAATTTGATAGTTAATCTGTTAGAGTACTCCAGAATCGAGTCCGGATACAAAATCCTTACTTGACAGTCAATCTTTTAGGGAACTTCGGGTACAAACTCTATGTAATTTTAAATTTTAAAGGAGAAAGCATTATATTAATTTATGACATATATGTTGGGACAAGATTATGTGTTGTATTTTAATTCGATGAAATGGATTAAGATAGAGAACTGATGAAGAATATTCGTTTGATAAATTATTAATGATGACGTGGTATAGAGAGAGTAATTGAGAAATGGTTATAACAACATTCCTCTTAAAAAGATATATGATTAAAAAATGGTGATCGATTACATAAATGACATCTTTATTCTGATTTGAAAATGGTGATCGATTAGTTAAATGACATCTCTTTATTATGATTCAAAAATGGTGATTGATTAGGTAAATGATATCTGAAAGAAATATAAATATAAGTTTTGAAGCTTTTCTTTGAATTGGTCTTTTTTTTATCTTGTAATATTTATAAGTTCTGAAGCTTTTCTTTGAATTTTTTTTTTTCTTGTAATATTTATAAAGAGCTATACACATAAGCAAATACATTATTGAAATTTGATTTAGCAATTCAACTGAGATTCATTGAAGGGGAGGAACACACCAACGATCAAGTCACCAATTTATTCATAAAATTGTAAGGCTAACATCTAATAAGGATAAGAGAAACTTGTCAAATATAACTAACAAAGCAGAATTATGAAAAACAGAAACAATTTTTTGTTGACATAAGCTCAAGAGAATAACTCGCCTATGCTTAGTGTTTTGGGAAGACATCAAAGCTGATGGACTCAAAGTAAAGGATGTAGCCATTAAAACACTCCATATATATATACATACATACATATATATATATATGTATATATATGTATGTATGTATGTATGTATGTATGTATGTATATATGTATCTATATATATATATATATATATATATATATATATGTATATATATATATAATTAGATAAATAATTATTAGTTAGCTATTTTTTCTTTTCATGATGTAGAAATAAGAGAATAATATTTATTAAAAAATATTAATATCTATATTTAATTGGTAAGCAAAAAGAGATTGAAAAAAAAGAGAATATGTAAAAAAACACTCAATAACTTAAATAATCTCTCTTATATTTATATTTATATTTTTCTTTACTCATAAATTTATATAAAGTCAAAGTAATTTAAAAACAACATTTATCATGCCAACCTGTATAGACTGCATCGTTTTTTATTGACCTCTTCAAACCAAGATATTCAACATGTTCATCTTTGTCATCTATGTTCTTCTTCAACCTAAATTATTTGCCCAAACGTGTGACTACACCACACCCACAACCATACCTTATTGGTTGTGGGTGTGGTGTAGTCACACGTTTGAAAGAAGTTGCCACTTCCCTAACCGATGTAAATTTACATAAAAATTATAATTAATAGAAGTTGCCACTGCCCTAATTAATGAAAGCAATGAATGTAAATTTTTATAATTTTTGATAAATCCTTTGGTAGCTTCACAATCACCACAGGGCACTTGGCATGGTGGAAACAATAATCGCTCACACTTCCCAAAAAAGTTCTACAAAATTCAACCCAACGCCCGGCGCGGTCCATCAGTTACAGACTGAACGATATTACAGAAATCAACAATCCAACAATGATGTATATACAATATACCTTTTAATGGTGCCGTAGCCATGGCTTTCGATGACGATAAAATCTGCTTGAAGCTTCTCAACTTGTTCACATATAACATCTCTGGAATCTCCAGTCTCCACCTTCGTTTCAAAGCATATCTGAACATTTATAACAATATTTAAAAACTTTAATTCTACAAAAAAGGTAAATCTCCAATGAATATGGAAACTGGTCTAGCAAGAATTCATACATTTTTCTCTCTGCAGATGGCTCTGGGCTTCTCCAATATGGTTTCTGTGTTTTCTCTCTGTTGCTTCTCCATGGACTCCATAATATCAGACGAGAAGACGTAAGCTGTTAATGAAATCATAACACGTCATTGTCCAATAAAGAAACAGAAATCTATGAAAATAAGATTGTGATTCGCTACGTCGTTGTCAAATAAAGAAACAGACATCTATAAAAACAAGATTGCTAAAAATAGTTGTTTACATGACCTGTGCCATCGACGGCTACGTAAACCCTAGGGGGCGACTGAGTGTGCAACAGGATAACGTGATCTTCCTTGGAATAAAAAACAAACACTCCATAACCTGAACAAAAATGGCTTAATGCTGGAACAAGTTTCAGGAATTTGACGCGTCAAGAATAAAACAGACATAGTAAAGCCGGAAACCTTACCGAATACACTCCAACCATGTAAGGAAATTGATTTCCAAGCTCAGCATTCTCTCCAACTAAAAATGCACGAAAAAATAAGCTCACCCACCAGGTCTCGATTAATATATACCAGTGACGGGTAAAGGCAGTGACCACGACATACTCCACTTGCTATGGTCGGTGGTCCATGCGGTCTGCCATCTGTTGTGAAGATCCACTAGTCGTCCATGGGGTCTGCCACCTGTTGTGAAGATCCCCGATCAGCGATTTAGAACAAATAAATTATTATGTAACGGCTAAAGGCAGTGACCACTGCATACTGCATTGGCTATCGTTGGTCGTCGATGCGGTCTGCCACCTGTTGTCAAGATCGTTGATCAACCTTGAATGCTTTTATAAAATGGAAGACTTGAATTCTTTTATAAAATAGAAATCCCAAGGAAATTAAAAGTTTCCACGGGATTCGAAGCTCAATAAAAACGAGAAATAGCATGTGCTTGAGGTGCTGTACTACACCATCGTTCTTAGTGTTTCCAACAATCAAAATCCAAATATTGCAAGTGATGAGGAAGAAAACGAGTCGCCTGATACAGTGGACATGTCAATCTTTCCACAAACCTTTACTTGGCTATGGACGGCTCTCTTGACCTCTTTAAACTGTCGCCCCATTCTCTTTCTCACGGAGTTGCAGCGGCAAGTGCTAAACCTACATGTTTTGACAGGATTTAAAAGACTCCTGTCACTTCGTCTTATCATCCTCATATGATAGATCTAATGGTGTATTTAAGGTTATTTTTTTGTGAACATCTTTTCACATCTCCTCAACATGAGTAAATTCATGCACTTTCAAGAAGTCGTCATGTGGTTCTCTCAAATTTCCACCATGATATGAGGTATCCATGTCACCAACCATTTCATATTTGAACGTATCTTTCTTCTTCCCAACTGATAAGTGAGGCTCAAACCACTTAGGGTGCTCTAACAATGTTGTTATATTCATTTGATATTCTTGATAAACTTGTAAGAATTCTTACAAGAGTTCTTGAGTTGTCTTCATCTTTCTTAAGCCCTGAATGCAAGCCTTGATGCCAAGTTACCACTGCTATAAATAGAAAGGTATAAGTGCTGGTCACTTATCGGAAACAACCTAAAAATATTTTCTCACTAAATTCCCATCCTCATGTTAACAGGAGGCACAACTTTGATATCATTGTAATATACCGCTTACTGCCAATATGGTTTTCTGTGTGGACTATTGTTGTATTTTGGTTGGAGACTTTCGTCAAAGACTTTCGTGATAATGTTCTAATGCCACTGAAATGTCCCTTTCATATACTAACTAATTTATTGTTTTTTTTTAAATGATTTTTTATGTATATGTGTTTCAGATCTATTTTCACATCTTACAACAATAAAATATGCATAGTAACAAAAAAAAAAAAAATTCATTTAATGACAAAAAGAAACCACACCCTGGTAAAATATGATAATGATATTTTTTGAAATAGGAAAACAATACAAAATGATAGTTAAAAGTCTGATTTAGATCTAATATATGACCTATAGATTAACTTACAATACAACTATTTGATGTGGCTTGATTTTCCTTCGATCGTGTTATTTATATGTCCAATGCCATTTAGATAATCGAATAAGTAATTTTATGTTGATTTATAGTTTTCCTAAAATCACAAAATTTATTATGTAATTAATAAAATAAATAATATTTTAAACAAAATTTTATATTTCAAAAATAATTTAATTATTAACTCTTTTAATAATGAAATATTATCTTGAAATAATTAAAATTGTGACAATTATAAAAATATTATATATGGATTTTTTCATTAATGGCTAAATTTATGGTTAAGTTATTCAAATATTATTTTTATATGAAAACTATATTATGGTTAAGTTTTTATATGCATGTTAGGTTAAGTTATTAAAATATTATTTTTATTAATTTTTAAATAATTAAAATTGTGACAACTATAAAAGTATTATATATGCATTTTTCTAAGTGTATTGTTAAAATTTGAA
Source organism: Pseudotsuga menziesii (assembly GCA_001517045.1). Taxonomy (NCBI): domain Eukaryota; kingdom Viridiplantae; phylum Streptophyta; class Pinopsida; order Pinales; family Pinaceae; genus Pseudotsuga; species Pseudotsuga menziesii. The sequence continues at coordinate 3,379 of LPNX010016614.1, read as the reverse complement.
CGAGGGAGACCACAAGCTAGCGAAGGGATGAGGAGTCGGTATGTATCCTATCGTTATACCCTAACAAAGTTTCAATGCATAGTATTTAACCATAACAAAGTTTAAATGCATAGTATTTACAAACTTATAATTAGGTATAAACCATTTTTCAAAGTGTTAAACTATGCTTTCTATAAAGAAACTTGCATATTTTTATAACATAAGTCAAGAATATTACTAGAAGTATGTAAGGAAGCTTGAATATGCTTGTTGTATGCTACATTGCAT
>LPNX010016607.1:228976-256895 GCA_001517045.1 Pseudotsuga menziesii | reverse complement strand
TATATATATATATCGCAAAGCATGAAAAGCCAATGGATATTATTGCAGTCTAAGCGATCCGTACTTAATGGCAGTCGAACCTCATCAACGAATCCTGCGACGCACAGATCAATACAGCAAATCAGATCTATTAATCTTGAAAATGATAGAAAGAAATATGAAGGGAATAGTTGCTGAAACAAAAACAAAACAAAAAATAATACAACACTTAAATGTATTTAGACCTGAAAGAGGCTGAGAGGCTCGCCATGGCTGAGTTGCAGAACTATGGTTGAGTTGCAGAACTCGCTCACCATGGGAGGTGCAGAGAAGAGCTCACTGGAAAAAAATGGTTGAGGAAAATGAACCATAACTAGGGTTTGACCTCATTTATAGAAATTTTATATTATTTAATTGCATGGTCGAATGGTCCACGAGAGGCCATGTGCCTTAGGTTAAGGCAACTAGAGTTTTTATTTCATTTTATTCTTTTATTTATTTTTATATATATTATTTATTTTTAATTTAATTTTATTATTAATAATTCGGTTGAAAAAAAAAATATATGTATAATAATTAGTATAAATAGTTCAAGATTTGGTTATTAATTTAATTGTTTGTTAACTATTAATGGTTTTAATTAATTAAGTTAATAGCTGTTAACTATTAAAAGTTTGGGTTAATTAATAGTTGTTTAATAGTTTCTTTTTATATAAAAAATAATAATATAAATAAATAAATAAAAAATATATATACTATAAATAATTTTGGAAATTAATGTTATTAACTTTAATTGATTAATTTAATTAATGTAGCATATGGATCTATTACTTGTATTACATTAATTACATTAAAACTTAGTAGCATATGGATTTATTATATGTATTAATTAATCATTACTATAGTTAAGACTTAATATAGTTAATGATTAGCTTTTCTTCTTGAAAATGCTCCTTGCCAAAACTTTGACGTATAGTCAAAGGGGCAAGACCGACACGGAATCTTGAAAACAAGATACCACGGAGACCAACATGACGACCTGATCGCTAGGACATGGATTCTATTTCATGACAAAATGTTCGGTAAACACGATGCTAGACTTAAAACTTAGGTTATTCTATTAGTAAATTATTAAATTATGAATTGTTAATGAGAGTGGGGCAATAAACATTAATTGAATATATTGAAGAGTTGATGGCGACTCGATGAGGGTTGTGTGGAATCCAATACCTACACCTACGTAGAATTAATGCAGTATATCTAGTACTGGGTGGCCTCAAGATGGCCTGATTGAAACGTCCTAAACTATAGCTCTTAGAGTAAACGCTCATAAATTAGTCATGACGCATTTTGAATTAATTGTTGAGTTTGATGGTAAATTAGTCATGATGTCATCATATGCTAATTATTTTATTATTCCATGTAGTAGGGATAAACATGGTAAGAACACGAGCAGGTCGGGGGCGAGGTCAGGATACGGCGTTACCTGAGCCGAATGTGCTAGTACCATCGCCAGAGACCATCCTTATACTGTGCTCGTTGGAAGCAATAAATGAAACACTCAGGGGACTAGCACAGAGAGGAAGTGCTACCTCGAAGGTATAAGTGGATGCCCCTCCACTAAGGGAGGAAGTTCCTGTGGTAGAAGTGAATACAGTACCAAGAAATCCACACCAAGATATCAAGAGGGAACTTCAGAAGATAAAGCTTCCAGAATTTTCAGGGGGTCAATCAGGGATACGAGCAGAGTCATGGTTGGAAGAGATGACCAGGTGCTTGACCTTGTAGGAGTACACCTCCACGTCCAAGTCCAAACTGGCCATATTTCAACTAAAGGGGGCTGCTTTGAACTAGTGGGGAAAACAAGAAAGGCAGCTACACCTTACACCAGACACGGTTCCATGGGAACTGTTTGTGGAAAAATTCAAAGGGAAGTACCTACCCCCATCCTACCAGGAAGAACAAGCAGGGGCTCTTCATGCCTTGGTACAAAGGCATCTATCGGTGGAGGAGTATGAAGAGAGGTTCATGGAGTTAGTGAAGTATGTCCCTTACTTGGACAATGACGAACGCCAGGTTGAGCGCTTCGTGTATGGGCTCAATGCCAAGATCAGGGCTCAGGTACGGATGTGGAAACCTACTTCGGTCACCGAAGCAGTAGATTGTGCTTGTTACATTGAGGAGATGTTTGGTGCAAATCCCATCAGGTCATTCAAATCTCGGCAGTCAGGGTTTGCGGGGAAGGCCCCTCGAAGCTACCTTCGAGGAGGATATGTGAGGCCACCTCCCTATGGGAACAGCAGCACACCAAGAGTCACAGCGGTAGACATATCAGGGGCAACTAGGGTGGTGCCCCAGTCAGCCACAGGAACTCACCAGGGTGTGAGTAATTTCAGAGGATCAGCTGGTAGAGGAAGGGGTCCTAGGGGGAGGAGCCCCTCTCAAAGGTTTGAACAGGTTATTTTTCCCACTCCATTATAGGTTGCTTGTTGGGGATGTGGAGGTCCACATTACCAGCGTGATTGTCTCGAATTACGATCCGGTACAGTGCAGCGAGAAGGAAAAGCCCCAATGGGGAGTGGGGGTAGTAGGCATCAGATCTCGGCTGCAGTAAACAACCATCAAGCAGAGCACCAATCCACTATAGTGGAATCATCAGGTACGGTCAATAATGTCAAGCTTAGAATATTGTTTGATCCTGGCGCTACTGATATTTTTATTTCTCCATATGCATTAGATAAATGTGGGTTCGAAGCCTACGAACATGACGATTTCAGCTTAGTCGAAATGGCTTCAGGGGTAAAGCAAGCAGTAGGACCTAGTATCAATAAGTGTGTGGTGGATCTCACGGTGTGTGTTACACAAGTCAAAGTGTACGTCACCACTCTCAGAACTTATGATCTCATCATCGGTATGAATTGGCTTGAGGAACATCGAGCTTTCTTGGACTGTTATGGAAAGAAGGTTCTTTGCAATAATGACAACGGAGAGGCCATCAAGATCCAGGGTATCAAACGGAAGGTGTCCCTACATTTCATATCAACAATGAACGTAAAGCGATGTATGCGACAGGGATGACAGTTGTACATTGTTGAAGCAGTAAACAGTGAGAAGGGACCCTCCTTTGATGACTATCCAGTGTTAGCTGAGTTCAGTGATGTATTTCCAAAGGAATTACCTGGGTTACCTCCTAAGAGGGAACTTGATTTTACCATTGAGGTAAAACCCGGTGCAGAGCCAACATCAAAGACACCTTACAGGATGACGGCCCCAGAACTTTGTGAGTTGCAAATGCAGTTGAAGGAATTGCTAGATCTAGGGCTCATTAGACCAAGTATTTCACTGTGGGGTGCGCCAGTAATCTTTAAGAAGAAGAAGGATGGCTCCTTGTGTCTTTGTATAGATTACCTAGATTTGAATAGAGCCACCGTAAAGAATAGGTACCCGATACCTCGAATTGATGACCTCTTTGATCAAATGAAAGGGGCGACAGTATTCTCAAAGATCGACTTACGATCAGGTTACCACTAGCTACGGATTAAGGAAAGTGATATACCTAAGACTGCTTTTAGAATAAGGTTTGGGCACTATGAGTTTGTGGTGGTACCCTTCGGTTTGACCAATGCCCCAGCCATATTCATGAGTCTCATGAATAGCGTGTTCCGAAAATACTTAGATCAGTTTGTGCAAGTCTTCTTAGACGACATCCTCATCTACTCCAAGAATGAACAGGAGCATGAGGAAGACTTGCGAATAGTGTTGTCATGCTTAAGGGAGCATCAGTTGTATGGTAAGTTGTCCAAATTTTCATTCTATCAGAAGGAGATCCATTACCTAGGGCATATAATTTCCGGAGAGGGAATTTCAGTTGATTCTGAAAAGGTGAAGGCCATAATGGATTAGCCCATGCCAAAGAATGCGCATGAAGTAAGGAGCTTCATGGGGTTAGCCAGGTATTATAGAAGGTTTGTTGAGGGTTTCTCAAAAATCATGAAACCCATAACTACCCTACAACGTAAGGGCACTAGGTACAAATGGACAGATGAATGAGATGCCGCATTCACTGAGCTGAAAAGACTATTGACAAGTGCACCAATTCTACGAGTTCCAGATATGGAGAAGGAATTCACAGTTTGCACCAATGCTTCCAGGCAGGGTTTGGGTGCAGTATTGATGCAGGAAGGTGGGGTAATAGCTTATGCATCGAGAAAGCTAAAACCACATGAAGAAAATTACCCTACTCATGCCCTAGAGTTGGCTGCAGTGATGCTAGCTTTGAAGCTTTGGAGACATTACCTTGTTGGACGAAGCTTTGAGCTCAAGTCTGATCACCAAAGCTTAAGGTATATCTTCACTCAGAGAGACCTAAATGCTAGGCAAAGGCGATGGAGTGAATTCATGAGCGAGTATGATTTTGGGATTTCCTACATCAAAGGGAAGGAGAATGTGGTAGCGAATGCCTTCAGCAGAAAACTAAGACTTTTCTCTCTTATACCTTTGAAGGTGGATTTGAGGGAAATAATTTTAGGGCAGCTACTTGGAGATAGTTGGTACCTAAAGGTCACAACGGCACTCCCGAATGGGAAACCAGTGGGACCAAAGTTTGAAGGCTATGAGTTGGAAGCCGATGGTTTTCTACGGTATCAAGGGAGGATGTACATTCCTGAGGAGGGAGATATTAGAGAGACTATCCTTAAGGAGGCCCACAGAGCAATGTATTGTGCGCACCCAGGTGTAAAGAAGATGTACGCAGACATGAAGCAACTCTTCTTTTGGGCAGGGATGAAAAGCGACGTGGTAAAATTTGTCGCTAGGTGCCTTGAGTGTCAGCAGGTAAAAGCTAATCATCACCACCCAGCAGGACTGTTACAGCCGCATGACATTCCTATGTCAAAGTGGGAGATTATCTCCATGGACTTTGTGGTGGGATTGCCTCTTACCTCTCATAGGCATGATTCCATTATGGTCATCGTTGACAAACTGACCAAAATTGCTCACTTCATTCCAGTTAAGGAGACCTATGATGTCACGGATGTAACACGTGTGTTCATAAATGAAGTTGTTTGTCTCCATGGGTTTCCCAAGAAGATTATATCGGATAGAGATTCCAGGTTTACATCCAGTTTTGGACGAGTTTGCAGTCGGTGTTGGGTACTCAGTTGAATCTAAGCACTGCTTACCATCCAGAGACAGATGGGAAAATAGAAAGAGTGAATCAGGTGATGGAGGACATGCTTAGAATGTATGTCATGGATCAACAAACTCATTGGGAAAAGAACTTACCTTTGGTGGAGTTTGCTTACAACAACAGTTACCGTAGCTCAATTGGGATGCCTCCATATGAAGCTTTATATGGAAGGACATGCAGGACACCATTGAGTTGGGAAATGTTAGAGGATCGAGTAATTATAGGACCTAAGTTGATTCAGGAGATGGAAGAACAGGATGTTTAGATTAGACAGCGGTTAAAGGAAGCACAGGATAGGAAGAAGAGTTATGCGCATAGGGTTGACCGAAGCTATAAGGTTGGTGATGCAGTGTTCATCCGCATCAGGCCTAGCAAAAGTACCATCAGGTTTGGGAAGGGGACAAATTTGTCACCATGATTTATAGGACCCTTTGAAATTTTAGAAAAGGTTGGACCTGTCGCGTATCGTCTTGTGCTGCCGCCCCATTTGCACAAAACTCATAATGTTTTTCATGTATCTATTTTACGACATTATGTAGCTGATAAGTCACATAAAATAAATTGGAAGGAACTGCAGGTTTCGGATGAGGGAACCATCAGGGTCGAACCATTACTTATATTGGACCGCAGGGTTAAACAGTTGAGGCACCGTTTGGTGGACCAAGTTAAGGTCGAGTGGGATCGATATAGCCCGAGGTCTGCTACCTGGGAGGACGCAGAGACTATGCGTCGTGATTATCCCACATTATTTTGATCATAACTTCGAGACGAAGTTTCCTGAAGGGTGGGTGTATGTAACACCCCATTTTGACATTTGTAACTGAACTACTATTATATGTTGTATTTGTTTGATTGATAGACCTCGTCGGTTTGACGACACTGTGGACATATGGTTCTATTATTTTTCCAATATATATATGTGTGTGTGTGTGATGATATTATTATGGTCAGTAGTCATGTTTAGATATGTATCATGTGTTAATTATGTCATATATATGGAAATTAGTGAATGATGGGTACGTGGATACCGTTACAGATATATGTTGAAATAATGAATGTTATGCCAGGTGCATGGGGAATGAATGAGTTTATTGTTGTCATGTTATGATGAGATATATGTGTACATATAGAGGATTATGCATGATATCCTATATTGTATGTCAAGGACTGACTTACAGGTTGAAACGGCTAAGTGATAGCTGGATCCTACGAGGTGGGAGGGCCTCGGGGACATGGACTTCGAAAGATAAAATGGTATGTGAGTGATGCATTATTTACTTTAGTGTGGTTATTATGCTGTTTATTATGATGTATGTTATGACATGGGTGGGGTAGAGTTCCAAGAAACTCAACCGCCCAGATCGGTTATACGATGACAGACCGAGTACAAGTGCAACGCTGTTGTTATGTCGAGTAGACATAGTCCCTTGTTCCATTAAGGGGGGGTGGAGGCTTTACCCACCGTTTATCCCCGAAACCCAGAGTCATGGGAGGGCTGTGCTACGGCACACTCCCCAAGGTGTGTGATGATTACTGGTGGTTTCCTGCTGGGGAATCTTGGTCGATGTGGTCGACACTTTCGCTTACGGGTTCTAGCTGGAACCGGCCATGACTTGACATTCCAGGGTAGTCCAGTAGAGGACAGGATAGGATGTGGAAGTTAGTAATGATGTAGGTAGATAGATGTAGCGTGAAGTAGGGGTGAAAACAAGATCTAACTATAGGTGTGTAAACCCCTTGGTTAGTAGGTGTCATAAATCAGTGATGTATGAATTGTCATAACATGGATTTCAGTAAGCTAATGGATCATACCTTGTAAACTATGCTAAAACATGTGTCGGTAAATAATAAGTTCCTTGATTATGATTGATGTATGTGAATTATTACTTTTAGTGTACTTACGTGAGGAATGTAAGCAGTAGCTACGCTTACATAACTCGCCTACATATTATGAATTACATGAAATATTGTTGAGTAATAATGTCAATTAGTGTCGCTTAATATTAATTACTATCATTTAGTAATTAACTATTGTTGATCAATGTTAATAATGTCGATTAAAGTTAATAATGATGATTAGGGTTAATAATGTTGATTAATGGTTAATTATTGTCCATTAATAATTGATTATGGTTGAATAATAAACAAAGCAATGGTTAACCTAGGTAGTGACTAATGCAATTGATTAGAATGCTTGATTGATTGTTAATGAGTTTATTTATCCAGGACTAAGGGTTGAAATGTAACTACAAGGTTAAATAAGTTGATAGTAACTTGATCCCTTAAATTAATTATGTGTTAATGATGTTAATTAATTTTAACAAGACTATGCTTATCTTTAGTAATGATTGTTAATTAGCTAATTACAAACTAAGGTGTAATTAAAATGGAAATAGGTATATGAGTCGAGTAAATCATAGTGAATTTTATTTAATTAATATCATTACACATTGATAATCTTATGATTTACATTGATAGGATTATTGTTCATAATTGATAAATTGAATTAGTGAATTTATAACTAAAGGGAATTTACATATTATAAATATTAGAAACCATTAATTAAATGATTAGGTAAGTGTAATTAATCAATTGACAATTACTGTTAATTAAATTAAATTGGTGAAGCGTGCAAGTTTAAACTATATAATATATATAACATTTATTATTTATTAATTAAATGGTCAAATATTGAAATATGAGTAAGGATATGTTTAAAATTATTATATTAAATAAAAGGATTAAATTTAATTGAATTAGAAGTTACGGTTGAGAAGTGACCCCAACCAACACCTTTTAATATTAATTTAAATATTTAAATGAGTCCAAGTCCAAGTTGAGGGCTCGAGGACTTACATGGTAGATGGAAGGGGGTGGATAAATTTATGAGGAAGATAGGGATAGTAATGGGGAGGAAAAAGGTCGGCAAACATGGGGATAAGAGGGAGAAAGGAGGGAGAAGAAAGGGATCCTTTTTACCTTAGGATTTTGGAGAATTTTTGGGAGAGCAGAGCTGCAAAGAGGGGGTTTTGTTGGAGATTGTTTTTTTTTGAGGGGATACAACAGCTTAGGGCTTGTACTCGGTTTGGGCTCGGGGCTCCAAAGGGGTACCTTTGGAGCTGGGTGGTCGGCAAGACCTCGCCAGTTGGCAGGGTGGCAAGACTGGTTTGGACTGGTTGAGTTTCAGAGCTTTGGGAAGGAATTTTGGCTACAGGGAAAAGCAAGGAAAAATGGCAAACAAGGAAAGCAACAAAGGTGGAACTACTAGCTACCTACAGGTATTTTCTAGCAGGTATGTTATCATTTCTACCTTGGCAAATTCTGTTTAATTAAATTTCAAAATTTTATATGCTGTGATTATCTTTGCTACCTGCACAGTGAACAATAAATTGTTAGAAGTAGATAAAACAGATTTATAAATTTTCAAATCTGAAAAGAATGAAAATGCAGATTTTATATCGTTTTCAGGCATGTAAATGAGCAAAAGTTAGAAATGAAAACATGAAATTAAAACAAAATTTTTATTGTTAAATTTTGTAAATGTAAACACTTTATTTTCTTTACAGCCAAAACTAGTAAAGGAGAATAGAAACACAATAAAAGCATGAACAAAACACAAACAGAACAGAACAAAATTTTTGACAAGAAGTGAATTTTCTGACTGTATATAAAAGTTAAAGGAGACCCAGTTGGGGGCTTTACACAACGGATCTCTTCCTATCGAATGCAACACCTCTTGCTCTGGGAATTAGATTTAGAGTTTTATGATATTACCTTGGGGATTGTTGTCATCAATAGCAATTTCCCTCGCTATTGGGTAGTGGGAATACCTTAATGTCTCCTACTCGATGGGTTCTTCAAGTGTTCAACTTCAAGTCCTTGTAATCACACTTGTTAGAATGTACTAGGTACCTTGGGGACCATTTTCATTAATGGTGGTTTCCCTCGCATTTGTTAATGGTTTTCATTATTGACCAGTAATCAAACGGTTTCCTCCATTTTCGAGTTCAACTCCTTTATTTGCATGGTTAGGATTCATACCTTTTTTGGGCGGTTTGGATTGAAGACCTTGGGATGATAGTAGCATCCTCATCTTTTTCTATTGCCCAGTTTACGCAAGACTTTGTTACATTTTATATGACATTTTCCTGAGACATAGATCCACCTTGTGTTTTTGTGGCTATGATCGATTGTTGAGTATGGATCCACCTTGTTCATTTGTGGCCATGACTCCTTTAGATTTGATATGGAGCCTTTTTGCATATTGAGCGACCATGATAGTTTCATCCGTTATACATATGTTGGATCCACCTTATATCTTTATGGCGATGTTTTGTATATGGATGTGTATGTCCCAGAGATCATTTTTTTTGACATTTATTCCTCTTACAGGTACCTTCATTCGAGCCTTTTGATCTTGGATTCTCTGCTCTCTCCATACTCAGTTTTTCCTTTATAATGTATTTCGGCTATCATCTTCCCCTCTAACCTCACACATTAGGGGGCATCTGTTATAGCTCAAAATGACACATCTCTTCCTGTGACCACTTTCCCATGATTTCGTCGCATGTCGACATTTCCATGACGACACTTCATGAAAGTCATTGAAATTCACTGAAAAAACACCTATTTTGGAGGACCCATATGTTGAGTTATGTAACTCCATTTGACCTCATCTCTATGTCGTTGGAAAGGTATTTCAGTTGGCTAAAACTTTTCAGAAGACACCAAAAATGCCCAGAAATACCCTAAAAATGTGTTTTTTGTGCATTCGCAACTTTCCTTAAGGCATAGTTGTGAATGATTCACGAATTTCTCTATTACATACCCGTGAATAGAAAAATTTTCTCATATTCATGAATTTCTGGACTGGCAACCCGTGAATACTTTTCATATTAGCGACTGTCCAGTTATGCAACCTACGAATGCCTTTTAAAAATATAAAAAACATGCCTTTTGAGTTTCGGTTAGTTTGGGTAGTTATGCAACTGACTCATTCAGTTGTAACCACTTTTTCTTCGCCCCTAACTCTTCCTTAAACATATAAATAGAGGTAGGGAGGTTCATGAGAGGGGAATTGAATTTCTGCATTATTATGCTGGAGGAATCGGGACTCTCTTTTCCCACACCTTTTCCCTGGTGGTCATCCCCTTGTGTTGCAGAGCTTGGAGGCTGAGTTCTTTGGAGAAGAGAAGCAGCAGAACCGGATCAAGGTTTCGTGAGGTGCTGAACTTGAAGAGAAGGTATACTTGTACTTGTTTTCAAGATTAATAAAGATGTGATTTCCTTCTTCTTCCCAAATCATTGTTCAATGTGTGATTGAATCTCTATTTATGATCATATTATGATGTTAATCAGATCATTGGTTCATGTTTATTTGATTATCATTGTTTTATATGTGGTCATAATGGTTTGAGGAAGGTATATTTTGTTTTGCAGGTCTCTTGGAGCGAGAGGAGTAGGAAGAGGATTGAAGAGAAAGCTTGGACCAGCCTTTAGTTTATCAGGTGTGGACCTTTCTCATCTCTGATCTTGCTTATATATGCTTGCTGAACATTGTGCATCTCTCTTTTAACCCCAGTATGTTGATGGCCTCTTAAACCCTAGCCATAGGATACTTTCCTTTAAAACACTAATTAGCATCCAAAATAGCTCCATCTTTTAAAAATGGACGCAAATAGCGCCATCCCATGGAAAAGCATCCACTATGTCCAAAAATTGATGAAAAATACACTAAAAGTGTTAGTGGATGCTAAAAAGGAAGCCAAAAGAGACGCTAATCATAGGGTTCTATTGTAGTGCTTGGAAGGCCTTCATGTCACTATTGTGATGACACCTCCTCACTAGAGATATGAAAATACATTCCAATTTCCGACGGACTTGCTACACTAGCGACGAAAAATATTTGTCTCTAGTGTAGCAAGTCCATCGGAACATGGAAGGCCTTTTTGTTTCTCTAGCGACAGAACCTCGTCGCCACAGAGACAGAGTATAGATAGTAAAAAAATATTTTAAACATGCAATATCATCACTATAGAGATCAAAGAAGTGTTTCTATAATGACGGGGAAGTGTTTCTATAGCGACACAGTTTGATTTTTTAAAGAAACCACATTTCATGTCTTTAGTGTCTCTATAGCGACAAACTAATGAAAGTGTTGCTATAATGATGAAAATTTTACCATGACAAATAGGGGTCATGTTCATCACTATACAAATGCATAAGTTTTGCAATAGCAATGATTTTCTGTGAGAAAAATGTACCGTAGCATTGAGCTATAAAACCCTTAATTGTTGACATCCATCTTGTAGATGACCCGTCTGACCCCTTAGGATTGTTTTCCACCCTTGCATTGACCCTAATAGACCTCCTTAGGTACCATCCAGGATAGTGTTACCTTATATGAATGTTTTGGAGTACTTTGCTGTCGTTTTTTACTATGTGTTGGTCATATTTCTATGCTACTAATGCGTTTTATTTGTGAGGGTTCAATGATTTATTTTAAGGTCTTCTCTAGTTCAACGTTCTCTCCTTTAACATGTATGTTGTTCTAGTTGAGTCTCATGCAACTAAGCTAATGCTAAGAGGTTGAATTTATTAGTATAATGGCGGTCTTCCCCAATATCTTTATAAATTTTCCTCGCTAGTCATTTCATCATTGCAAATGATAATGTGACATGTCCACAATAATGAATTTGTTTGTCTTCTCGGTGTCAGTGGGCATGTTGTAGTTTCCATATTCAAATGCAACTCAAAATAGTAGTACAATTATTGAGCTTCTATAATTCCTTATATTGCTAATATGTTTATTTGTATATGATTAACTGACATCTTTGTAAATTGCAAGCTATGCATGACTTTAATGGATGTGCATTTGTACAGGATGGATACATTGTGACTTAATGCTTATTAAATCAGAAGCATGACTTCTTACGATTGGTTATCAATACTATTTGCAATGATATTATTGGGCAGAATGGGAGATTTCAATGTTTGGCACTTACTATGGTAATATCTTGTCTTGGAACCTCTATTCTAAAATAAGTTATGTTGCTTTATAATTGCAGTAGTTTTCATGTTTAACGTATGGTGTGTATCCATACCACTACATGACTAGGAGCTAAACAGGTTGTTACTTAAGTTAAATATAGATTTCCCTATGGAATTGCAAAGATGTCAAATGTCATATTTCCAACAAGTGTTTGCAATATTGGGATTTGGATTTACATAGAGATAGAAGAAATTTAAGTACAAATTTAAGAATTGTTCCTTTGATCAAATCCAACTCTAAATAACAAATTTAAGCATTGTCCCTCTAATGGTTTCTTATGATGACCTTCATGTTGCTTGAGGTTTCATGAACATTGTATTCTTATACCTCTTATATCATGGTACAATTTTCTTGATGTTCTACTTGTTATTTGAGAAATATTATTCTTCATGCTAGTCTGTGTTGAGATCCACAAGAAAAAGGATTTAAAGGAACTAGCCAGCAAAAGGTAAATCTACGCAAAGAGAAGATAAACTAGCACTACATCAATAGATAAATATCTATTATTATGTAATATAGATGAAACCAGCAAGTGTTCCTTTAGAGAAAAATCACCCAAGTACAATATAGATCAATAATTGAGAGAAAACCCTCGAGCAATAGATAACACTAAGAGAGAGAGCACAATTCTAGATATGGTTCCCTATTAGCAGAGTTTTGGGGTAAGTTGCACAGCATCAAGGATACTATGCCAACTTGGAAGACACTGCGCAAGATGAAAATAGCATGCAAGGCAGAAGATAGACCACTTTTGAATATTTTGTGTCACTTATTATACTTTTCAACCATATTTTGTGGATATTGGTCATTAGTTGGTAAATCAGTTAGGAGTTAGTTATAAGTGGACCATGAATGTAAAGGCACAAGATTATAAATAGAAGAAGAATTGCTAATGTAAAAACATTATCAAACCAAGTATCAAGTGATTGGTAACAATTGAGGGTTCACGGCTTAGTTGAATTATTGTCTTTTTTGAATATGTGGTTGATTGCACAGAAGCTAATATGATGAGAGAGACATTGATCTGAACTATCGTTCTCTTTTTGTTTCTTTTTGTTTTTTTCCCTGCAATCCTATGATAAATGTGTGTGACATGGATCTATGATGTGATGTTGAATGCTTATGAATAATGTTATATTTGTAGATCTACTTGTACGACAGTGCGGTTATTTCTGTTATATGATTCTTCTGCTATGAATAAATGATGCGATCTGTTGAAGAGTGATGATGAATGGTTCTATGAATGGTCAGATCTAATGAATAAGTTGAGGATTTACTGATTCTAGTAGCCCTCTTCTTTTCTCTGGAAACTTGGTTTTTTCAGCCCTCCCTAGAACATCTCGGGGTTAGACCTCATCTGCTCTGTGGGTCTTGCTAGATAGGTTAAAACTTTTCTGGGCCAATGCTCAAGGAGATTGTGTCAAGTTGAGTGTTGAAATAGTGGGAACCCTAGTCGACTGGGTTTTGTTGGTTGGGGTTGTTTCAACAAATGGTTCCATTGTCAGTACCTTATTGCGACTAAGAGGGGGGTATGTGGCATCGACGCAACTAGAAATTCAAGATTGAATGTGGAATTTGACGTAACCAGAAAGTCAAGATTGGTTTGATCAGAAGCTGAGAGAATTCGCTGAAGCAAAAAATCAAAATCTTCAAATGACAATAGATAAGTGGTTGTATAACTACATATATGACGGTCCTCATGAGTATTTCTTATGTGAATTTCCCATAACATTGTATGAGTGGTTAGCACAGTTCACATACAAGAAGACAAATTTCCAATGAGGAGAACCAACACCGTGGACCCTTGAATTGATCCAGGAACTACAAGAAACTGACAGCAGAGCATCGTGAGTTGTTGAGGTCTGCCTAGACAGTATCCTAAAAGGATATATCACTAAGTTTGCAGTCAACACTACCAAGTTTGACAATGAAGAAGAAAGGGAAATTTTCAACAGACCCAAAGGTTGTTTCTTACTGTCTCTATAATTGTCAATTAAAAATATTGTCTGTAAAAAGGGTATACTAAAGATGCACCTAGAGTAGTAGAACTCTTGTGTGCAAAGGCGGTGGATACTGTGACTAAAGGGGGGTGACGAATGGGAAGATAATGGGTAGATGAGTGCAGGCACCGATGAGACCGTGAGGGAAGCCAAGGAAGAAAGTGGTTGTATGAGGGGAGGAGCAAGGTTTCAATAAGAGAAGAGGCACATGATAGGGGAAGTTTCTGCTACGATCGAACCGTGAGATCGTGAAGGACAAACACATGGGATGAAGTGACCCTACAGTGATGAGGAGGATGACCAGACCCAGTCTACGCTCAGGAAACTGGCAAGATCAAACCCTAGAAACAATGTACCCATGCCTTCGCCCACTACTTCAAACTTAGGGAGAACCACAAATTCCACATCAACTTGCCCAATGTGTCAACATCATTCTAGTAGTATGTCAACATCTATGGGAAGAAGGACTAGGATGGTGGGCAATGAAACAAAGTTACCTTTGTTTCATGGAAACGGGATCAACAATCCCAAACAATATTGGTTTCTCTTCAAGGATGTATGGATTGTTAGACAGGACATAGATGATGACATCAATAAAGGGAAATTGATGACTACTCTGTGACGTCATGCACTAGATTGGTACATGAAATTTATATAGGTTCCTACGGGGGCCCCTGCAAAAATAAATTGGATGAAGTTCGGAGGGGACTAATAAAAGAATTCTGGAAACCTAAATATGAGGCATAGTACATTAGCAAGTTAAAATAGATTAAGCAATTCCCCACTGATACTGTTTGGGACTTCAATCAAAGGTTTAAGACATTGATGGTGAGAGTAAGTTTTGATATGAGGGATGTTTAGCATAAAGAATGGTTTATCGTATCCTTGGTACCTCATATACGAAAACCATTTATGCAGTAGAAGATTGCGACATAGAGAGAGGCTGTAGAGATCGCAATGAAGTTTGAATCTTTACCTATTGGGGAAAAGGCAGCTGGAATGAACCAAATTCAGCCACAGCTGGAAAAATTGACGTTGTAGTTGCAAGAAATTAAGAAGGCGAAAGAGAATCATGAATATCTTTGGTGCACTTGTTGTCATGTAGATGGACACACAAAAGCTACCTTCCCTGAATTTTGGAATTATCTGCTATCTGGGGCACCGAACCCAGTGAGTTGCGGCAACGTACCATGGTGTCAGATATGTCAAGTCTTTGGACACCAAAACAAAGAGTGTATCTATATGTAGAAGATAGCATCAAAGCCAACCAACCCATATTGTTCATTTTGTTGATCGGTGGGGCATGAAGATAAAGGTTTTCATGGATATGACCTGCTTCATGAAAGAACATATGATTCATACTTTGTGAAGGGAGAAGATCATAGTGCAGTATAGTAACCGTAACCGCAGCCTCATCTAGTAATCTCTCGAACACAACTGCAGTATACACTACTGTCGTAGATGCAATTTATACCATCGCAACCACAACCACAGTTTGCCCCGCAGTTGCAGTATAATCAAATGGTGACGCCTCAGCCACATCCACAGTATGTTCAAGAAGAGCGCTATGTTCAATAGCAGCTGAATCCCCTACAACAATAGATGTCTCAGTCACAGTACTAGCAGCAAGGATGATTTCACAGAGGATTTCAAGGAAGAGTAGGAGGCTCTAGAAGAGGAGGAGGACAAGGTCGTGGATCTATCCATTGTTACAAGTGTGGGGTATTTGGAAATTACCAAAGGGACTGCCCACATTTACAGTGCTCATGTACATAATGTATGGTGATTGATCATACTGTAGAAAACTTTCCATAGGTAGTCACAAGATTATGGGACGGAAAAATTCCTCACTTGCAAAATCAAAACCAGTTATAGACTCATAATCAACTAGAAAATCAGAATGAGTTGTAGAAGCAAGATCACAATCAACTTCCACTTCGGAATCAAACTATGAATCAACCTATAAACCTCAGTTAAACCCAACTCCACCGCTGACTCATAATCCATAGTTGAACAAGACTCAAGGTCGAACTGTTGTGACAATCTCAATGGATCCAAGAACAGAGGATGTTGACATTCCCATCATCACCCATGAAGGTGCGATGAATGGAGAGGATGGTCCCCAGCCATAGGTTCAATTGGATTGAAAGAAGAGAATAACATTTGATATCGCCACTAAAAAAGAGACATTCTTTGAAACTCAAGCTATGATCGGAAGAAATATTGGTAAATGACCTGTCTATGAAATTCCCTCTACTTTTTCATCATTAGAAGTAGGACGATCGCGATAGCATGGTACCTTATAGCACTTCTTTGAGAGTTTTTTCTCACTGGCATGTGATTCCGATGCTCTATCTGAGACTAATTTTTTTTTCATTGCCAGGGTAAGGAATGAATAGATTATGTGGTAAACTTTTTACAGAAGAAAAAGATAGGCAAGGAGATGCACATGAATATTCAAATTGGGGACTTTGAAGTGGATTCGGTCATTCTAGATCTATGTTAAGATGTAAATATCCTAACAAAGTAGATATGAAAAAATATGGGGAGGCCGACATTGGGTTGGTCCCCTGTGCAATTTTGCTTGTCTAATCAGGATAAGGTACAACCCGTTGGACGAGTATATAACATGGTCGTAGATGTTGAAGGTATGGATACCTATGCTTATTTTAATGTGATTGAAGTTTTTAATGGTGAAGGATCCTATATCGCACTACTGGGGATTGGATGGGACAATGATAGTACAGCGGTTATTAACTTCAAGAAGCGAATGATGACATTTGAGAACCAAGAAATTAGAGTCATCGTGCCTATGGATCCCACCAAAGGAAGACAATATATTGAACTAGGAAATGATGAAGTTGTTAGGGGATGGGATCATGCTTACAACATATTTGAATATTATATCCACCCAAGTGTTGATGGAGAACTCGGATGGCACAATGCTAGTTCTGCGTCTTCTAATTTTGAAGATGTCTTTGAAAACTGGAAAAACCGCATGCATGAGGTGTCATTCAGGAAATGTGGTCTAATCACGGAGTCATTATGCCATGTCGCAACTGATATTATTGAATCACCAGTTTATGAAGGGATACCTAAAATTTCAGTGTTCTTAATGGAGTTGGAAGAAAAGGTCTCGGAACCATAACGATTGTTGGAAATAGAGGAAGCAATGAAGGCTACTACATCCCACTAGTGGGAGACTCATAAAAAGATAATTACAGGATGGGAACAGTGTCGATGATTTGTGATAGTTTGCTTTGGAAACATAGAGGTGTATCACACCGAGAAGTATGATGGATGAAATGACTCTAGCATCCATTTGATGGAATGCCGAACATTGTTGGCATCGCGACCAAAAAATGAATGGGTCCATGCCTTTATCCACACCTTGGATGAAATGCCAAGATCCTAGTATATATTAGCAAATCTGCATAGATAAATAACCACTTGGGAAGAGCTGACAATTTTCTTTGTGTATACCTTTAGTTTCGGATATGCTAATCCCGATGTCAACAATGCACTTCAGATCATCTAGGATGTGGTATTAAAAGTTATGCCAGTTGCATATCCTGTGGATCTACATGAATTGCCACATGCAGGCTATTATGGAATGTTATAATGTATCTGGAGAACCTAAGGATGATGATGACCTACAGAATATCAATATTTTGGAGACCAAAGGGAGTAGGGATATCACAGTACCAGATTTACCAACTGATCCCATGAATTAGCCATTGAATATTAGAAAGGTTAACATTGGGATGGAAGAGAATTCAAACTTTGCGAGTGTTGGGGACTACTGGGATAAAGAGACCATGGAAAAGATCATAGATCTACTACATGAGTTTCAAGATCTATTTCTGACAAAGTTCTCGGAAATGAAGGGGATACTGGGTGACCTAGGTGAAATGAAAATCCTACTAAATCCATATGCAAAACTAGTGAGATAGAGGCCATATCATCTAAATCCATGATACAAAGAAACAGTAAAGGATGAAGTTGAATGGATGTTGGATGTTGGAATCATTGAGCCTGTAGAAGAATCTGAATGGATCAATCCTATGGTGGTTCATGACAAGAATACTAGTGAAGTTCAAATCTGTGTTGACCTCAGAAAACCTGAATAATTCCTGTATCCATGACCCATTTCCGACACCGTTCACAGATGAAGTACTTGAAGGAGTAGGAATTCAAGAAATTTAATTTTTTTGGTTATCACCCTATTAGAATCGCAAAGGAATATCAACATAAAACAACATTTCTTACGGAATGGGGCTTCTTCCAATACACAGTGATGCCTTTTGGGATAAAGAATCCTGCTGCAATATTTTCTCGATTTGTTGTCATGGAATTCAAATATTTCAATCATAAAATTTCCACAGGTATACATAGATGATTGGATAGTGAATGGTCTAATCCATGATCATTTGGAAAACCTTTGACTGATGCTGGAAAGGTGTCGACAGCATCAGATCGAGCTAAACTCCAAGAAGTTAATTTTTTGCACACCATTTGTGATACTATTGGGTCACATTATGTGTAAGCAAGTATTATTGGTTGATCCTGCAAAGATAATGCTCATTTTGAGCTTTCCACCATCAGCAAATGTGAATATGGTTAGGGTGATGCCGGGGCACATTGGGTATTATCACAAATTTATTAGAGGATATGCTGCGATTACTTCCCCTATGGAGAAACTATTGAAGAAAGATGTTGCCTTTGTATGGAATCCAGAATGTAAAGGTATTTTTGACACGTTGAAGGCCACGATTTCTTCAATGCCAATACTTGTCTTCCTATATTGGAACAAGGAGTTCCATGTTCATGTTGATGCCTCTTCTATTGCACTAGGAGTAGTGCTCACAGAGTTGGGTGAAGGAGACTTGGATCACCCGATCTCTTTCGCTAGTTTGAAGTTGTCATTTGCATAGAAAAACTATACAACCATAGACCGAGAAGGTCTGGCAATGGTCTATGCACTGCAGAAATTCAAGAACTACCTTTTAGGTGGTCACTTGAAGATGTTTACTGAGCATTCTGCATTGAAATATTTGCTCAATAATCCTATGTTGTGGGGGCAAATATGCCGCTGGCTACTTATCTTTCAAGAATTTTATTTTGAAATAGTTGTGAAGTTGTGTCACTTGAATGTTGGTCGTGATCATTTGTTGAGAATTGAGACACGCAAGGACCCTGCCAATATTGAATAAGGACTTTTCGATGCGCAACTATTCAGAGTTGACATGGAAGATGACTATTATGTTCCAATCATCCAATTTTTTGTAAAAGGAGTCGCACCAAAAGAAATTTTAACAAGTCAAAAGAAGCAGTTGGTGGTTAAAGCTTCTAATTTTCAATTGATTGCTGGACACTTGTATAATCTTGGACCATGTGAAATTTTATGGTGATGTGTCCTACTACATGAAAAAGTGCATATTCTAGAAGAAGCACATGCAGGAGTTGTTGGGGGACACTATGAGGGTCATGCTATTGCAAGAAATGTGCTTCACGTAGGGCTCTGGTGGCCCACTTTACATAATGATGTGGCATATTATGCATGGAGCTGCGATGTCTTTCAACGCATTGGAAAACCATCGCAGTGGAATGATATACCGCTAGTGCCCCTGGTAAGTTTTCAACCTTTTGATAAATGGGATATGGTATTTCTGGGTCCAATCAAACCAACTAGTAAGAGAACTGGTGCATGGTACATAATCATAGAAACCGACAATTTGAAACGATGGGAAAAGGCTGCACCAATCGTGGATTGCACTGCTATCAAAACACCAAGATTTCTATTTGGAAACATCATGACTCAGTTTGGATTCCGAAGGATATTGATGGGTGACCAAGGTAGCCATTTTATCAACCTCACAGTAATAGAACTGACAAAATAAATGCAGGTACAACATAAGAAAAGTACACCATATCATCCACAGGAAAATGGGACTGTAGAAGCATTTGACAAGATCTTGGAGCAGGAACTTACAAAGGTATGTAACACTAACCACGGTGACTGGGATTTGAAGATTCCAACAATGCTATGGGCATATTGCACCACTTACAAGAGATTGATGGGGAAAACACTGTTCAAACTAGTGTATTGGCAGGAAGTAGGCATGCCTATGGAATACATTGTTTCTAGTCTACGCATTGCCACTACGATAGGAATGGATGATGACGCAACGCTAGAAGAGTGCATGGCACAGTTGATACAGCTTGAAGAGGACTGCTTTATTGTAGCGTTCCATCAGCGTGCTGAGAAGGATTAACAGAAGGCTAGGCATGATTTCCATATAAGAAACAAACAGTTTCAACAAGGAGATTTGGTGCTTCTCTATGATAGCAAGTTCCCGAAGCATCCAAGTAAGTTATAGATGCATTGGATCGATCCATATCTTGTTAATTCATTTACTTCTGGGGGGGAGTTCAATTATAGGAATCAGATGGAGTAATGCTCCCAAAAATAGTGAATGGTAGCTTCCTCAAGCCCTACAAGACATGGATGGAATCACATGGTGCTTAAGGCACCACGTAATGAAAAAAAAATAGATAGATAGATTAGCCAGAGGAAAGGTGCACTAGGAGGAAGTGGATGTGCAAGTAGGGGAGTCCGTAGCATAGTTAGGAAGATCTATAGTTGTAAGGTCGCGACATAGTCAAATTAAAAATAAATGAAGCATAATTAAGATCGTTGACTAGCAGTCCTTGTTGAATCAACGTGTATTGATGGTGAATCCGGCTATTGGGTTGACAGTATCGACAACAGATTTGGGTAGTTAATGGAGGATTTAGTCATGATGACCATGACTGATTTGGTAATCATGAATAATGGATCGACTGGATGCTATAAGAAGGTGTTCGACGTAGGTCAAAAGCACCATTGTGCTAAGTTGAATTGCAAAGAGTGTTGAAGTAGAATTGAGTTCTAGTGCCATCAAGTGAATTGTGAGAGTTTTAGTGTGAAGTTGAGAGTGTCTCATGACTTTGGGAAATTTTTGCAGGATGTGGATTAACCCTAACATAGTAGAAATTTATGGTCAAAGGGACTTTCCTGTTAGAATAGTTTCCATCATTGAAGAAGTTGTCAGTATGCAGGTCGGATCATCCTCCATCCTGATGAAGAAGCGACAGGGGCAGAATCCTAGCTCCCTAGCACCGACAAAGAGGAAAACACAGACATCGGTGAGGCCATAGGAATATGAATATTCCCAAATGGGGCCATTTGTCTCTAGTGCTATAGAATCATTGGTTTGGACCGGGGTCTCTATAAAGAACATTCTAGGTTACATCATTCCCAACTGACCTGGTGTCCAGCCTCAATGATTAACAAAGAATCAGAAGTATCAGCCAAAAATGCCACCGCTGCTAATAGGGATGTAGTGCAACACTGATATTGTACCAGCCTTGATGAAGATTAAGTACAAGGATCATGATCTGTTGATGTTGCATGACGTAACGAATGAGCCTTATGATTCATTTCCTTCAGTCGTAGGACAGACCATAGTGCATATCCCGCAGTCATGGGCATAGGGGTTGGATAAATATGGGTTGATGGGACTCATTAGCATGTTGAATTTTGGGGGGCTAAAGGAAGCAAACATGTGCATCAAGCAACTTTTGGCTTTCTTTCATTGAATAACACTATGGTTAGACACGCCAATTATTATTACGATGGACTTGATATCAGAGATCACGGGGTTTCCAAAGGATGGTCCAAACCCATCATAATATTTCAAGGGTATGGATAATGATAAGAGGCTAGATGCATGGTTGAAGTAGAGGTATCACTTGCAGCGCAATGGTAGGGCGTATCGCATTGACAACATTAATGATAGGATGATGTGTATCGCCACATGAATCTTATCCAGTAAGATTTTTCATAATAATTGCCCCATCTAGTGCACTTCAGGGGCGATTGCATGTGCCCAATCATGCGCAGAAGAGGTACAAATGAACTGGTCCCTTTCCTTGCTGAACCAGTTGACTGAGGACACAGTTGTAGTTTAGGCCAACAAACAACCTTTCACATACAACTGGCTATTGATCCTAATTATGTTAGTGGTGTGGATGGAGCCAGAGAACTACCAAAGGATGGATTTCAAAGTTTCCATTGCCAAGGTGTGCAAAGGCACATGATATAAAAACTTGTGGTGGGTAGAGCAGCCCAATTGACAAGAGGATTGCATGATCCACTTTTGGATATATTGGGAAGGACTGTAGGTGGCAATTGTCAAAGTTCCCTGACTGTCCAATGAGGTTGTAGTTAAATATCATAAGATCACTCGATTCACCAAAGGACTGCACACCATTCATGGCCAATCTCATCATGACCTAGATAGGAAGTGGTTACTGATGTATTATAAGGTGATGGATGAGGAATTAGAGGCACTAGTTGATTACTAGCCTATAGCATGGTGGGAGCCAGTTAACACTAGCGAAGTATTAACAGAAGCACCAGTAAATGCACCCAATGATCTAGTAAAAGGATTTGGAAAGAAGAGTCACCATGAATTCAATGGTGAATCATCAACAGAAACTCTTGTTAACATTGAAGCACAAGGTGTCCTTAAAGAGATAAGGGAGAAGGAGTGAATGGAACAAGATGCGAATAGTAGTAGATCCGTGATGGAGGAATAATTGCAGTGGCTTATTAAGGTTGTCTCTGACTCATCTGATACTTTAGCCATAGAGATACGAAAGTATTCCTAGGAAGGATTCACTAAGGTACTCACCAAGTTATATTCTATATATAATGTTGTTTCACAAAGAGGACCATAAATTGCAACTATACAGGATTATGTGTCGATTAGCACTGAGCCACGGGCTAGGAATGTTCAGGATCCCATGACTACAATCGATGCTGGATGAGAAGATGTGAACTCCTCACTACAGCAGTTATAGAACATTGCAGTGGATATCACTGAAGTTGTCCACCCAGACCTTAGTACACATACAGCAGGTCAACAACTAGGAATTGGGTGATCGACAAAAGGAAATTAGCAACCAGTATCTGCAGTTGCACAAAGAAGAGGCGATGCTGTAGAAAGCAATAGAGGACTTGCGCTGTAAGAATAAAAGAGTGATGGAAGCCACCGCGTAGAAAATTGAGGCGCTAAACAAGGCTCAGGAACAGATGAAGATGAAGGTCGTAGAAGAAATAATAGAGATGAAGAAATAAACTGATCGACTTGTGTTTGAGAAGGAATGGATATTGACTAGTTATGGGCAAGTATAAGAGGCCATTATGAATTCCTACTAGTACATCCATGAAATCACGACAGAACTGCAAGAAGTCACCAAGGCCAAGCAACTTGGGGAAGTCATCGCGCAGCTCCAGTTGGACAACATCCTATTGAATGTGATGGTTTACCTAGACACACCTATTGGAAAAACCCACCAACAAAGCCTCATCAATAGGAGTTCTCACTCTGTCGATGCCCACCCAACACAATCTCCTTGGGAACCAGCCCAGACAGGTTTTACCTGCCCAACAACGTCTGTGTAGTGGACAAAGTCTCACCCAAGAAATTCAAGGGAGACTTGTCAGAACCATGTTTCCAACAGTGGGGACGGAGGATGTGGGGATCCGATGGGGAGACACTATAACTGCTAGATCTAAGGCTTTGCAGTTGATGTTAAGTCATTTTCTCAACTTGCACAGTGCATCCAGAACTATGTAGTCATTATTGATCCATTTTGACAACATCATATAGTCGTCACATTATCACTAATACCGCAGCATTTTTCATAAAGCATATCAACTCATAGTGCAATAGAACATAACAGACTTTAAAACAGATCACATCAATATAGCAGAAAGGGACTAAATCACAACAAGATCATAACAAAACAAGTTGCAACATCATAACAGATTAGATCGCAGCAGTAATAACACATAAGATTTGTACAAAAACTATCATATCATATTAATATTGTGCAAAGGATCTAAATTACAAAATTCTTATACAAAATTGGAGATTGCAAACATCAGGAAAACCCAGATAGATCACAAATACAACAGGAAATTCTTCAAAAACCAGATCACACTAGACCTCATGCGACAATTATCCTCTGATGCGATTCTCCTATGATGATCATGATCCTGATCTCACTATCTACTTGCAAAACTATATCTATAAATAGGCTTGCACCTTTACATTGAGGGTCCACTTCTAACTAACTTATAACCACTAATGACCTATTGCAACAAAACTTGGTCAAATAATATATAAAATATTCAAAGCAGTTATTCTTTCACCCATCTCCCTGATCTTTCCTTGCACAGTACCACGTGAGTTTTCACAGCTGCCATGATGTTGCACAAATCACTTACCAAAACCCCTTCCAACAGGCCCCCAACAAAGTCTTGTGGCTCGCCTGCAAGCCACATAAGTTTGACAGGGTATGTGCCGACGTCCGCGCCTTGAAATCTTTGAATTGCTGCGCGATCTCACAAACCTGAAGCTAGACTTTGTCGCTAGTACTCTGACAATTAGTCAAAGCCTACTGCACTGGGTGCTCTTCTCTGGCCTTTCTATCAACTATTTGTCGATTCTCTTCCACTTCCTGCAACGTGGAGAACAGGGATGATTTTAAGGAACCATACTTATTTAAAAGTGTATAAATGTTGGTGAATATTACCAATTCTTAAAACGCCAACTCTAAAATGATTGGCGATATTTTTCAAAAAATATTTTAATTTCCAAGGATTTTATATCATTTATATAATAATTTGGCAATTTTTAGGGTGAAAAATTTTTACCCCATAAAAATTGGGCAAAACAGGGCTTCAAAAAATGCAAAATGGCGAATTTTTTTTGGGAGAAAAACATGGAAAATAGCCCACTGGGATAAAATTCACCCCTAAAATTATCCCTGGACTAGAGAATACTTTAACAACCAACTATCCACCAATTTATTCAAATTCATCTAGCTGTGCGCGATGCTTTTTGTTGGCATTCCTGCACACAAGTGGATCTTTGTTGTAATTCCTTTAGTTCCTCACCCTTTGTGATTTGTACCATCAGCGGCATGGCCCTCAGTTAGGTCTTCAAGGTCATCAATTGACCTTCATTTTCTTGCACTTGTGCAGTCAGTTGATCAAGCTGCTCATCCTAGACAACGCTCTGCCAAAACTGCGTCATCGCCTCCATAATGATCTTGGCCTCTTGCTCTACGATTTCAAACTGAGTTGTGATTTTTTCAATGGAGGCCTTTCTTTCTACAACCTACTACAGCGATGTCGTAGGTTGTACCAAGGCATTGAGCATCAAGTTGGTATCTTGAAGCTGAACAATAGTTTTCCCCAATCATTTGGCCTTTTCAACTGGGGTGAGCTCGATCGTGTTCTCAAAAATGTGCTAGCATAATTCAGAAACAGCTTGCTCGACTTTTCCACACATGGAACACATTTGTGCCTGTTCAATGATCAAGCAGTATTGAAATTTTTTTATTTCATTAATCTCTTCAGCATCCTCTCGCTTCATCTCAGTGTGCAGGACCATCAAGGTGTCAATCTCTCACACTTTTTCTTTTTCGAGCTACAACCGGACCTGGTGCAACTCGTCTGCCTATTTCTGCAGCTTCTCTGCTATGCTCTATGACTGGACATAGCCCTCAGTCAGTTCTTTCTATCACTCAACCAATTCTAGGGAGGCAATGTGCTACAAATCTAATAAAACCATAGTGGACAACTTGTTCAAATCCAAAGTGACACTCTGGATCGGTCGCAACAAATGGTGAACTTCCTCATTTCTCGCGTCGATCACCGTCGGGGGAATTTGCACATTCCTATCGTCGGTCTCAGTGTCGATCGATGGTATGTCCTGCATCATAGGTCTCGTAGATGGTTGCTTAAAAATAATACAAAAAATTGAATCTAATCAATCTCTTACCACGCCGAATTCTTCATGGTTTGACTCTTGGATCACCTTTGTCATAGCCGCAGATGAGTCAATGACTGCTTTGATAAGCCACTGCAGTTGGTCCTCCATTCCTGACCTGCTATCACTTCCCGCCTCATATTATTGGTGCAATTTGTTAGAATAATCAACCCATAGTATTTACCCACTTAGACATTATTTCATTTATTTTGTCTTATTTGCCTAGTCCATGAGTCCCACCATGTGCAAGTAGCTAATTGCCTATCCATAGAGGTCAAACTTGCCATTATTGACTCATGGAGCGCTTTGGAAAGTCCTGGGAATCAAATTTGATTTATTCCTGGCCTCCTAGGCGCCCTTCTGCTTTTTCTGCTTTATTGACTGCTTTTCCAGCTTTTAAAGCACATAAGGAAAGCTAGACTAGGTGAGGTGAACCTGTTTTATTCCCCTTTCATCCTCCACTCTTTCCTCCATGCAAAAGCATGTATGAGCTGCCATTTGACCACTCTTTAGCTTGCCCATGCGCCCTTGCTAATTCGTGGGGTCCTTGATAGATTTGGGATCATCTTTTTACACCTATGGGGGATTTGCCTATTTTGGGTAAGCCTGCTTTATGCTAGTTTTGGATGCTTCCTTATGCATTCGATTTGCTCATGTATTCTATATATTCAGAAGCCTATGTTATTACAGGGTTGGCTATTGTACACTCAGTTAATATAATTTTGTGTTACAGCTCCATATTCAGTCTCCATTGTTGATAATTTGCATGATCAATTGTTAATTGTTGTGGGTGAAATTAATATACTGCAGGCCTGAATTTCTACATGGTATCAGAGCTATTGTAGGTTTTTACTCTCCTCCAAAAAATTGTTTTGCAGGTTCGACATCAAGACTGGGAGCCTTCTACTGACAGCCGGGACAGATTTTCTAAAGCTATGGATTCACAGAAAACTATCCTCACTCCCTTCAACTATTTTGAATGGAAAGCAGAGATGGAGATCTTGTTGAGAGCGAAAGGCCTCTACAGGGTGACTATGGCAACATAAGCAGAGCCCAATGTAGCTGCAGAGAAGATCAAATGGCACAATCGGAGAGATGAGGCCTATGGCCTCCTATGTCTCAGTATTTCCTGAGACCTCCTTTTCCATCTCGACGGATTGACTTCACCGGATCAAGTATGGGAGAAAATTTCTAAACTCTTCAGAAAGACAGATGAGATGAGGGGACACCAAATTGGAAATGAATTGATTTCCCTGAGTCCCAGTAATTTTGAATCACTGCAGCTATACTTCTCCAAGTTCAAAGCACTAGTTTTGCAGCTGAAACAGTGTGGTATTGAAAAGAAATATGAGCAGCTCGTATTGTCCATCCTCTCGAAGCTAGGGCCTGATTACTCAGTCTTTTTTTCGACCTTCTATGCCACAAAACTCATAGCTCGAACCTGGAAGATGCCCAGCCTTGCAGACTTCATGGATTCTCTCACACAGGAACAAGACAAGCTGGTGATGATGGGCACCATCAAACCTTCCAAAGACCAAGCTCTGGTTACTAGAGATTCTAGGGTGGATTCAAAAAGAAAGAAGAAAGCTAAAAATCCACCTGAGAAAGGAAGAGACAAGAAGCAGTCTCCAGAGGATCAACAAGGTCCTAAGAAAAACACCCAGAAGAAGAAAAACAAAGGTGATATGAACAAGTGCTCATACTGTTCGAAGGGCAATCATACTGAAAGCTCTTGTATGAAAAAGCAGATAGATATGTTAACTCAACTGTTGGAGAAGAATGGAATCTCCCGTCCAGAAGGATCAAAGAAAAG
>LPNX010016607.1:207556-225870 GCA_001517045.1 Pseudotsuga menziesii | reverse complement strand
CAAACTTGCCATTATTGACTCATGGAGCGCTTTGGAAAGTCCTGGGAATCAAATCTGCTTTATTCCTAGCCTCCTAGGCACCCTTCTGCTTTTTCTGCTTTATTGACTACTTTTCCAGCTTTTAAAGCACATAAGGAAAGCTAGACTAGGTGAGGTGAACTTGTTTTATTCCCCTTTCATCCTCCACTCTTTCCTCCATGCAAAAGAATGTATGAGCTGCCATTTGACCACTCTTTAGCTTGCCCATGGTCCCTTGCTAATTCGTGGGGTCCTTGACAGATTTGGGATCAGCTTTTTACACCTATGGGGGATTTGCCTATTTTGGGTAAGCCTGCTTTATGCTAGTTTTGGATGCTTCCTTATGCATTATATTTGCTCATGTATTCTATATATTCAGCAGCCTATGTTATTACAGGGTTGGCTATTGTACACTCAGTTAATATAATTTTGTGTTACGGCTCCATATTCAGTCTCCATTGTTGATAATTTGCATGATCAATTGTTAATTGTTGTGGGTGAAATTAATCTACTGCAGGCCTGAATTTCTACACAATTTGGTGCGATTCTCCTCCTACATGCACTGTGTTGCATCCTCGGGGTCTATCGATGACGCGTTGTTAGATTCGTGAGTGCTGAGCTCCTTCTGGGTAGGATCTTCTGGGGCATCTAGTGGCAGCTCCTTAGACAATTCCTCCTGAATCATGGGGCTTTTCCACTCCATCAACCACTCTTGTAAAATGGCATCCAATTCTTCTATCATGAAATTGTAAAGAAAAGGTAGCCACTATCGATCAGGGTCCCACTGCGCCTGAATGTACATAGAGTGGGGCCCGATGGAAAACCGAAGGATTCATTGATATTTGGCCATGGAATAAGGAGATACTCAGGAAATGACAACAGTTGTAGCTTGAAATGCTTCATAGTAAACCCAAAAGTGAATGGCACAATCCACCTATCAACTAGGCTCTTCAACCCACCATAAGTTTTGATACTGTGCACCTCGACGCACCTTCACCACATCAACCACCATTGGTTGGTAGTATTCAGGTTCCATTTAGGTAATGGGGGAAATAATAATCAATAACCAACTATATGAAAATGGTTTCCCATTCTGAGTAGCAATACCATCTTCTAACAATAGGTTTAGCAAAAATAAATACCAATTCATCTGCACTCCCTCAACACACTTCTGGGCACATGAGACAACACCCGAATTGCATTGGACTGGTCAATTTCTCAGAACAACCTTGCTCACTAGAGTCCTTGCACAGATACGCATCGCCTGTGTGTTAATTCTATCAATGCGATAAGCACATCCATCATGCTGTAAACCAAAGTGCTCCTTTAGCTACTTGACAATATTTTTGTCAGTATCCCTCCCATGGATATACTGCACCAGATATTCCCTGGCCTTTGGCAAGCCTGTAATGATCGTGATTAAATCTACATTAACAGAGATGGGTGTATTCAACCACCGCATCCCTCTATGAAAACAAGCCAACTGTTGCTTGACACATGCATGGGTTTCATTCAATCACCCAAAATGAGGCATATTGATGAGCTCCAACAATCCATACTGGTCTGACCCACTCTCCCATGGTTTAGGAATTCGCTGAATGGGGGCACCAGGTGTCATTAATACTTACTTGTAGGGCTCATCCCTGACATATTTGAAAAATAGCAAGTCATGGTATTCAAATTTCAACCTGATCAATGCAGGGATGATGTCGACCAAGCACATCATCCCTTCCGGTAGCGGCCACAATTTTGGTGGATAATTCTGACTTTTTTACGGCTGCCTCAGCTTGGCTCCCAGATGTGTAGGAGAGACATATCACAAAATGTCATGAACAGAGGCACCCTAAGGCACCACAGACTCAACGCCTCCCTAGCTCGATGTCCTGGTCTATGTAGTTCCTTCTCCTTGCATTCTTGGCGACGTGCGAGTTTGCCTCTTCTGTGGCAGCGTGGGACTAGGATTCCGAGCCTTTCGCTTTCGGTTGGGAATCAACGATGAGCTGAATGGCATGCTCATAACTTCTTCTCCAATACACATGGGCTGAATAGGGGACTTGTATTCACTTGAAATATCAATGGCTTCGAGGTCTCTTAGCATGCCTTACACCCTCAACCTAAAAATGCACTCGACGACGCTAACCTTCAATGCTGCAACTCACTCAATTAGCTCACAACCTACTATACAATTCACCCTTTTTCTCAACACTCTACTCGCTCAAATGAAAAATGCCATCCTCCCTCATCTCGCGCACTTTTCATAGCCACCTCCAACTCAAACTCATCATTGCCAAATATGCGATCACCATTATGACTAAATCTAGTATTAATGATGCCAAATCTGCCAGCAATCCTACTCCTTTAACGGTTGGATCAATCATTAATGCAGGTCTTTTCAACAAGCACCACCAGCCAACTGTTTTAACTACCTGTATTTATTACTTTATTTGACCAACCCACAACCCTGCAACTATCGCAAGTCATCGCTACAAACTCTAACCTTGCGCAGGCTCTTCCCTGGGGCTTTCCTTGCTACTATGAAACAAAATCTCCAACAACAATGCTAGAGAAGGTTGTAGAATGAAAGAGTTCCATCACTAAGATAGTTGTACAGTTTGAAGAGACCGCGCATGAGGCCAAAAGATCACGAAGGAAACAACACAATTTTGGGGTAGTTTCGTTCAAGATGAATAGTTAGAAAAACTTGCAAAGAAGTTCTAGGAAGCTAAGAACCAGCTAGAAACATTGAAAACAACATTGAGGACCATGTCACCACTTGTGCAAATCATGTGGTCCGTAGATCTAAAGGAGCTATATCAATGAGTTGGAAAAGTAAAGGAGTGACAGCACAAACGCAGTGACTAGATTGACAAGTTCGAAGAAATTAGAGCCCAACTATCGATAAAAGTAGTCATTGCACTGCAGGCTATGCAGGATAGAAAGAAGGAAGTAAATGCCAAGATGGTGGAGCACCCTTTAAAACAATATTTTCTTGCATGTCAGGACCTTTCTAAGAAAATCAAGACGCAGGTTTGAGAAATTTCTCGGTAGTACAAACTCTTCAAGATCAAAAACCATTAGTACACCATGTCTACCTGACGTGGATCGAGGGCGAGACATAAGAATGTGTTGGGAGACTATTGGTAGGGGTTTGGGGTAAGTTGTGCAACATATTGGATGCTGTGCCAACTTGGAAGACTCCGTGTAAGATGAAAATAGCGCGCAAGGTGGAAGATAGACCACTTTTGAATATTTTGTGTCACTTTTTGTACTTTTGTACCATATTTTGCGGATATTGGTCATTAGTTCGTAAATCACTTAGGAGTTAGTTAGAACTGGACCCTGAATGTAAAGGTGCAAGCCTATAATAGAAGAATAATTGCAAATGTAAAAACATCATCAAACCAAGTATCAAGTGATGGGTAGGATTGATAGTTCAATGCCTAGTTGAATTATTGTCTGTTTTGAATCCCGTGGTTGATTGCGCAAACGCTAATATGATGAGAGAGATGTTGATATGAACTGTCATTATATTTTTATCTCTTTCTATGTTTTTTCCTATAGCTCTATGATAAATGTACGTGACATGGATCTATGATGAGATGTTGAATGCTTATGAATAAGGTTATCTTCGTAGATTTGCTTGTGCAACAGTGCGGTTATTTTTGTTATATCATACTCCTACTATAAATAAATAATGCAATCTATTGAAGAGTGATGATGAATTGTTCTATGAATGGTCGTATCTAATGAATAAGTTGATGAATCACTAATTCCCATAGCCCTCTTCTTTTTTGCACAAACTTGATTTTGTCATCCCTCCCTTGAACATCTCGGGTGAGACCTCATCTGCTCTGTGGGTGTTGTTGGACAGGGTAAAACCTATCTGGGATGATGCTCTAGTAGATCGTCATGATTTTAGTGTTGAAAGAGTGGTAACCCCTATTGATTCGGTTTTTTTGGTTGGGTTTGTGTCAACATGCCTATAGGTTAAAAAAGGAGTCACTTGCATAGGAGAGGAATTGCTCAAGAAGATGTTACAAAGGAGTCGTGTGTGTGGCACCCTCCCCAAGAGGGGTTGTGAGATTCCATAATGGATAGGTTTGTGTTAACCACATAGTGACTAGGTAATATTTAATCCAAATCATAGAAAATCACTAATAAACAATAATAATGATGATAAAGTGAGGTCATCCATTCTCATACGTGAAGATTACACCATCATTTCAACATCTTCTCTTAGGTTGAGCAGGAATCCATTCAGAATGATGAAATATAAATAGGAGAGTGAGATTTTATAGATAAACAACTTAATATAAGTTCAAGCTTGGTCAAAATACAATACAGACTAGGATTATGTATACCCAAATCAAATACATTTAAGAGAGATTGAATACAAATAAAAATCAAATAAATTTTTGGAAGTGTGTTGATGCATAATGAACTCGATCACCTTTGAAATTTATTGAGTGCAGTTGAGAAAGATAAAATATAATACAAGAATGGGTGTATGGATATCCAAATTAATTACACTTGAGAGAGCTTGAATACAGTCCTATGTTAGAGGAAACATCTAGACGGTTGCATACTAGTTCTAGAAATGTCTGGAGACATAGAAAAGGCTATGAAAAAGTTATATGGATTTTCAAGAGATCCTATAAAAGGAGAAGTGTGAGTTGGGGCAAGGTGTGACCTCAACTTGATATGTATGATGCTTGGGAATCAATAAAATAGAAATTCATAGTATTCCTCAAAATCTAGAAATCACTCTTCCTTGGCATAATGTAACAAATTTCTTGAATTATGTTGAATTCCTCCCTTATTGGATTATGTTCTTTTAGGATCTCATCCCTTATTGCATGAATTATGGTTGTGGCATCCTGGCATGCTCAGTTAGGGTTGGTACACCTCATTTTTAACTATTAAATAGGGTTGTTTGTACTCATACTTAAGAATGTTGCACCTGGAAATCTCACACTGCTTGTCAGCCTTCAGAAGAATTTCATGTTTCTTGTTAACCTCCTGTAAATCCTAGTCTAGGTCACCTTGGACACCTTTTTCTTTGACCTAGAAGGGATGGTGCTTCCTTGGATTTTGGACAAATCATCAGTGATGAATACCTAAGTTGAGCAAAAGGCATCGTTTTCCCTCTTTTTTGGAAAAAACCCTAGGTCAACACTCCTCTCAGTTTTGCTAAGAGCGCGGGTGGTCAGTAAAAAGGAAAAAAATATGTTTCTAGAAGCTTCTATATGGAATCCTTCGTGGAATTAGTTCCTATGTTCTTGGGAGAGGTGGCATTTTCCTCCCTCGCCTATAGGGATATCATTCTATCCTTTTGTCAAGTCATCTGATGGGTTCTAGGCCTATAAAAAAAGCATCCTTATGTTGCTAGTTTGAAGTCTGAATCAGAGGAAAAGTAGAGGTAGCTTGTGTTTGGAGAGGTCTTCATAGTTGTAGGATATTGTAGACATTCTTGATTGACGTAGAATCCATCGACATCAAGGATTTTGGTTGTACTTCTTTCTCATCCATATATTAATACAAAGGAATTTCCCTTATCTATATTTGATTGTAGTGTTTGTAATTAAATATTATTGGATTCCTTGATCACCAAAATGGATAGTCAGTTATCATGATTCTCTTATCCCTTTTGTTTGTCTTGTGATATCTTTCGTAGATATTGAACTATTGCAAGGACTATCTGGAGAGAAAACAAGTGGATCTGAGGTTGAGGTATATTGTGTCTTATGTTAATTGATTTAGTTATTCAAGGAAAGGATATGTTGTTGTGTCTTACATTGTAGAGGAACAAGCAGTGTCTGCACTGGTTGAGAATTCCTATTAACAAAATTGGCACCTCTGCTGAGGATCTAGCCTAATCTAGTTAGATCTGGAGAAGATCTAGTCAGATATGGTGCAGATCCATTCATATATACAAACTTCGGTAACCATTCCATCTATGAAGATTATTTCTCTCTCTCCTTTCAGTTGTTTCAGTTAACAAGGTGAGTTATCCATCTTATGTTTTTTATCTTTTTCCTCTCTTCTGATTAAATTTTTTGTACTTTTACAGTCAGCTCAGGCTTTCTGGTTTCTCCTGTAGGTTTTTAGCTTTTTCAGTCAACTGTTCTGCGACACTGTTTCCTTTGGTTGATAAAGCATCGGTTTACCCTACGGAACCTTTTCTCGTCTTGACCAAAGCACCGACACCGCATTTTCTTTTTCTTGACAGAGCGTCGATGATGCCTTTTTACAGAAGGATAGGAGTGCCATATCAGCCTTGTATTCCTTGGTGCGGTGCCTTTCAGCACGCTGAGGTAGGTCTTCAAAAACTGCTTATTTACAAAAAATTTGATCCAAAATTGGAATTTTTCCTGTCCTCTGAGACTTTTCAATTTGGTCTACTTGACTACACGCTGTCGGATTTACTATTTTTTGTGAGTTTGATTCTTTGTTTGAGCTCAAATCCAAAAATTTCTATCTTTTTCATTGTCACAAACGAAATTGGAAACATAGTTTGATCTTGCTTTTTTTAGTTAAGTATCTGAAAATTTCCTTTTGAAAATAAAATGTATAGCCTCTTCCTAGAAGATTATTTTCTTTTGTAGAAAAGACTGCTTTGTGTGCCTCATATTTTCTAGAAAAATACAAAAAGAATCGTTTTATTTTTCTCTTGTTTATGCTTGCAAAAAAAAATTGTTTTTTCATTTGCATGAGTGATTTAGAAAAATAGGTCTTTTTGACATTGTAGCCAAAAACAGTTTTGCATGCACATTAGAGGCTTAGTTTTCTTTCTGTCATTTTCAGAAAGTTTAGAGTGCTTGTTTAAAAGAGTTTTTGTGTTTTGAAAGGACTCACTTTGCATTTCTTTATTGGATCCTATTTTGTTGTTGAAAATAGCTTTTTTTTGGTATATTGTTGAAAATAAATGAAAATGGTTTCTTCCTTACCCTAGTTAGTTCTTATCAAAGTAAAAAAGTGCATCTACATCTAGATGAATTTGCATTATTGGAGATAACATTCCACAAACATTCACCTAATCGTACATATAAAATTAGCAGTATATTTAGGTATTAAATTGTATAGAAACTTGAGTGATAGGTTAGTGACATGTTTGGGCATCATTAATCATAGGATCTGTCATTATTTGTCTGCACTACAACTCGGGACTCACGCGGTTCTTCCACATATCATTGGTATATAGAACATCCTTTCACATACCTTTGAGGTATATAGAAAGGTACCTCATGTAATCAATTGTATATTGGAAGGCCCGTTGTGAACAGTTGTGCATTAGACAACGCTACTACCAATTTGATATCCCACGTACCTTGCGTATATTGGGATACCCCACTAGGATACCCTGACCATCTAAGAAAAGCTCTTTGGCCATCATGTGTGGAAAAATACACCAAAAACAACATTCGGGGAGAGAATGTTTTGATAGGTGCAATGTTTTGATAGCTGCACCTACTTGACAATCCTAGTAAGAGACCAACTATTCTAAACCCATCCTATCATTTAAGTCTGCTTGTGACCTTTAGCACTGCATAGGTTTTGCTTGTGTGTTTTTCTCCTTTTTTTACCTAGATTAGGTAACTTCGTTCGCCACCATGGCTTAGCAACTTGCGAGACGTCAATCTCGTAGATTACAGGATTTATCTCCTGACTCTCCTCCTACTGTGGAAGGACAAGAAGGAGTAACCATGGAACAACTATATTCTACTAATGTTCCTATAGGAATTGCCTTAGCTAGTGAAACCAAAGAAGATTTAATTGTTTACACAAATCCTTTGGTTCAACTCCCTCCTACAGCTGATGCTTCTGTGCATCCGCCATTGGAAGGTCATGTCAATAGTCCTACTCCACCAGATTATGGCCAGGATGCTCCTTTTTGGAGGACTTCTATGGGCCAAGCTATTACTAAATTCAGGGTTATTAGACCTTCACCAGGGAATCCTCCTTTGCGAGAGGAGGAATAGAGATCAACTAATGCATCTCTTGATCAAGCTCGTATATTTTCAGAGAGAGTAGAAATAATCATTCCTCCACCTATGTCTCATTATGAAACTATGTTAGCTTGTTTACCCTGTAATAGAGCTCCTTGGCCTTTATATGAAATTAAACCTTCCCCTCAAAATCATCCAACCTATGGTAATACTTCCTGCAACCCATGGCATGAAGGATATTATTCACTAGCTCAAGTATTAGGTCCTATTGAAGAAGTTCCATTCCAAGGTAATACAGGTCCAAATGACAATCCTATAGTCTCGCATCCTATCCTCGTTACTAGGCCTTCCATACCAGTCATGGTTCGGGGGCAATCCACAAATCAAGTTATGTCAACACATTCTAACACTGGGGGGAAACCCCCAGCGTGAGTTACACCATTTGTTAGTGGAACTATTGCTAGTTCAGGACAAGTTGTAGCTATAGCACAACCTATAGTAGTCATCCCTCCTACTAATACTAATGTGTCCCCCCACATCTAGTTCAGTAAAACCCTTAGGGGTGCAACCTATTAATAATCCAGCTTCTTGGGGATATACTTATCCAGGAACTCAGCCACCGATGGTCAATCATGTTTACCAAAAACCACCATCGGTAGTTATTTATCCTAGAATGCCCTACCTTGGGAATGATTTTGTACCTTGGGGACAACCAAATTGGTCAAATTTCCTATCATACATAGGAGCTTTTGTTAATACTATTGGAGGACCTCGAGGACCTGGAGGATCTGGAGGACCTGAAGAACTTGGAGGTCCTGGAGGACCTAGTGGACCATTTGGAGGACCACCACCACCACTACCTCCTTCTGGAGGACTCCATCCCTCGGGTGGCCCACCTCCCCATGGAAATTCTAGAAATCAACAACCTTTTCAACAAACTTCACGGGAATTATCCATACCCATATATCAATAAACATATGCTCCTACTGGTCAGCAAATTCCATATCAGTACTACCAGTATCCACAACCAAATCAACAACAACCATTTCTGGCTATTTTAGATCTGCTAGACTTTCTTAAGATTTATAAATGACCCGATCCATCAGGACCCCTCTTAGCCTATCATTCTTGTAAAGCTTCCTTGAGATATACCCAAGTTTGATGGTAAACTCGGTGAAGATCCAAAAAACCATGTGATGACATTTCACTTATGGTGTTCATCTAATTATTTGATGGAAAGTTCAATCCGTCCAAGGATTTTTCAAAGAAACCTCCCTGGTATTGCAACAAAGTGGTACATCCAGTTACCACAGCACTGTTTTTGGGACTTCAATGCTTTAGCAGTGGAATTTTTAACACACTTCCAATTGCCAATCTAATACGAAACAGGTACAAACCTTTTGACTTTTATTCAAAAAACGACATCAACCCACATCTCCGATCATATTCATGAATGGAGACGAAGACGAAGGTTAATTAAGGCCCCTATTCCTGATCAGTTACTCGCTGATTGGTTTACAAAGTATTTACTTCCACCTATAGCTAGAGATGTCACCATGGGAGGTGCTAT
This sequence comes from Pseudotsuga menziesii, assembly GCA_001517045.1. Taxonomy (NCBI): domain Eukaryota; kingdom Viridiplantae; phylum Streptophyta; class Pinopsida; order Pinales; family Pinaceae; genus Pseudotsuga; species Pseudotsuga menziesii. The sequence continues at coordinate 216,336 of LPNX010016607.1, read as the reverse complement.
TACTGAGGAGCAAGCTAATAGCCATGCTCAATACCTAGAATTGGTTTACTCTCAATCATGTACTATGTATGATCTGATTCCCGATGCTCCTCGACGTAAAATTGATCCATCAAGACCCGCAACTGAACCACCTGCTGATGGCATACTTGGTTCAATTCAAACATAAATGGTGGAAAAATAGTCTAAGAAACAAAATCAAGCCACCACTCTGTCAAATCAACCAGCACCATCTACAAAACCTGTACCCTCTCCTTTTGCTTTTGCTGAAGTAAACACGATCCAATCAAATGAATCTTCCAACGGAAAGAATAAAGGCAAAAAAAATATTAAAAATCTGATAACCAACAGAAAGGAAACAACACAGAACTCAGATGTTGATTCAAAAGGTAAGCGGAAAATAAAATTTCCTTGTTTAATCTGCAGAGGTGACCATTTTACAAAAGAATGTCCTCGTTGTGAGGAAGTTAGTAAGTTTTTGAAAACTTCACCATCCCAGTAGTCTTGAATGATCCTTTCCCTTCCCAACAATAGTTAATTGATCATAATTCCTTAAATGAAACTTCTTCCTTAACCGATGAAGTTCGAATGATGTTTAATGAAACGATTAATTTAAATACAAGAGCACACAATTATGACTTGACTCTAGAAAAGAAACCTTAATGATGTTCCATCTGAAAAATGCTCAAATTCCACACCTCCTCTTAATAATGATCTTCATATTGAAAGACCTATACCAGAAGAAATTTTTCATCCACCAAAGGGTACTCTACGTAAGTCCATGATCAATCCTATCGCTCATGCCACCCAATATTATAATATTATTGAATATTTGTCCTAGACACCTTGTGCTATGTCAGCTTTAGAAGTACTTCAAACTTGCCCAACTCAATGAAAAAAATTTCTTACTACCCTTGGAGCTATCGATCCCGAGAATAGTAATATCATCACTTTCAAACTGGATGATTTCAAGACGAGACTCTCACATCAGTTATCTTTCGAGATCGCTACCAAGATTGCTGGAAAGACTATTTGTTGTACCATTTTGGAGGAGGATTCCTCTACATCAGTTATGTCTTTATCTTGCTGGAGAACCCATTGGTTCTCCGGAAATCAACGATTCACCTACCACTCTTAAGGCTTTTGATGGTCGTGGCTTTCATCCCAATGGATTACTACCTGCCATCCATGTTGAACTGGGGGGAAAGTCACTCTCCATTCATATTGAAGTCATCAAATCTCCTTTAGATTACAACTTACTCCTAGGTCGTGACTGGTTTTATGCTATGTAAGCAGTAGCCTCGACTGTTTTTTGGATCGTCCAGTTCCCATTCCAAGGAAAGACTATTACTATTGATCAGTTAGATTTCATCAGACCTAGTGCCATTACAAATGATGCAAATAGCACTCCACTCCTAAATACCCCACAGTATAATTACTTTGGAGTAGGTCTTATCAAATATTCTTCACTAATGGGAGGCTTTTCCTCGTTTGATAATCCTCCTGCTTCATAAAGTGCATTTTTTAACATGATTTCTACCTCTCATATAGACAAAGGAAAAGCAATTGTTGATGAATCAACATCATTTTACACTTTTGAAGAAATTTACAATGCAATCCAAGCTATCAGTGACTCCCCCACCAATCACCACTTGTTGGTGGCCTCATACCGGTATCACATGCCATACTGGCTCGAAAACCCCTCCCCATATCTGGATTATCTTTCATAAACACTTCCTATGGATGAATCTATTATGGAAGTTATGTCATTAGATGAGATGCCTTGGGAATATTATCATCACAGATCTTATTTCCTTCCCCCTTGCCATATGATAGAAGACCACTTCACCTCTACGGTTTCATCTGATATAGTCCTCAACCCTCTGTCTCTGATCCTCATTTGTAGTGTCCATTCTAAAGGAAACTTATGCAACATTACAAAAACTATGTCTGTAGACATATCAGTGAAACCTAGTGTTTCAAAAAACATTTTCATCAGACAGAACTCTTCCCTTGAAGAGGTTAAAACATACACAAGCCTTTTTAAGGAATTTAGAGATGTATTTTCATGGACATATGAAGAAATTCCAGGGATTGATACCTCTATCATTATTCCTAAAATCAAAACTTACCCTGATGCCAAGCCCGTCCATCAGAAACTACGACAGGTCCATTCAAGAAAACTAGCCACTATCAAAGAAGAAGTTTAGAAACTTCTCATGGCTGGTTTCATTTACCCTGTACCATTAACTGAATGGGTGTCCACCATAGTCCCTATGAACAAAACAGAAGGTACTATTAGGGTTTGTATTTTCTTTAGGGATTTGAATCAAGCTTGTCCAAAAGACAACTTTCCCACTCCCTATATCAATTAGATAATCGATAATTGTGCCAGAAGCTTTTTTTTTCCTTTATGGATGGCTTCTTTGGCTACAATCATATTGAGATTCTCCCGTCAGATCAACACAAGACGGTATTCATTTTCCCTTGGGGAACTTTTGCTTACCGTAAACTGCCTTTTGGTTTAAAGAACACTGGCACAACATTCCAATGTGCCACGTCATATGCTTTTCATGACATTAAACATGTTGTGGAACCCTATCTTGATGGCCTTCCTATGCATTCCAAGCATTGGTATATTCATGTCGATCATCTTAGAGTTTTTTTTCTTCGATGTCGTCATTTTAAAATTCGCCTAAATCCCCATAAATGTGTTTTCTGTGTAGAAGCTGACTGAATTCTTGGTTTTATTGTTTCCAAATATGGCATCCGTATAGATCCCTTAAAAATTGAAGCTATCTTAGCCCTACCTGCTCCCATGAAATAACTAAACTCCAAAGTTTGCAAGGGAAGGCAAACATTCTACGTCATTTTGTTTGCAATTATGTAGAAAGGACACATGGTTTCATGAGGTTTCTCAAGAAAGATACCCCTTTTGTGTGGGATGATTTCACACAATATGCATTTGATAATCTTAAACATGCACTTACCCATGAACCAATGTTGCAACCACCAAATTATGCTAAGGACTATTCCTTATATGTGGCTTCATCCTTGTCTACTATTGGCATGGTGCTTGTTCAAACAGATGAACAAAACCAAGAACATGTGATTTATTATGCTAGTAAGAGTCTTCTTGACTCTGAAACTTGATACTCACATGTGGAGAAACTTGCTTTGGCCACAGTCATTGTGGTCCAGAAGTTTCGTCATTATATTTTGCTCTGCACCACCACTATTTACGTGGATTCCAACCCCATGTACTACGTTCTTACACGTCAGGTGCTTGGGGTAAAATACTTAGTTTGGATCGTGATTCTCTAAGAGTTTGAGCTAGAATTCGCCAAAAGTACTTCCAAGAAGTCCCTCATTTTTACATAGCTTATATGTGACCTTACCCGTACTACTAAGACTTCAGAGCCCTTTGATTCATTGCTCGATGAATCATTGTTTCTCATTACTATGATGGATCCATGGTACAGAGATATCATTTTGTATCTCTAGACCTTATGATACCAACCAACTGCCTCTCTAGACGAACATCTTCGCATTCACCACCAAGCCAAAATCTATCTTATTCTGAATGATACCCTATATCGATGTGGTGTCGACTCTATCTTACGACGTTGCCTTAGACATGAAGAGCTTGAGATCACTATGAATGACTGCCATGATGGAGCTTGTGGTGTTCATCTCTCTGGGTTGGCTATAGCCCAAAAAATCTTGCATCCCGCGTACTTCTGTCCTTTCATTTTCAAAGATTGTATTGAAATAGTCAAGAAATTCCCACCATGTCAAATGTTTACTTCCAAGAAACACACAGATCTTGCTCTACTTGATCCTATTGTAGTATTTGGACCCTTTGCAAAATAGGGCATAGACTTTGTGCACTGTAGACCTACCTCATCCAAGGGGCATGGATACATTATCGTGGCTATGGAATCTTTTACAAATTGGGTTGAGGCAATGCCCACATATGCCGAAGATGGTAGGACTGCTGCATTATTTTTCGTTAACCATATCATTGCGAGATTCAGGATTCCTAGGGCCATTGTGACCGACCATGGGTCACATTTTCAAAAGAAGACGATGGTAGAGCTTAGTGTAAAATTAGGGTTTTTTCATGGTACTCTACACCATACAATCCTTAGGCTAATGTCCAAGTTGAGGCTATAAACAAAGTATTAAAAACAATGCTTCAGCAGATGGTAGGGCAAGCCAAGTCAAACTGAAATTTACAGCTCTTCTCTGCACTCTGGGCCTATAGGAATACTGTCAAAACTTCCATTGGTTTTACACCTTTCCAACTAGTATACGGACTGGAAGCTACTCTCCCGATAGAATGTGAGATACCTTCTTTAAAACTTGTTGTGGAACTATTACCCAACACAACTATAGACGAAGAAAGATTCTTGAATCTGAAAAATCTTGATGAAACTCGGCATGATATTTCCTTATCTAATGAGGCACATAAACAAATAATGAAAGTCCAATATTACAAGACTATCCAACCCTGTTCCTTTGATGAAAGAGATTTCGTTTTGACCTATGACCAGAAGCCTGACAAGCTGGGGGCAGGAAAATTTGAGTCTATGTGGCATGGGCCCTATATTGTCAGTCACATTTTAGAGAAGGGGGTATATGAATTGGTTGATTACAACAGGATACCTTTGGGAGAGCCCTGAAATGGGCTTTACCTCAAACGATACTATGCCTAGGTCGTCTAGCATAGGGTCTTTGTAAATATTTTTTCTAGTTTTTTGTGTGTATTAAGATTTGAGAGGTGTGTCTTTTGTGTGATTTACAATGTGTTTTTCCATAAAACCCTACTTATGCATGTATTTTTTCTAATGGATAGATGACTTCCATTATTGGTTTTGCTGATGGTGCTCATTGATATACACTTAACTTTGCATCAACAGCTTGTGTACTATACTCTCCTACAAGTGAGATGGTGAGTTTAGGGGATATTCTTTTAGGTCCCTCCACCAACAATCTGGTGGAATTCCATGTCGTGATCGGATTGTTGACAAAAGCCCTAGCTAATGATGTAAGAGAAACTAGGGTTTACCTAGACTCTAAACTAGTTGTTCAGCAGCTTAACTGATTCTACACCATTCAAAATCCCATGCTTCTTCGTACTTTTCGAAGATTTAGGTTGTTAGAGAGGTTTTTTGAGCAAGTTACATATCATCACATCCCGAGACACTTAAATGTTGTTGCAGATTCCCTAGCTAACTATGTCTTGGATTGGCATATTGCTCATACTTAAAGATCCATTTTAAGACATAAAAACATGTGTAAATTCATAAGTAGATAAATCATTCCACACATCACATTTTTGACACACAACTTTAACTATAAAGGTTTGACATATATATATATATATATATATATATAAGTGGTAGCATCAAGATACAAAATTTTGGGTGAAGCATCTCTAGCTTTCAGTGCCCGTTTAGGACCATAAAATGTTCAGAATACATGTACATAGGTAAAAATATGAAGCTTCGAATATTTCAATAATACATATACAAAAAGTGAATATCAAGGTAGACTAATCCTCATGGTGCTCATGGTAGCACACAATGGCTTGGGACACTCTAAGGAGTAGTCTGGAGAACAGTCCGAAGACACCTATGGTATGGCGCCGATAACTCGTAGGTACCTCATTAGTGGTCATGTCAGGGATACCCATAGTCAAGTTTTGTATGTTTTCATAAAGATATCCTAGCTCTTCCTCAGCTTCAGAGTGGTACACCATCATATCACGGGTTTGACATCCCAGCTGGGTGCACATATCCAATGTCTGCATGAATTTTTTTTTTATCTCACTACTACAAAAAATAAAAAGTTGAAATAAATATAAAATTTCAAAAAACATAAGTGGATAATGTCTTCTTACCTCGGTCATCCCACACTTACCCCTTAGGTAAGACTAGCTCCGGGTCATTTCCGAAGTCTACCCCCTCATAGGCATAATCCTCCACCATAAGTAGCTGGTTTCTCAACCAGTGAAAGAAACTGGAACTGTAAGTGACTTTAGGTCCTCCAAATTTGATGCGAGGCATAGTTGTCACCATTGCAAGCATCCTCAGATCCTCAAGATCCATTCTGGTAATGGTCACTCGGCACCTCATGCGAGGTACCCGCCGTAAGATAAAATACACCACCACTGCTCTGTAACCAAAATGATTTAGTGTCCCTATTTTGCACTTGTTTAGTTGACTCTTCAGACACACCAACATGCCTTCACACCAGTTGAAGACAATGGGTTCCATGCATTGCAAAGCATACAACATATGAGATCTACTGGTAAGGTGGGAAGCCCTAGTACCTTCCACCTTTCCAATGGTATATACTACTATCCTCAAGGAGAGATCCAGTATAGACTTGATATGTAGCTTTCCTGATTGGGGCTTTGTACCCAATGAGCAATGCTTATCAATGATATTATCCAAGGAGCCTTCCCCCCTCGTGCTCCAGATAGAACCACAGGGATTCCCCTGATAGATAGACCGGTAAGAAAATAAATATCCTCGATCTCTATAGGCAGGATGTGGAATCCTACCACAAAATTCTCTTGATTAGGATCCAACATGTTCAGGTATCCGGAAATACTTAAGAAGCCCGCATTTTTGTAGAGCCTTAATGGTGGCTGTATCATTTGTAGCCTGGTTGTCTGGGACTTCATGCTCCCTTTCCTTCCAAATTACCATGGTGTACCTATAACATGCCAATTTTATAGTCAGAAAACATGTCATGGTTAAAAAAAAGAAAAGCAAATAAAATGATAAATTGCAAAGAAAGATAAGAAACATGGAAAAGTTATTTTTTTGTGGTCTAAGGTTTCATTTTTTTCTTTTCTCTATGGTGCTGCTAGCTTTTATGCATAGAGCACCATGGCGCCTTTGCCTTTGGCATGGAGAGCTTCGAGCGCCTGTCTATTGTGGACAGAGCATCGTCGATGCTTCTGTCCCAGCTTGACAGAGCGCCATCGGGGGCGTTGGGTGACGGCCAAAAACCTTAAAAAGAAGAAAAAAAAAACCTTCTAATGTGGTTCAAAACACCTATTGAGATAGTTAATTCCCTATGCTGCCTTTACAAAATAAAAATCTATCATTTATCTTGTTTTTAAACCATTAAAAACATCTTAGGAGTTTGAAATTAAACAATGCAAAAGAAGCAAATGGAATTTATTGAACATAGAAAGATAGAAAGGTCAAATGCTTACCTCTTCTATGGATAACTAAGCGACAATAGAGTGGAATTCCCTTGCCAAATCATTGGAGGAAATCTTGCTCTCAAAGCCAGCTTCCAAAAACTCCCAAATGGTTAAAAAAAAGTGCTAAAAATAACTTACCTACTCTTTCTATTTATAGAATGTTTGGAGTTTTCAAATATGCATTGTAATTTATTTAATTTTGAAATCCAAATTATTTTGGTAAAAGTGGGTGTTTATTTTTTACTTTCTATATTTTTGAAACAGTGGCTTTTAATGGTATTTTTTGAGTTTTTTCAAGTGAATGTTGGGTCATGGTTACAATTTAAGCTATTTTTGTATTTTTCAAGCTTAGAGAAAAACTGAAAAAGTACTGACCAATGTTTACACTTTTTACATGCCCATTAAAATTCGAGTAGAAAGGTGTCGAGTATACTTTTTCGCTTTTTCAAACTCGTAAAAAGTGGATCATGAAAAAGGAACCTAGTTCAGGAGTTATATTTAATCTCTTTTCAATCTCCTCAAAACACAAAAATATTTCCAAGCGAACTTGTGGTCTTCCATCTTGTAAAACAATAAGAATGGTCGACTAGTCGGCGGTAGGTTCTCTCTTTTTCGGACCGACTAGCCTAGTTTATGGAAAAGGATCTTTTGGAGTCTTGTTAGTCATTTTCGACTCTATAAACATGAAACGACAAATGAGTTTGCTTTCATCGGACTGACAAAATTAGACAATGAAATACCCTATTTAGGAACGAAACCCTCCCTTCTCAGGTTCGTGAAAAATAGGAGAATGGACTCATCCATTGATGAGCTTCAATGAGTGTTTGTTACCCTCTTTGGAATCGTAAAAATGAAAAGAGGCACTCACCTTTTGAGGTGGGGAAATTAAAGGAAATGGGAATGGTTTTAATTTGTTTATATGGAAGTACTCTACAATCTGTTGGCACTTGGGCAGACCCGGGTTAATGATTTTCTCGTCGCACCAACAAAAGACCCACTGTGTTGGCCCTTTCGGCAACAACCTGCGCGCAGGTTGCAGTCTCACCCGAAACAGCAATGGGGTGCCGCAGAATCAGGTTTATGCATGCAGAGAGGGGGATTACTGTACCTTAATCTTCCTAAACAATTATTATTCCACTTCCTGTTAACTTATCATTCATTCACATATAACTTCACAGCATAATAAACAAACCAAACTTGCATAAACCACTACAGGGAATCCACAGCGAAGCTTAGTATTAGCAGAGATCTTATATTATCAGATGTATTCAGTTTAATGCATGAAAATGACAGAAACAGAAACAACACAACAAAACCACAACACCACATATAACGTGGTTCACCCCCAGTGTAGGGGCTACATCCACAAACTGCGTTTTATTCCTCTTTCCTCAAAACCACAGTTTATCTGCGCACTCAGCTGCAGATTCCTTCAACTCTTAACAGCCGCGCACACAGCAGCAGGCCTCTGCGCACACAGCTGCAGATCTTTCTTTCCTCCTTACAAAATCCCTCTGCGCACACAGCTGCAGAGGTCGTCCACGCACACAGCTGGTAC
>LPNX010016607.1:181407-204958 GCA_001517045.1 Pseudotsuga menziesii | reverse complement strand
GGAAGATACGAGACTGTGGACCAATAGTGTGCTGCGACCCAACCTGATAGGATTAGTAAGTTTGAGGTGTGGGCATCTTGGATCTGCCGCAGAGATTTACGTCGCACATCTTGAGCTTGTCTTATAGACGTGGTGCGCACGACCTTCTGGTAGATTCTCTGTCGGAGCTGAACTTCCGTAGAAGCAGCCCCCCATACTGAGGAAGCGGCTAGTGTGATTTCCAGATGCGGGATGTTCTGAGACTGAGGGACTTGGTCTGGCCTCCGCATAGGAGCGTGTCGAAGGCCTATCAAGCCGACGTGGCCAGGCAGTTCTCGAGGCTGTGCTCTGAGGCAGCGAAGGGACTGAGTGATCTGTGCGCACCTATGGCCATGTAGCTCGTACAGTCGTTGCTGCCAATTCTCCAGACCATCGTCTGAATCAGACATGCAGGAGCTATCACATTGCCAATACATTACACCATCAGTGTGAGGTTCGACATAATCTGCATCCGTGGCTGTGATGTTATAGATCTGGTCTAAAGTATCCTACTCCCCTTCGTCTCGGAGTGGTTCTGTGTATCTCTCTCCTTGGGATGGGTCGAGGGGTATAATAACGCGCAGACCATTTCCTTCGAAGGTCATCTGCCGCTTTTTAAGGTTAATAACTGCAGCGTTGGCCATGGCCCACTCAATTCCCAGTAGGGCCGGGTAAGGATTGCTGTCATCAATAATCTCAATAACCTCAAAATCGGCTAGAGTACTGACTCCATCAATATCGATTGGGACATTAAGAAGTCTTCCTAGTGGTACAATCCTTTGCTGGTTAGCTAGGCGCAGCTGTATAGGTGACCAAACCAGGGAAGGCATTCCCATTTGTCCCCACGTCTGTTTAGGGAGGACATTGACGTCGGATCCCAGATCAAGGATGACGTCGGTCATATCATATTCTCCTACCTGAACATTCAGCCTCATCTCCCTTCCCGTTCGTCGGACACGACTAACAGTTTTCTCCTGATCAATTCCTCTCTGATGGTCTGTGACAGCAAGAACTTTTTGCAGCTCGTTTAGAGCGTTCTGATTGCGCAAGAGTTTCATACAGCTCTGCAAGAAAGAAGAAAGTGTACTTACTTTATCCGTCGTGGTCCCCTGTAGCTGCGACACCGGCAGGTTTTGCCGCGCAGGTACGTCTACGGCGTCATCAACATTAGCGCACCGGGCCTCCGGGACTGGTGTGGTATCCTTCACCGGACCAAGGGCAGGACCCTTATAGCAGACCTGTTGTGGGCTCATTGTGGTAGGTTGTCGTGGTGAATTTTGAATGTGTGTCGTAGATCCACTCCGGGTGACCGCATTGAGGGCTGGGAGAGGTCTTTGTTCCACTGAAATCAACTGAATACTTGAGGAAGGGCTGCGGCTGTTTTCCTGTATCTTCGCAAGGAGCTGAGGACATTGCTCAATGACGTGATCTACTGCGCAGCAATACCGACATGTCGTAGTGGGGTTTCGACAATCGCGGGCCAAATGACCGGCTTGATTACAATTGTAACACACGACCTGGACTCTACCTCGACCGGTCATTCCGCCACGACTACGGCCACCAAAAGTACCTCTACCGGGGTTTCCAGCTCGGTATCCATAACCATCATTGTTTTGGTTTTCATGGTGGACGCGGTAAGCATCAGAGGTGCGCTCTCGCATAAGGTCATAGCTGCGACATTCTTCTTCATTATGGCCAACGGACTTACAAAACTGGCAGTAGGGATTCTTAGGAACTGGGACATATCTCTGTAGGAGAGGGCAGTGCTCAGGGCGATGCTGGCCAGGGGTGCGGCAAATCTCACAATAAATTACACCGACATTGACTTGGGTGGGCGCGCCCGTGGTAAGATAAGTTCTGACCATGGGGCACTGGTCCCTATCGTGACCCTCGGAGCGACAGTGCGTACACCAGACCTCCTCTCGACTGTTTTTTGCTTTCTTCATATCACGAAGTTCCAGGGCCATTGCTGCCAACTGCGCTTGTATTTGAGCAAGACCAGAATTGTCGCCAACGGGAGCGGTTTCTAACTTCATTGCGATTTCCAGGGCCTCTTGTTGGTCAGCAACCTTCTGTTGCATGAGTGGCGTTCTGATATTTGGCAATAACGCAGCGATAAACCATTCTTTGTGCTGCGCAGGACTAATGGTAAAGCTGACTTGATCTAATAAGATTTTGAATTGNCCAACGGGAGCGGTTTCTAGCTTCATTGCGATTTCCAGGGCCTCTTGTTGGTCAGCAACCTTCTGTTGCATGAGCGGCGTTCTGATATTTGGTAGTAGCGCAGTAATAAACCATTCCTTGTGCTGTGCAGGACTAATGGTAAAGCTGACTTGATCTAATAAGATTTTGAATCGCTGGTCGAAGTCCCACACAGATTCGCCGCGCCGTTGTTGAATCTCTTTGAGTTCAGTGATGCTCTGTGATTCTGATTTTGGTTTCTTAAATTCCTTAATGAGAGCGGCTTTGATTTCATCCAAAGTAGGGTTCTTGTTGCTAGAAAATTTCATGAACCAGGTCAAAGCCCGGTCGCGAAAGGAAGTTATAAGCTGTGCAGTTCTCAGATCCAGGTCGGTAATACCCTTCGCGGTCCAGACGGCTTCACATAAAAACCAGAACTGCTCTGGGTCTTCTGATCCCATACCTTTGAAAATGGGCAGCTTAATATCATCAGCTAGGTGGGCCATAGTGGGTTGGGGAGGTTGAGGGGGGGGGCAGGCCTTGGACGGGGGGGGGTTTACAGGGTTAGGTTGACCTCTGGTTGGGATACTTGGGCTTGGCTGCCGGGCACACTGCGGCCGAACTTTAGGGGTAACAAAGCGACGCTGAGGCGTAGTAGGAGGGTGTCCTTCGGGGTCGGCTTGGGACGGGTTGTTAGGGGGAAGTGCGGTGGTCTGTTCTGAAGAGTAGGATTCAAAACTGCGTTTGGACCGTTGCTCACTTTGGGGCAACCCCGTTGGCGTGTCGAAGGTATTTTCTCTTGCAAACATATGTTAGTACTAGCAGTCTGACTCAAACAATAAGATGCCCTTTTCAACCAATAGTATTTTAATCTTTAAGCTTAAGGAATTTAAAAACTTACCACGGGGCCCTGTAAAGAACTGCCGTTCAGCTTCACTGAAAGAAGTACTTGTATCAATGGCGAACTCTGTCACAAAGGCCTCCAACGTTCGCGTCGTCCAGAAGTCAACAGCGCGCGAGACCTCGTTGTTCACGTTTTTCACAAGGTTGACCCTTGCGGGGGTCCACGCATGAAGCCATCGATTTTGAAAGTTCGTCCTTCTTTCCGTTAACCTAGACAACCACTGGTGCAATTCTATATGGAAACGACCAAAGAAAATTTCATAAGTATCACAAAAAACATACCGTTGTAAAAGGTCACTTGCGCTTCGACGCGGATTCGTATTTTCTTGCTGCGCAAATTGCAGACAGGTCGCAGCGAACCAATCACTGACGTCCTGTACCGAGGGCCTCCAGAACATAGCCCTTGTGGTACCAGGTAAACCCCTCGCGAGCAGTTACTGAGTTCAACCGGCGACGGAACCAATTTGTTGGGCACTTGGGCAGACCCGGGTTAATGCTTTACACATCGCACCAACAAAATACCCACTGTGTTGGCCCTTTCGGCAACAACCTGCGCGCAAGTTGCAGTCTCACCCGAAACAGCAATGGGGTGCCGCAGAATCAGGTTTCTGCATGCAGAGAGGGGTATTACTGTACCTTAGCCTTTCTAAATACTTACTAATCAACTTCTGATTAACTTATCATTCATTCATATATATTTCACAGCATAATAAACAAACCAAACTTGCATAACCCACTACAGGGAATTCACAGCGCAGCAGAGATCTTATAATATCAGATATATTCGGTTTAATGCATGAAAATAGCAAAACAGGAACAACACAACAAAACCACAACACCAAATATAACGTGGTTCACCCCCAGTGTAGGGGCTACGTCCACAAACTGCGTTTTATTCCTCTTTCCTCAAAACCACAGTTTATCTGCGCACTCAGCTGCAGATTCCTTCTTCCTTTTGACAGCTGCGCACACAGCAGCAGACTTCTACGCACACAGCTGCAGACCTTTCTTACTTTCTTACAAAAACCCTCTGCGCACACAGCTGCAGAGGTCGTCCTCGCACACAGCTGGGACTTGTTCCTTCCTTACAAAAATCCAACCTTACTTCACCTTATCTTTCTTACATAAAAAATCCTAACCTATCCATTTTCCATAAGCGCTTATTTATACTGCGCAGCTTACAAAAACCATGGTCTTAAACCATGGGCACCCACAAAAAACCCTAACCCAGGATTTAACCCATGGGTTTATTACAAAAAGAGAGGGTTTTGACTTACCCTGACACCCCTAAGACTATTTTGACCCAACGCTCCATTTATAAATTAACCGCGGAGTTACCCCCTATGGGGTATGCGTCCCAACAAGAACGCACTCTTCGATGGTCACAGCAGGTGTAGCAGGTCGCAGCACAGGTCACAGCTTCCAGTCTCTTTACAACTCAGTCTTCACAATCTCCACGCAAATGTATGAGAGCACAACATTCACGGGCCTACAGGCAGTATGAGAGCATAGCTCCATGGGCCTCCACGCAGTATGAGAGCACAGCTCACGCAGAAATCAAATTGACTATTGTTACAGCAACAAACTACGGTTCATGGAGTTAATAGTTTAATGGATAGAGATGGTTGCTAGAGCGCAGACAATGTTTGGGAAAGGCTGAATTAAGGTTCAGTGCCTAACCCTAATATCAGGCCTGGGTTCAAATGGAGAAAGCAGTTCAAGTCCTAATGAACTACAATCCTCAATGGTTGCGAAGGTGCGAAGATATGTGGAGTTTAGGAGGACGTTTTCACAGAAAATAAAGTTCCATGGATCACACGTAAAAAGGAAATGAAGTTTATGATAAGATACTTCACGTAAATAGTGAGAGGCAATTGGAACGAGAGACAGCGTTACAGCTACCAGATGTTCATTCACTGAACCGCTACTTCAAAATAAATCCCACTAAAGGGTTTCAGCAAATTGAAAATAGAATGTACATCTTTGGAATCGAAGTGAGGGGGCGTTATGACTCTGGGACTGGTATTTATGATCCCGTCGTGACACTAGGAGTTTGCTTTTATGACTTGAGTACCAATACATGGAACATGGACGAGATTTATACAGTTGAGAGCTGGAGTCTCAAAGTATTATCGCTACAATATACCAACTCGGATACACTCTCCAACTTACACATCAGTCTCCACCGTACGCAGCAGTATCAACATATAAAGGAGCGATGGGAATGAAGAGGCGGCCAGCAAAAAATAGGGTTTTCAAGCACAGAAATCGCATCTATAAATTAGGGTTCCCTCTACAAAAACGAATTACTCATGTGAATAATGCATACAATGTATGCACTGGCAGGAGGGAAGAGCAGAGGGAAGACTGGCGATGGGCAGGCAGCCTGAAGGAGCAGACTGGCAGCGCGGGAGAATGGCAGGCATGCAATGCAGCCAGGAGTTATGGCAGGCAAATAGCCAGGCTCTGATACCACTTGTTGGTAATAACTCCCGATTCTATATTCATTTCCAATGCAAATGCCTGTATTTATACAAAGTACATGGTGGTTGGGTTTCACCTTCCGCTCAGCTTGTTTGGCTTCCTATCTAATCAAATTCCTATTAATTATTTATTTACAATAATCCCGAAGGATTATTCTAATAGCCCTTTCGGCAACAACCTACGAACAGGTTGCAGTCTCACTCGAAACAGCTATGGGGTGGCGCAGAATCAGGTTTCTACAAGCAGAAGAGGGATATTACTATACCTTTTGTTTCTAACAGTTATAATCATACAATGAAAAACTTTAATAGTTACTTATTTAGCTTCGCGATTAGATAAACAAACAATGCCTTGCTTAACCCTTTACTGAGAATTCCAGCGAAGTTAATATTTAGCAGTGATCTTACTTATCAGATATATATTTATCAATACATAAAGAACATAACAACAACACAACAAAAACCACAACACATGATATAACGTGGTTCACCCCCAGTTTAGGGGTTACGTCCACAGAATTGTGTTTTATTCAACTCTTTACAAAAACCATAGTTCTGATCTGCACACTCAGCTGTAGATCCCTTCTAGTCCTCAAAGCTATGCACAGAGCTGCAGATTTCCTTTATCACCCAAAACCCTCTGCGCACACAGCTACAGAGGTCGTCCACGCACACAGCTGGGACTTAACCTTATCTTACAAAATAGCCTTAGCTTTGCCTTAATTCATCTTACATTAAAATCCTAAAATGACTTCTTCACAAGAGTGCTTATTTATAGTGCACTTATTACAAAACCATGGGCTTAAACCATGGGCACCTCGAACCCTAAACCCGGGACTTAAACCATGGGTTTATTACAAAAGGAGGTTTTTACTCAACCTCGAAATCCCTAAGACTATTTTGAGTCATAACTCCACTTATAAACTCCCATAAAACCCGCGGAGTTATATGTGGGCGCCCCAAAAGGCCCCTAAGACTCACCAGTGTCCCATCCCGGGACACTGAGCTACTTTTCTGGTGGTAGAATCTTGTTGACGAAACATAGTACACTGCTTCCTGAAGCCATACATGCGGTTGTTAGCTACTTGTTCCTTTCCTTCGTAATATTTATGCTGGTTAAGGCCTTCTGGATCTATCAGCGACCCCATCCTTCGATCTGCTTACCTACCATTTCACCATCCACAACTTAGGGTCCCCAGAATTGTGTGTCAAGGTGCATAAGACAAATAGCTGCCTCGATTCTACCAAACCAGGAGGATACATCTTGGGATGTTTCAGAGGCTTCCTGTGAAGACCGGTGCTTTTCTTCGTGCGACTTAGAGCGCACTTCTGCCTTTCTTTCTTCCTCTTAGAGTGAACTTCTGCCTTTCTTTGTGCCTTGGTCGAACATGGCTGCATGGGTGGATTGCTCAAAAGGCTCAGTAGATCTCTCTCCCTAACTAATCGTAATAACTCCTAGACTTCACGATCATTCGACATAGTTCTAAATGAAGAAACTCAAAGAGATGCAAAATGCAGGAGTCGCAGGCCATTGTAGCGTCTTATAGAATCCCGCAATAGAATCTGTCATCATGGTGCATTAATGACACCGAATCTGATGGAGTGGCAGAAATCATGTCCACACGGTGCCATATTTTCCCAAAATCTCATCATTGTAGGCAGTTAGGGAAGTTCTCGTGCCGGCGCCGCCAAGTGTGGTTTATCCCATCCATCACATTTTAGGCTACGACACACCTTTGATCTTTGACATAGCTACTAACTTCAACTTTGCCTTGATAAGTACCTTCGACACAATATGCACCTTCGACCCATCCTGACCTATACGGCAACCAAACTTCAGCCTTCAGACTTTGATAGTCTCCAACACTTCGTAGTCTTAAGAACAACTTCCTTATAGTCTAGTACCCAATTCGAACTGTTCTTGGTACTTAGACTGTCCTTCATGCTGTTACTCCTGATCAAGGGGTCCTAGTTTGTCCCTGTACTTCTTTAACCTACTTCCATTCACCATGGAAGATAAAATTTATCCATTCAATTTAGCTAACTGGACTGCGCCACCATCAGTAACTTTCTTCACTATGTATGGTCCTTTCCAATGTGTCTTGAACTTACCCAGGAATTTCATGAATTTGATGTCATATAAGAGCACAAGATCACCCTGCTGGAACTGCTTCTTCTTGATGTGTCTATCATGCCATGCTTTCTCTCTAGATTTTTGTACTTGCTGCTGGAACCCTGCAATGAATCTGTCCTCTTCAAGTTCTAGCATCTTTGCCAGCCTTTCTTTCATCATATCTGGGTCATCCATCTCTGTAAAAGCAGATATTCTGAGGCTAGGGACAATGTACTCCATGGGCATGACTGCTTCTTGTCCATAAACCAACCTAAAAGGTGTATGGTCTGTCAACTTCTTGCAGGTGGTTCTATAAGCCCATAGTACTGATGGAATTCTAAGGTCCCAATCATTTCTGTTAGCATTGCAAACCTTCGTCAAAGCGTGTTCAAGGATCTTGTTAAAGGCTTCGACAGTTCCATTTGCTTGAGGATGATAGGTAGTACTCTTCTAATGATATACTTGAAATTATTCAGTCAGTACTTCAATAATATTATTTAAGAAATGTGATCCTTCATCACTCATAAGAATTCTAGGACACCCAAATCTTGACAAGATGTTATAGAAGATAAACTTTGCGGTTGTAGAAGCACTACATGTCTTGACTGGTTGAGCTTCGGCCCAACGAGTAAGGTAGTTAGTTGCTGTAATAATGTATCTTGCTTTGGATTTCTTTGCAGGGGGATTGATAGGTCCAACAAAATAAATAGCCCATTTATCAAAGGGTTGTAAAGTTACCTGCGGAACTACAGGAATCTCATCCCTCCTAGATGGTTTTCCTGTCCTCTGACAAATGTCACAGTTGTGGCAATATTCTCTTGTATCCTTGTGAATTGTGGGCCACCACAATCCGGATGTCAGAATCTTCTGTGCTGTAGCTTTTCCTACGTAATGAAATCCTACTACGCCCGAGTGTGCCTCAGCCAAAATTAATGGCTTTTCATGCTCCAGGATGCATCTGCGTAGTATTTCATCTGGTCCCATCTTATATAGTTGTCCTGCTATTAAGGTAAAGTCGGCTGCTCTAACCACCAGCTGTTTCTTCTGCTGTGTTGTCATTTCGGTGGGTGCAAAACCTGTAGACAAATACTGAACAATATCCTAGAAATAATCATCAACAATCTGGATGGAAAACAACTGGGCATAAGGAAGACCTTCGTCCAAAATAATGGGCTCTTCTCCTGACTCGAGCCTCGACAAGTGGTCAGGGCCTAGGTTCAGTCTTATAGGTTTGACTATGATCTCAAAGTCATATTCCTGAAATAGAATCAACCATATGCATATCCTTCCACCTAGCACAAGCTTGTTAACCAAATACTTCAAAGTAGAGTGATCAGTGAACATCTTAAAATGAGATCCTAATAGATAATGTCGAAACTTTTGTAATGCATAAACCATAGCTAAACCTTCTCGTTCTGTAGTAGTATAATTTTTTTGTGCTGTGGACAGTTTTCTACTTGCAAAAGAAATAGGGTGATCGATGTTACCTTCACCTGACTCAGCCAATACTATTCCCATAGAAATGGAGGATGCATCAACATGCACATGAAACTCCTTATTCCAATCAGGGAATACTAAGATAGGGGCAGTTACCATCTTTTCCTTCAAAATATCCAAGTTTGCTTGACACTCAGGTGTCCATTCAAACCTAATATCTTTCTTCAACTGCTTTTCCATAGGGGCTGTTATCTGAGCATATCCTTTAATGAATTTTTTGTAATAACCAGTATGACCAAGCATAGTGCGCAGTTGTTTAACAGACTTCGGAGGTGACAGGTTCACAATAATGGCTATCTTTGCAGGATCCATCATCAATCCTTTCTTACAGACAATGTGACCTAGCAGAATTCCAAAAGGGGCACAGAAGATACACTTTTTCAAGTTCAAGGAAATCTGATGCTATCTACATTTTTCCAACATAAGTATTAAAATATCTATGTGGTCTTTTAATAACATGAAGATAGTCCAATCGTCAAAATATACTTCTAAGAATTTATGTATGAATTCCTTAAAAGAAGAGATGACTACTCTAGAAAACATGGCAGGTGCATTCTTCAATCCAAAGGGCATAACTATATATTGGAAGGATCCCATTTCTGTAGTGAAGGTTGTCTTATGTCGATCTTCTGGAGCAATTCGAATCTGATGGTAACTTGAAAATCCATCAGTAAAAGAGTACACTTCTTGACCTCCAACATTGTCTAAAACTTCATCTGTAAAGGGAGTGGAGAAAGGATCATGAAAACAGGCATCATTCAACTTCCTCAGATTGACACAGATTCTGATTTCTCCCTTAGTCTTCTTTTCTTGCACCACCATAGGACTGACCCACTCGAACTCTTCAACAGGATCAATGATTCCTATAGCAAGCATCTTATCCAGTTCCATTTGGAATTTTTCCTTATACTTAGGGTTTAGCCTATAAGGGCGTTGTTTCATAGGCTTCGCATCAGGTTTCAAAGGAATATTTATCACTCCTATATCACCAAGGATACCTTTCATCTCTGAGAACTTTGTCGAAAATAGATCCTGATATTCATGGAGAAGTTGCGTCACCTTGATTACCATTTTATCATACCAATAATCTCCAATGGTAGCATACTTAGGGTTTTCTTCTGACCCAATGTTTACGGTCCGCGTCTTCAGGGATTGAGTCACTTCAAGTGCCTCAACTGCTGGTCCATGTACTTCGTAGTGTACTTCTGACTTAGGAATGTTAATGTTGTGCAGATCATCATCCTCGTTAATTGCAAGGTTATAAAATTCTACTGCATTAGATTCTTGTGCCTTCCAATCAGGTTGGTATTCTGCTATTTCTTGATCATCAAATACTTTAGTGTGGATCAACCTAAAAGCTGCATCCAAAGCAGGATAAACCTCATTAATAGAAAATGTCAGCACAAAACTATCAACAAGACAATCCCAACTTATAGTACTGTGGTGAAGCTTGACCTCTGCATACCAGTTCTTTGCTATAGGTTCTAGGGTGTGCACAAACCTATGTACCCATTCTTCATGAGGTACATGCTTCCATGCCTCATAGCATTGCTCCAGATGTCCCTGAGGACTAGTCTTACCATTAAACTTGCTTCGCACCTCCTGAGGTTGGTCCCTGAATCTTAGGTAAAGGGACTTCTGGCATGCTTCCCAACTATGAATGTACTTTTTGTGACCATTCCACCATCTAGCTATTCGGCTTTGAATGCTGAATCCAGATTCTCCATTTTCTGTGAGTCTAGTACCTGCTCTGAGAATTGCACAATAAACTCTTCGGGGTCTATCGAACCATCAAAAACAGGTAAGGCTCTTGTCTATGAGCCAAGCCATCTGAGAGACTTGGTAATTCTAGCACATCGATGGCCATGTAGCTCATATAGTCTATTCTGCCAATTTTCTAGGCCATCATCTGAATCTGTCATGCAGGAGCTGTCACACTACCAATCCATGAGACCTTCGGCAGTAGGATCAACATAATATTCTTCCTTCGCTGTGATATTGTAGATGTGGTTCAAAACATCCTAGTCTTCATCTCTAACTGGCTCTATGTATCTCTCTCCTTGAGAAGGATCCAATGGGACTATGACTCTCAGTTCTTTCCCTTCGAAAGTCATCTGTCTCTTCTTCAGGTTAATGACCGCAACATTTTCCATTGCCCATTGAATTCCTAACAAGGCGGGATAGGGGTTGCTGTCGTCAATGATCTCAATAACTTCGAAGTCTGCTATAGTACAGACGCCATCAATATCTACTGGGACATTAGGGAGTCATCCTAGGGGTACAATATTCTGCTGATTGGCTAATATCAACTGTATAGGGGACCAATCAAAGGTATGCTTTCCCATTTGTTCCCAGGTTTGCTTAGTTAAGACATTTACCTCTAATACTAGGTCCAAGATAACATCAGTCATATCATACTCTCCTATCTGAACATTCAATCTCATTTCCCTGCCAGTTCTCCTGACTCTATTAATAGCTTTTTCCTGACCAAAACTTTGTTGAGGTTTGCAGGATGCAATAACTTTCTACATCTCACTTAAAGCATTCTGTTTTCTTAAGAGCTTCAGAAAACTCTGTAAAAAGGAGGACAGTGTACTTACTTTGTCTATCGAAGCTTCTTGCGTCTATGACTGCTGCTGATGGTGTTGCGCAGGTGCTACTGATGTGCTAGGAGCAGCAAAATCTCTCTTGGCTTCCATGAATGTCTCTTTTTCTCTTTCAATATCAAAGGCTGGGACTTTCGCTAGGGCCTTATGAACGCAAGCCTCGTCGGGCTGTTGCTCCTTATTCTGTACTTTCGTCGTGGCACCACTCCGAGTAACAACATTAATAGCTAGGGCAGGTCTTTGCTTGACATAAATCATCTGAATATTCTGAGTAGGGGCACTGTTTCTTTCTTGAATCTTAGCGATCAACTGCGGGCACTGCTAGATCACATGATCTACTGCTCGGCAGTACCGACATGTCATAGTTGAGTTTCGATAGTCTCTCGCTAGATTCCTGGCCTCTTCCTCTTTCGGCAATACCACCATGACCACCACCTCCAAAAGCACCTCGACCTGATGCACCACAGCGGTAACCATAGCCATCATTGCTCTGTCCCTCATTTTGTACCCGATAGGCGTCATAGGTGCACTCTCCCATGAGTTCATAACTGTGACACTCATCTTCAGTATGTCCTACGGACTTACATAAGTTACAATAGGGGTTCTTGGGTACTTGCACATACCTCTGTAGCATATAGCAATTCTCAGGTCGATGCTGGCCAGTTGTCCGAAAAATCTCACAATATAGAACAGCAGGTTTGAACGGGTTTGGCGCACCAGTATTCAGGTAATTTCTTACCACAGGACACTGTTCCTTGTCGTGACCTTCTGTCCGACATTGTGTACACCAAACCTCTTCGCGACCAGTTTTTCCTTTCTCCATATCGCGAAGCTCCAGAGCCATCGCTGCCAACTGTGCTTGGATTTGAGAAATACTAGAATTGTCTTCGACAGGGGTGGTTTCAAGCTTCATCGCAATTTCCAGAGCCTCCTGATGGTGAGCAACCTTCTGTTGCATAAGGGGAGTTCTGATATGTGGTAGCAACGCTGCAATGAACCATTCTTTGTGCTGCGTAGGTCCAATGGTGAAACTGACTTGGTCTAGTAGAACTTTGAACCTCTGATCAAAGTCCCACACTGATTCGCCGTGCCTTTGTTGAATCTCTTTCAATTCAGTGATACACTGTGACTCTGATTTCGGCTTCTTAAATTCCTTTATCATTGCTGCTTTTATATCAGCTAAGGCATGGTTCTGAGTGCTGGAAAACTTCATGAACCAGGTCAGCGTGCGGTCTCTGAAAGAAATAACCAGTTGTGCTCGTTTTGTATCATGATCCGTAATGGTCTTAGCAGTCCACACTGCTTCACATAAAAACCAGAACTGCTCTGGATCCTTTGATCCAGTTCCTTTGAAAATAGGGAGCTTAATATCATCATGCATGTGGACCATAGGGGATCTAGGGGGGGTTGGAGGGGGACTGGAAGTAGGCGGGGGGGAGCTTACTGGGGTAGAATGACCTACGATAGGAATACTCGAGCTAGGGTTACTTTCAGACTGCGATGGGTTCTCAGGGATAACAGGTCGGCGCGGCGGGGTTACCAGAGGGTTTCCAACAGAAGGGGTTTCTTCGGGTTCTAAATCTATGGGATTTACAGGGGAATTCTTGGTATGCTGACCCTGGGAATAGGATCCAAAATATCTCTTGTACCTTTTGCCACTTCATAGCAAACCACTTTGCTCGTCGAAGGTATTTTCACTTGCAAACATAGGTTAGTAAAACTAAATCTAACAGTCTGATTCAATTAGCAATATACCTTTTTCAGCTAATAGCATTTTAATTCTCAAACTAAATGAGTTCAAAAACTTACTCCTTGGTCCTTTGAAAAACTGTCGCTCGACTTCACTAAAGGAAGTACTCGTGTCGATGGTGAACTCCGTCACAAATGCTTCAAGGGTTCGCGTTGTCCAGAAATCAACACTGTGGGATATCTCGTTGTTCACCTGTTTCAGTATATTAATTCTTGTGGGGGTCCAAGCAGGAAACTGACATTCTTGGAAGTTTGTCCTTCGCTCTGTTAACCTGGATAACCACTGGTGCAACTCTATGTGGATACTACCAAAGAAAATTTCATAAACATCACAGAAAACATAACTTTGTAAAAAGTCATTTGCACTACGACGCGGATCTTTGTGCTCTTTCTCAGCGAATTTCAGATAAGTCTCCTCAAGACAATCACCGATTTCCTTCACAGAGGGTCTCCAGAACATAACCCTCGAGGTACGACATAAACCCCTCTTGAGCAGATACTGAGTTCAACCGGCAACGAAACCAATTTGTTGGGCTATAGGGCAGACCCGGGCTTTATACCATTAACTTCGCACCAACAAAAGACCCACAGTGTTGGCCCTTTCGGCAACAACCTGCGAACAGGTTGCAGTCTCACCCGAAATAGCTATGGGGTGCCGCAGAATCAGGTTTCTGCAAGCAGAAGAGGGATATTACTATACCTTTTGTTTCTAACACTTATAATCATACAATGCAAAACTTTAATAGTTACTTATTTAGCTTCGCGGTTAGATAAACAAACAGTGCCTTGCTTAACCCTTTACTGGGAATTCCAGCGAAGTTAATATTTAGCAGTGATCTTACTTATCAGATATATATTTATCAATGCATAAATAACATAACAACAACACAACAAAAACCACAACACATGATATAACGTGGTTCACCCCCAATTTAGGGGTTACGTCCACAGAACTGTGTTTTATTCAACTCTTTACAAAAACCACAGTTCCGATCTGCGCACTCAGCTGCAGATCCCTTCTAGTCCTCAAAGCCGTGCACATAGCTGTAGGCCTCTGCGCACATAGCTGCAGATTTCCTTTATCACCGAAAACCCTTTGCGCACACAGCTGCAGAGGTCGTCCACGCACACAGCTGGGACTTAACATTCTCTTACAAAATAGCCTTAGCTTCACCTTAATTCATCTTACATTAAAAGCCTAAACTGACTTCTTCACAAGAGTGCTTATTTATAGTGCACTTATTACAAAACCATGGGCTTAAACCATGGGCACCCCGAACCCTAAACCCTTGAATTAAACCATGGATTTATTACAAAAGGAGGTTTTTACTCAACCTCGACACCCCTAAGACTATTTTGAGTCGTAACTTCGCTTACAAACTCCCATAAAACCCACGGAGTTACCCACCTTAAGGACCGTTAGGGTGCGCGCCCCAACATTGCAATGCTTGAAACTATGGAGAGGCGAGATCCATGGAAGCCTTGTCAAGAAACCATTAGATTCGGTAAATCCATGGAAAAGGAACTTCCTGAAATCCATGAATGAGCAGTGAAAAATCGTTAAGTGAAGCCATGAAAAGAAGTGTTCTTCACAAAGGCAAAAAGGAAAAGCATTTAAAAATGTTTTTAAGAAAGGAGATGATGTCATATCCCATTTTTTAAGTGAGTAGAAGGAATTTTCTTAAACACATGTGCAAAATGAACATGTCCTTTAAGAAGTTACGGGAGAGTTTTAAAAGTTTTATTTTTCATCCATGTTATATTTCAAGTTTAAAAAGTTTTTTTTTTAAGTGGTGATGTGGATTTTAAAATGAAATCACATGGTATTGGTGGGATTATTGTCACTAAGGAATCATGTAAATGGAAGCAAGAATGGTGTGAAGAAGTGGTAGCACATATATTTCAAAAGCATTTCTTGTATTTGGTTTTTTGGATTAAATGTGGGGTGTATGATTGGTAGTACCAGACATCCCATCATGTTTTGGTTTTTGGTTAAAATTTGATTTCCCCAGGTGCTAGAAGCACAAGGTATTCCTCTTATGTGCAAAGAAGGGATGTTGTATCAAATGTGGAATGAACCACTAGGAAGGTACAAAGGTGGCAAGTGTACTTGTAGCCTAACTTGATGTGGATTGAAGAGGTCGAGTCTTTGATTGTGGGGAGAGATTTGAGATGGTTTAATCTCATTTTTGGGACCAAGGTTGATGAACCATGTATGTGAAGAGAATTCCTAGAGAACCGGTGGTTATAGCAGCTGAGGGCCCATGTAATCCGGTAGATGTCTTCTTATTTATATGGATGTTAATGATAGAGTTTGGATGCAGGTACAAAAGGAACAAGACAAAAGATGAGCAAGAAAGAAATCATGGAAAAATGAGAGGATGAAGCAACAAATGGTGATGGTGTAGTCACCATGAAGACACATGAAAAAAATGTAATTGAGCGGTTTGCATGTAAATGGGCATATGGTTGTAAGACTTGGTAAGGAATGCATACCCCTAGTAACTCTCCAATAAAGTTGGGAGATAGACCTAGGTGATAGGGGGGTGTATGTAAGATTCCTCGGTAAATATTTGAGGGGATTTGGTGATTACTCCAAGTCAAGTTTAAAGGGGGGATTGTTAGGGTTAACCTTGACTCAAGATTGATTCAAAGGTGGTTTAGGTCTAGCACATGGTTTGTTGTATCCCATGGTATTTCATGTGATTAAGTCTTTATAAGGCTTGAGGAGGCTCCATTGTAAAGTGGCCTGGAGGTGAGTGGTGGCTAGCTCACTTGGACCGGATGGCCAGTTTTGGCCATGTAATGAAGATCTTCATTGGTTTTGGTTTTCCCCACATGGGGTTTCCAGGGTATAATGTGTGTCTATATGTGGTTTCTTGTGATAATATTTGTTTCTCGCTCATTATTATGTTAATATTACTCATTTTTAACCTAACACTAATTCCAAAAAGACCCTATCGAGGTGATATTCCAAGACAACTGTGCAAAAAACCGAAGTGACAGGTAATCGAATACCCCAACACCATTGAGGCATATATGTGATAAAAAAATAGGCTCCATGACGTAGATATCCCTCCTGAACCCAAAAGTTCACTACATTGAATGCATGAAAATCAGGAAAATATCATAATAATTGAATTCATGAGGCAAGTATGTCTTCCACACAAATAAATAAGACGCAACAAACGAGGAATATTCTGATGCTATCATTAGAAAGAGAAAAAGGGTAAGGGGTGTCAAGTCTATGTGTCATGAGCCAAATAGGAAATGATGTGAAATATTTCGAGATATCTTTTCCATAGCCAGTAGTATAGCATCATAGCAGAAAAGGAGGCATGACTGGATTCTCAACAGGAAGACCAAATCCCAAACCCACGTGCCCATGTGCATTTCATTATTATACTCGATGGTGAAGTGTGCGAAGGTGCTAATGGGACCATCATCGGATCCATCTTTCCAGCTCTTTATAGGTTCCATTTTAAGTACCATCAAGAGGCATGGATTGAGTGAATATGGAAGAGACTAAGGTGGTGTTGCAGCTGCAACTATTTTCCCAAATTTTTGAAATTTTGGACCCTCCTTTTATTTTATCTTGCCTGGGAGTGTGTGGATTCATGAACTCTATTTTGTTCTTCCCTCTGCTACAGTTTGGATTGAAGTGAGGTCAATTTCTTTCATGATTTTTGGAAAATGGAGTCCTGTCAGCAAACGTATTAACGATGGAGTTTTGAAAATGATGTCTTTTTGGTCTGAATGATTTCCTTCATCGCTATCGGAAGTCTGTTTACGTTCAAGTTGGAGCTTGTTTCTCTTTGCTGTCACTATTTCAGGGGTTAAATGAACTATTTTCATCACTCCTTAGCCTAAATCGTTTGAACACTTAATACTTTGTTTTTCGATAAATTTTTGCTGTCGGAAGTTTTCAGACAGTAAAACGGGGCCGTAGTTCTCTACGCAGCCGCTGTTGCGGAAGCTAAATGCTTAATATTCCGACGGTTAGCTCTTTTCTTTTTCGATGCCTAGGTTTTTGACTTTGCAATATTTTGATTTTCACTCTTAGAACGGTTTATAACTTTAATCGGAAGCCATAGTCCTTATGTCATCCACCGTTGCGGCTCCTCAGAAGACTCACCATCCGACGTATAACTGTTCTACTTGCCAATGAATAGTTGTTTATTTCACCGATCACGCAATTTTATTGTTTCAACTTTTTTGCTTTGTGATGATTTTTCAGAATGTGTTGAATTTGATCGGAGGACGTAGCCTAATTCTGTTCCTCCATTGTGGCTCTGGAGCGGACTAACTATCTGCCATATAATTGCTCTAATCACCGATGGTTTTATGATTACTAGGACTCGTAGTTGGTTTGACATCTGCCGTTGCGGCTCCTCAATGAACTAATCACCTGACGCTGCTATTCCGTTCGCAGATGGTTTGTCCTATCTTTTGCCGATGTTTTATTTTTTCCATAGAATCCATTGTCCATCCACCTTCCACCGTTGCAGCTACGTATTGATCTATCCTGCCGACGCTTTATGATTAGTCTTTCCGATCCCCGATGCCTGGACGACAGTTGTTGTTGTTTTATGTTTACATGGCTTTACTACTTAAACCTTTGTTTTCTGATGATTTGTTTTCTCTATCGAAGTGTTTTTTAATGCTTGATCGAATGGTTAGTCTCTTGTGTCACCGACACCGTAGTTGCATTGAGCTCATCATCACCGGCATTTATTCATGGAAACTTCTGATCGCTGTATTTTTCTTTTGAAAGCAGAAGCCGCAGTATGATTGTCTTCCGCAACGGCGGATCCAGAACGGACTAACCATCTGCCATAATAAATTTTCCTTTCTTCGATGTTTTTATATTGACCACAGAACTCGCAGTATGATGGTAATCCTCCATTGCAGCTGTGAATAGGACTATTCTTATGTAGTCCTTAGTTTTTCCGCTCGTTGATTTGTTTTATTTGCCGTAGAGACCATCGTCTTTCCATCTTCCACCATTGCAATTGTGTAATGCGCTAACCATCCGACTTATATAGTTTCTGATGCCAATAGACCTAATGATCTCATGGAACTCATTGTCTATTTGAAGCCCGTCATTGCGGCTGTGAATAAAACTATCCTGCCGATGCTTTAATGGTTCAGACTGTCGATAAGGGTTTTTCCCACCATTTTGTGGGGCGGCGGTGGTTTCTGATTCTTGTTAGAGTTTTTTGTGATGAGAACACAATGCAGGGTCGCATGTTTGATGCTTAGTCTCATTAATAGTGTGGTTTACATTTTCTTGAATGTTGTCCATATTAATGTTGAGTTTTTTCATTTAACTGTAGACAGACTTAGAAGATTTTCAGATTTGGTTTGATGGTTGTTGTTGTGAAGAAGACATCTCTAAAAGAAAAGTTAGAAGCAAAGATGTTGATCAAAGATGGAAGATAGTGAAAGGTTGAGATCAACAGGTCATTGAACAGAATTGATAGCAGCAAAGTCCCAGGCTTGGAATGGCTCATCAGTTACCAAGCCGGTCCCTTTTTACAAAGTGCTTGTAAATCTTAATCTAAAATGTAATATATTGTATGAATCATAAGCACTCACAAAGGACACAATTGTGAGATTAAACGGTTGGGGGAGCCAAAAGTTCACCCCAGGGGGGCAGCCCAATAGTTTTTCTGTTTGTATATGTTGCCACCTTTCACACACCTGGGTCACATGTTAGAAATCTTCAAGCCACTCGGTGTGTCCTTGGGGGCAAGTCTCGAGTCAAGGTTGTCACCTTGTTCTTGACTCCTCCGTTTAGGCTCAACTCCTAACGGAGCCAAGGAGGGTAGACCCTATTAAGTTACTAAGGATAATTACTTAGTGTTGTGATGTTAAACTGATTGAGTTACTTAGGAGTTTCCAATTTAACTATAGACAATCAAATATGGCAAGATACAAAAATGAACACATGAAAGCACAATGTTGAGACACAATATATATATAAAGCAAGAAAATAACCAGTGCCTTAGAATGGAGTCAAAAAAATAAGATCAATGTACTTGCATGTGCTTGGAGTGAATGTTTTGTGATTGCCTCTTGGTACGTTTTAAGTTAAATTTGAGGTGTGAGTTGATTACAATTAGGCGAAGAGGGGACTCTAGATATATCTGAGAGTACTTGGAGTATGTCCAAAACTAAACCTTCATGGCTACCCGTAAGGAATATGTGGGATGAAATGGAGTCTCTGGGGCTATTGTTCATAATGCACCCGTTAGGGTGTGACAGAGATCGGTGCCCCGAGGTCGCTTTTCAGAAGTTCTCGCTTCCTTCGGGTATTTTCCGACCGTAAAAGGTTTGATCTAGGTGTTGTATTTTCACTTGATGGTTTGTCACTTGGGGAGAGTGAGTCCTAATTATAATAGTCACCCAAGTGCTTTTGATACATCTTGACTGATCGGACGAACCGCAGCCAAGTGCAAAGCATACACACTGGAGTCTTGTAAATTTTAGTAAGTTTTAAACTGGATGTTCTTGTTTAAAAGAAAACTCTCCAGGAACCTCTTTCGATCCAAGTGGATCTCAATCGGGGAATCGAGGAGGGGTTAATTTTATGATAGCTGAAAACAAATGATTGAAAAATAAAACAGATCCACAATTCTAGTTTTCTAATTAGTCCTACCACGAATCTCTTTCCCCTTTCGGGTCAATCAGGAAATCGTGGGGTAAGTATTATGATTACTTTGAAAAAACAAAAAGTGGAATATGAAATTAATAATAAAATAAATTATACTACCCTACAAATTAGATCAATGCTAGTTTAAAAAATAAATAAGCAGAAAGCAACGAAAAGGACAGCGACGCAAATCCCCCCAGGGGGGATGGGGAATGGGCTCGAAAGAGCCTATTCCAAAAATAATTTTATTTATTATTGGTTACAATATCAGCAAACTGAAATATCAGAAAATTATTGGTCCTTATACAGGCTGAAACCAAGATCTTACAACTTTGCAAAAATTTTAAGATTTTAGTGAGAAGGGAGACCCCTGGGGGGATTTGAACGCTCCTAAGGCCACTTCGGACAGCAGATTCCTTTATTTTCTGTCAGACCTGCTAAAATATAGTTATAATTTTAGAATAACATATTCCCAAAATAACTTTAAGAGTACCTTTGGATCAGCCTACCTTATCTAAAAAAAAATGAACTTAAGACTAGCTAAACATGCGAAAAAGGAACCAAGGAAAGCAAGATTTCCTTGGGATATTGGCTTGCTGTTTGCGAAACCAATGAAATATGCACTGATATTGCATAATATTAAATTTTATAACAGCAAAAGGAAATCTAATGCATGTGATCTACAAGTTTTCTTTAAATTTTCATGCAAAAAGATGATTTCACTAAAGCTAGATCTAGAATGCTTATGAAACTTTTTTAAGTGCAATATATAGACTATAGGCTTTGATAAGATAGATATATGTTGGAATTACTTTTAATATGATATATGTAAGCAAAATCAAAGCTACTAACAGAGTAACCGGGTAAAAATGTTGATTTTTTATAGAAATGAGAAGAAGAGGAGAGAAGGTCAGATCGTTGATTGAATGGAGCAAGATGAAAGGAGGAAATTTTGTGGAGTGCTGAGGGACAGATTCTTGAGCTTATTGGATAGGAATGGCGTCAATCTAGATCCACACCTTCATCCAATCGGGAACCTGCAACTAAATAACAAAATCCTACACACACCTCGTGAGATCTGGATATAGATGTATAAAGCAACAAAAATGAAAGATCATGCCAAACGAACCTTATTTAAGCATATAACTGAAATTTTTGAGCATACATCATATGGATAAACAAGATCAAGCAATCTATCTTTCCTAGTTTACACCCTTACTAGATTCAGCCGAATCCTTGAAGCCAGAACACAGAAGCATCACAGAATTTGGCAAGAAATTGCAGCTACCACATCAGCAGCATAACACTAAGAATCCACACATACACATGCACTACACAATATAGCCTCCAAAGCTTCTTTATTCACAAATGATGATCAAATACATAGTTACAATGGAAATCCCTTCATTCCAGCTCTAACTAGCTTGGAAGAGGGAGCCTCAGCCAGGATATATACAAAAAACAGGACATCTAGCCCAAGGGGGGCACAAATCCCAAGGAGACACATTAAATCAGCTAAAGGAGAGTCCATCAATGCCTGATCTGTGTCTAGTTGAGCCAGATCTGAGTCTCACTGAGTGCAATTGTCAATCAGAGAGCTGATCTGACTGACACCTCAACTTGTTGACTCAAGCATCCACCAAAACTCATCTAGATGAGCCAAAAACATTTGGAGGAGAGAGGGAGGGAGAAATTCCCCATAAAGGATGCTGAAGATCAACTTTGGATCTGATTTGATCACCTCCTTCAGTCAAGGATTTGTCAGATCCAGTGAATCTGCTTCAGATCTGACTGATTTCAATCAAATCGGCTGAGAATCTACTGATCTATGATTTTGGATTTGCTCCATTATTCATCAATTTATTAATTAAAATAATTAATAATTGATTTTTGGGGCTTTTTGACCTGAGTGATGGAAAATCACTCAAAACTAGGAAATAGTGGGTCCATGGGTTTACATGGTGCTCTTAGCTTGAAAATGAGCACCTACATGACTGAAACTGATTATTTGGCCCACTTTTAGTACAAAATCAAATTTTCCAATTAAACTATTAAAAAATAGCCTAAGTTTTGGAAAAAATAATTTTTTAATAAAAAACACTGAAAAAACTAAAAAAATTGAAAAATTGAAAAAACCTAGGGGGATTTAGACATGTTCATATGACTCAACCATGATGTCTAGCATGCTTATACATTAACACATAGACTCTAATAACCTCAATAGGCCTAAATTCCAAACCGACCACCCCAACTTTGGAGGTATGGAGTGAAAAACTCAGAAATTATCAGTCGTTTATTCAACAACCAATAATAACCAAGGGAAAAAACACCTTGGGCTGATCGGATTGACAAATAAAGTCTAAGAGACCGAGTCTTTTACAGACACTATCATGCTAGAACATTTATTACAATTCCCACATGGGTTATCAACATGTGATATAGTACAACAAAGCTTCCCAGAAGCAAGACTGAAGGTTCTCTGAAGTCCGAACAAGTTATCCTTGTCCAGTTCACCAGGCTAACTTGATTAAAAAACCACTAAGTACAACTTAGGTGGTAACAGTATAAATATAGGAGAATTAGAGGGAATGAAGGACTTTTTCCCAGTAAGATTTGTGAGGACATATTGTAAGAAGAATTATTTCCTTTTGCAATAGATAAATACAATTTGCCTGTTGGAGAAAGCTTGGTGGAATGTTCAAATGTTGTGCTATGGATTTGTTGAAGAGGAACTATTTCATTTTCAAATTTGTGTCCATTAACTGTGAGATCATTCTAACTTTGTGAACCTATGTTCTTGTATGAATGTTCTCTGGCATATTTTATGAAAATTTCCACTATGAGTAATGAATGGTGTTCATAAACAATTGGCTATCTAGTTGTTCAAATATGTTTAAATGTTCATGTGTTTTGAAAGAAGTATCATCTATCTGTGATTTTTCATGATGCATGTACAAAATACATTACTCATTGATGAATGATAATTTTTCTCCCTAGGGATAGGTTAGGTAGTTAGCTTTAATTTCTTGCTATGTGTGAGTTAGATGCGAGAGAGTTTAAGATGAGAGGTAAAAACCTGCGCATCACATTATGACCGCTCCTTGTATTCTACATCAATCTGCATTTTAGATAGGTACTTGCATATCATACTTAAAACTAAAAACAAAAAAATATACATGGTGGACCGGGCCGCAACCGGTAAAACCCTTTATTTTTGTTACTTGACCTAAGGTAGTCGGACCGCAAACCCGACGGATTCCCCATACCAAACAGTAACAGGCTAGTTGGGAACATTTACTGGGGAGAATCCCTTACTATTGTTTCCCATGAATTTCCAGGCCTCTGT
>LPNX010016607.1:130458-172692 GCA_001517045.1 Pseudotsuga menziesii | reverse complement strand
AAGGTGACAGCCTTGACTCGAGACTTGCCCCCAAGGACACACCGAGTGGCTTGAAGATTTCTGCCACGTGATCCAGGTGTGTGAAAAGGCGGCAACAGCCTCAACAATTTTTGGCGCTAAAATGAGGGCCACCAATGCATCACTGGCTGGGTAAATACATTTCCTTGAAATAACTCCACCAGTGATAGTTTTGAAAGCAATTTGTTTCCTGATCCAAATACTGAAGAGAATAGAGAACATTTGTTTGCTGTGGACAACCAAGTAGTAAATGATCTGAGAAGACACACACAGGCTTATGTAAAGAGTATTGGAGGATTACCCATTATCCCTGATTTACCCCAAAGAGAATACAAGAAGAAATACCGTCCCATCTTGGAAGATTCAGTGTTGGTTGGAGACTTGGAAGAGTTAGTAGAAGTAGCATTACAGGAGGTTTTTCAGCCTTTGAATCAAGTGGGCCCAAACACACCTTACTGTTCACCTATGCGGACTCATGTTCCCTCACCTCCTCACTCTCCACCCATACTCATAGCAGGTGTAAATGCAAACCAGCCACTTAACCCACCAAATCCACCACCGCTTGGAAGGCTAGATCACCCCTGAACCGGACACCTCCGTTGCATGATTTACCTCAACCTTTTGAAAAGATGCTACCCAATTTTGAACCAAATGAGAAGATGTTAGTAGCAAACCATTTACAAAGTTTTAATTTGGAAATAGAAGGATTGAGAGCCAGGGAGCATGAGGATGTCGTTTGTAGAATTTTTTCGAACACCCTTAAAGGAGCAGCAGCATCATGGTATTTCGGTTTACCTGTAAACTCTATCCCAGACTGGGATACCTTTGAAAGTATTTTTAGAAGTAAGTATGCAACCCAAAAAACTCATTCGGCCCTCATGAAAGGACTATGCGCCTTAAAGAAATAAAGAAAAGAGAAGGTGAATAGTTTTACCCAAAGATTCGTAGCCTATCTTAAGAATTTTTCTGAAGCTAACAAACCCTAAGATAAATTTTTGATTGAGTATTATACCTCAGCTCTAGGATTCGAGCTGGACATGTTTTCCAAAATGAAAGCCAAACCTACGCTAGTAGAGACTTATGAAGAAGCACAAAGAGTAGAGGTTGAAAAAGAAAGCATCGAAGATTATCCTGAATGGTTAGGAGAAAAAATTGTTGGGAGGAAAACTTTGTTATTTACTAAGCCTAAAGAGGAGCAATCACCAAATTTCGAAGGAATGGAAAAGATGATGCAGAAGCTCTCCAACAAAATCATAGACTTGGAAAAGGAAAAGGAAGCCCAATTTTTTTATAAGGCTTATTACAAGAAAAGGGAAGATAACAATCAATCCCAACCCCCTCTGCATGGCTCTGCATCTATGAACTTAACGGAGGTAGGGATGGATAACTTTTGCACTTTTCACCAGCAACCCCTTTCTAAAAAGAATTTTCCTCAATGGATAAATTCAATGACCTTGGTTATGAATCAGTTGTTGGATTCCAAATTAACCGAGGATAATGTTGAAGAAGGGAAAGACAACAATAAATCAACATAAAAACAGGAGGATGAGGGCATGGTTTTATGGGACTATGTATCGTTGTTTTATGATGAGGAAGAAAAGGATCTGAGACATGAAAATATCTTGGAAACAAATGTAACGAGGAGAAGCCAGGGGTTGATTAAGGAAAACAATATTATGCTCCTGAGGATTAAGAGACTTCAAAACAACTCCTCAGCTAATAAAATTCTGGAGTTTACCATCACCAGTCAAAATCCTAGACAGATCAACATGCCTACTAAGCCCAATGAAGAAAAGATAAATAATCTTAAACCGAATCTCATGGGACATAAGATGGATTATGACATTGTGGAGGATATCAAAAAGGTAAGGGCGAACATCTCATTATTTGAGATGTGTAATGTGCCGCAGTAAAAAGAAAAGTTATTGAAATCACTTGAAATATCAGAGGAGAGGCTGCCCACTGACAATCAGCCCAAGGAAGAAGAAATTGGTGAAGCAAGTGTGGGAGGTAAGCCTAAATGCAAGTCTCCACCTTTTCTCCTTACTTTTGAAATTTTCAACCACAACGTGCATAACTGCCTAGTAGACTCGGGGGCATGAGTCAACGTCATGCCGCTGTCGGTCTGCAAAAAGATAAATGGGAAACCTAAACCATCTACCTGGAGGGTCATTTAGTTGGATAGAATGAATGTGAAAGTAATTGGGGAAATGGAGGATGTTCTTGTTCGCTTATCTTCAAATGATAAGGTATCTCAATTCATTGATATTGTGGTGGCTGACATACCGTAAGCTTATGGACTTTTTTTGAGCAGAGATTGGTCGACAAAGCTGAACGGATATTTTGCCTCGGACTGGTCACATCTGTGGCTACCATATAAATGAATACCAAATCAAATTAAATTTTTGAGGGAGTCCCACATGAAACACAATGTTACTCAGTTCGAAGGTAAAAATGAACCAGTGGATTATGTTTTGGGAAATTACTTTATTGAGCTAGAACCAGGAAAATATCAAGCGGAAGAATCCAACGATACATTAGATGCTCAGCCTGATCTCCTTTGGTTTTCACAGGCCGATGAAATTGATTGTAAAATAGTATACTTAGCTGCAGATGTAGATGTTAATTCTCGCACAGTAGTTAGCGATTTTTGGACGCTTTTCTTTTATGGTTCTAAAACTTTGGAGGGGTCAGGAGCGAGCTGTGTCCTGATTGACCGTAAGAAAAACAAACACTTTATTTCATGTAGGTTAGAGTTTGAATGTACTAATAACATAGCTGAATATGAAGCATTAGTTCAAGGACTAAGAAAAGCCATTGAATTAAAGGAAAAAAATTTGAAATTGCTTGGAGATTCTGAAATAATTGTAAAACAAATTCGAAATCAAATACATTGCATTTCTCCTCATTTAAAAGCTTATCAAAATGAAGTATGGGATTTACTTAAATGTTTTAATGCATTTAACATTGTATCAATTCCAAGACATAAGAATGCAGCAGCTGACTTGTTGGCCACCTCAGCTGTGAGGCTTGTTCCCTCTAATAATCGGTGCTCTGTTGAATTGCTTTTCAAGCCTTCAATTCCAGATATGATTACCAATCTACGCATTTTTGATGATGATCAACAAATTATAGAATGCTTGAAAAATGACAAAACCTTCAAAAGGGTGATTATTGATGATGAAGAACATCAAGCCGAGCTAAAATTTGATAATTTTATTCCTAAAGGAGTCGGGAGTTTAGAGCGAATGTTTTATTTAAACGAGAAATTTAGAAGACCAGTGAATGTGAAGACTCATAGCTTGTCTCTACAATTTGAGTTGATTAATTTGGGGACTGAAATTGAGCCTAAATATGTAAATTTTGGAAAGTGTTGCTCCCCAGGTGAAAGTAATAAGTTTATCAGTCTCTTCAAACAATACAAAGATGTTTTTGCCTGGACATATGAAGATCTGAAGACATATGACACTAATATTGTCCAACATGTATCCCCATCAGATCTGGAAGCAAACCTTATCAGCAGCCTTTAAGGAAAATGCATCCAAAATTAGAACCTTTAATCTAGAATGAAGTTAAGAAACTATTGGATGCTAGAATTATCTTCAAGGTTAGACACTCAGAATGAGTTTCAAATCTGGTACCGGTAATGAAGAAATCCGGAGAAATTAGGCTATGTGTGTATTTTGGAAACTTAAATCACGCTTCAGATAAACACAATTATCTTGTTCCACCCATGGAACAGATATTGCAAATGGTTTTGGGTTCTGAATTATTCTCTTTATTAGATGGATTCTCAGGCTACAATCAAGTATTAGTAGCTGAAGAAGACAAACTTAAAATGACATTCAGAACCAGGTGGGGAACTTTTTCTTATAGAAGGATGCCCTTTGGAATCATAAACATCGGAGATACTTTCCAGAGGGATATGGACATAGATTTACGTGATCGGATTGGCCACATTACTGTAGTATACCTCGATGACATCATGATATTCTCAAAGAAAAGAGAGGAACACGCATTTCATCTAAAGCAATTTTTTGAACGCTGCCGAAAATATGGTATCTCACTAAATCCCAAGAAGTGTGTGTTTGTCGTTATAGAAGGTAAGTTGTTGGGTCACGTGGTTTTTAAGAAGGGGATCTCCATAGACCTAGATAGGATCAAAGCCATCGAACAAATTCCCTTACCCCATAATAAAAAGGGCATGCAATCATTTATGGGGACAATAAATTTCATGCGAAGGTTTGTGCTAGATTTTGCTCAAATTGTTAAACCTTTGCAGCAAATGGTAAAGAAAAGTGTACAATTCAAGTGGACCAATGCAGAGAAGAACGTATTTAGTAAAATAAAGACAGTTGTCATGCACGCACCCTCCCTCAAAATTCCATATTTTGAGAAAGATTGTATTTTGTACACTTTCGCATCTGATGATTCACTAGCAGTTGTGATTACCTTGAAGGAAGATGGGGGAGATGATTTCCCCATATCATTTATGAGCATTGGTCTACAATGGGCCGAATTGAATTACCTAGCTATGGATAAAAAAGCTTATGTTGTATTCAAAGCGGTAAAACAATTCAGGCCATACATTCTTAAGAACCGGACAAAGGTAATCGTTCCACACCCAGCTATGAGGTCTCTTTTTGTACAAAAAGAGTTAGGAGAAAGAAGAGGCAACTAGGTATCATCTCTACAATAGTATGACCTTGAATTCAAGCCAGCCTCCATAGTTAAAGGGCAGGGATTGTCCAAACTAATGACTGAAAGTAAATACGATGAAGAAAGAACTGGGAAAATGAAGCTGAGTTACATTTGATGGATGTATGTCCTCTTTTCACAGCTCCGGACTCTTGGTATCGAGACCTTGTGCATTACCTTTAGGCGGGACTGTTACTGGAACACTGGAATGCGAAGAAAAGAAGAGCATTGTGGCTTAAATCAGCCTCATATCATATGGTTAAAGGAATATTATTTAGAAAGAATTATGATGGAGTTCTTCTTCGATGCTTAGAGAGAGAAGATGCGAAAAAGGTCATAATAGACTTACATGATGAGCCTGCTGGAGGACACTTCTCCGGAGATACAACAGCCCGTAAAATTATTAGAGCCAGATACTATTGGTGCACACTGTTTAAATATGCACATGCCCATGTTAGAAAGTGTGACATCTACCAAAGGTGTTGTGGAAGATAAGTTAAAGCAGCAGGACCATTAAAGCCTGTAATGATAACATAACCTTTTGAGTAGTGGGGGATGGACATCATTGGAGAGATAAAGCCAAATTATTCCTTGCAACACAAATATATTCTGACGACAACTGACTACTTCACTCGTTGGTTTGAGGACATTCCATTGTGTAAAGTAAATGAAGATGCAGTCATGGACTTCTTGCAAGATCATATTATGACCAGGTTTGGAGTTCCAATTTCTTTAGTTTTCGATAATGCTACTTATTTTTCCTCTATTAGATTAACTGCATTTGTTCATGAGAAAGGAATTAAGTTGCATTACTCTGCAAATTACTATCCACAAGGAAATGGTTTGGCTAAATCTACGAACAAGAATTTGATTAGAATTTTAAAAAAGACTGTGATAGAAAACTATGGAGTTGGCACTCAGCATTACCAAATGCTCTTTGGGCTGATAGGGTCACCCCTAAGACTTCGTTAGGTGTGTCCCCATATACCGTTGTTTATGGAAAAGAGGCCATTGTACCCCTCAATATCATGCTACCCTCTTCCATAATAGCTCAAGAATCCAAAGGATCGGATAATGAAGTATGGAAGATAAGGATACATAATCTTTTGAAGGCAGCAGAATCTAGATCCAGGGCCAGAGAACGTTTTAAACAACAACATGAGGTAGTAAAGAAATGGTTTGATAAACACAAAGTTGGAACAAAATATTTTGAGGTGGGAGATCTGGTTCTCAAATGGGACCACCCCCATGATGAGAAAGGAAAACACACAAAATTTCAATAGTTATGGGTAGGCCCTTTCCAAATTGCGGCAAAACTTGGCCCCTCAACCTATAAGTTGCAAGATTTACAGGGATGGGAAGAGAACTTACCAGTAAATGGTCTAGTTATTAAGCCTTATTATTCTTGATTTTGTTTATTTTGTTTCGTTTTGTACATAAATAAATTGATTGCTTGGCTGTTTATTTTTTTGATTTATTTTATTTCTGTTTGTTTTTAGTTTAGATTTTGATTGATTTCAATAAAAGAGGAAAACTTTTTGTTGCATGGAGGACATCAGAATTCTGGATTGACTAAATTCTTGATTATAAGACTGTGTATTATTAAGTTATCTGAAATAATTTCTTCTAGTTTAACAGTTTTCCTAAATGGCTATGAACACATTGAGGTCCTACTTAATCCTTGTAAAATAACTCAGGATCAAAAGGTCTGGAATACTATTTCGAGGCTCCATCCATATCACATTTAAAAATGTCCTAGGGGGTGACAGTAAAAGACCCACAGAAAGGAAGCAAGGCAAACAATATATTATATATAAATGATCCCATGTCAAGAATTGAAATCCAAGAGGCAAATAAGAGTCGAAACTCCTAAGAAACCAATATGTATCAAGACAAAGTACTGAATCATATGAGTACAAAATTGCCAAAATTTCTTCTCCGTCTGTGAGCTAAAAATTAAATACATCTCTCACACAAAAGGACACTATGGATAGAGGAGCTTGAATAAAAAAAAAATCAAAAAGAAAGGCATGCAGGAGGACTCAAAAAGGACAAAAGTCCAAAAGCACAAAAGTGAAAAATGGCATGGTAGTGAGGAACAAATGAATATTTCTATTTACCATATGTTACAATCCTATGGTGTCCAAGATGGAAGCCACCCAAAGATAGAGGAAAAAAATGAAACTCATATTCTTGGCCTCGAAAGAGTTATCTTGACTTTGAAATCTTGGTTTCCATTTTCCTAAATTGGACTATCCTCAATGATTAAAAGTACATATATTTTCCATTTGGGAAATCTAGACATCTAGAAGAATTCAACATGTTGGTTTTATTGTTAAACAGTTTGTTACTTAAGGAATAAGTTGTCCAGAGATCTAGGTTCACCAAGTAGTAGCCAATTGTTGCAGCTGCAACTGTTTTCCCAAATTTTTGAAATTTTGGACCCTCCTTTTATTTTATCTTGCTTGGGAGTGTGTGGATTCATGAACTCTATTTTGTTCTTCCCTCTGCTACAGTTTGGATTGAAGTGAGGTAAATTGCTTTCATGCTTTTCAAAAAACTGCTTCCTGTAGGCAAACATGTTAACAGTGGAGTTTTGAAAATGATGTCTTTTTGGTTTGAATGATTTCCTTCATCGCTATCAGAAGTCTGTTTTCGTTCAAGTCGAAGTTTGTTCTCTTTGCTGTCACTATTTTGGGGGTTAAATGAACTATTTTAATCACTCCCCAGCCTAAATCTTTTGAACACTTAATACTTTGTTTTTCAATAAATTTTTGCTATCGAACATTTTCGGATAGTAAAACGGGGCTATAGTTCTCTACGTAGCGGCCATTGCGGAAGCTAAATGCTGAATGTTCCGACGGTTAGCTCTTTTTTTTCTGATGCCAATGTTTTTGACTTTGCGATATTTTGCTTTTCACTCTTAGAACGGTTTATAACTTTAATCGGAAGCCATAGTCCTTATGTCGTCCACTGTTGTGGCTCCTTGGTAGACTAACCATCTGACGTATAATTGTTCTTCTTTCCAATGAATAGTTTTTTATTTTGTCGATCACGTGGTTTTATTGTTTCAACTTTTTTGCTTTGCGATGATTTTTCAGAATGTGTTGACTTTGATCGAAGTCCATAGCCTAATTGTGTTCCGCTGTTGCTGCCCTAGAGCGAACTAACTATCTGCCATATAACTGCTCTGATCGTCGATGGTTTTACAATTACCAAGACCCATAGTTGGTTTGACATCCACCGTTGCATCTCCTTAATGAACTAATCACCC
Organism: Pseudotsuga menziesii; assembly: GCA_001517045.1. Lineage (NCBI taxonomy): Eukaryota > Viridiplantae > Streptophyta > Pinopsida > Pinales > Pinaceae > Pseudotsuga > Pseudotsuga menziesii. The sequence continues at coordinate 164,702 of LPNX010016607.1, read as the reverse complement.
AACGTTACTGTTCCATTTGTCGATGGTTTGTCTTGACTTTTGTCGATGTTTTCTTTTTGCTGCAGAATCCATTGTCCATCCACCTTCTGTCGTTGCGGCTACGTATTGATCTATCCTGTCGACGCTTTATGATTAGTCTTTCCGATCCCCGATGCCTGGATGGAAGTTGCTGTTGTTTTATGTTTCCATGGCTTTACTATTTAAACCTTTGCTTTCTGATGATTTGTTTTCTCTATCGGAGCATTTTTTAATGTTTGATCGGAGGGTTAGTCTCTTGTGCCACCGACACGACGGTTGCATTGAGCTCATCATCGTCGGTGTTTAGTCATGGAAACTTCTGATCACTGCATTTTTCATTTGAAAGAGAAAGCCACAGTCTGATTGTCTTCCACAACGGTGGCTCCAGAACGGACTAACCATCTGTTATAGCGGATTTCACCACACTAGGTGAATCACACATTGTATGGCCTTCCCCTGTCCCGCTGCAGACTCATTATTCCCTATGGACCGTTTATTGTCTTTTGATGTATCATTGACCATCCCTAAAAACATTAGAAAAATGATATACGCGTACTTTCCCCCGATAACTGCGTACATACACGGATATTCGCTCTATAGTCGCATACATCGGGATGTGTACATAATCCAAAACTGTTGGACCGTTCCTTGTCTTGAATATGACTCATATGACTCCTGGCCTTCCATATGCCTTGAGATCGCACGGATTTGACCTTTCAGTATCACTTTGGAAATCCATATAAGGAACCATTGAGACATTGAAAGCAAGAGGAGAGAATTGAGAGTACCGAAACTATAGTCCATTGTTGCCAGAACTATACTTGAGTCTGCATCCCTTTGTCCCTTTGGAGCACTGTTGTGTTCTTCCCAAGCTTGCCTTTGTTAGTGAGCTTGCTATCGGAGTGATGGAGGATTGAGGTGGTGGAGGCCCAAGTGGGGGATTCAGTTTCTCCGTTTCGTATACGTGCCATCAGAGGTTGTCACTTGTAATCTCTGATTCATATTAATAGAAATATCTTTTCCTGTCCAGTAATGTGTATTTGAGTGAATGTTGCATCCATTGGAATATGTCAAATGCTTATACATTATTGATTATATATGCTAGAATAGATCTAACACCATGAAATATAGTATGCTTGTATTGTTTACTTGTTGTTGAGGAAGTGCTATAACAATTCAAGCTGAAGATTGGAAAGCTCAACGGGGATCTACTTCAACCGTCCGGAATAAGGTACGAGGTTCAATCCTTTAGTGTTAGATGTTTTTATTTCTATTGCATATTGGGAAAGATTGATTTCTAGAGTCTAGCTGTCTGTTGTGGTACCCCAAGCCATAGGTATTTCTCTCCATAACACCATCCGCCAAAATAAATTTTCTTTTTGCCGATGTTTTTATGTTGACTGCGGAACTTGCAATCTGATGGTCTTCTGCCATTGTGGCTATGAATAGGACTATTATTTCGTAGTCCTTAGTTTTTCTGCTCGCCAATTTGTTTTATTTGCCACAGAGCCCGTAGTCTTTCTGTCTTCCGCCATTGCGGCTATGTAATGCACTAACCATCTGACTTATAGAGTTTCCTACATCGATAGACCTAATGATCTCGTAGAACTTGTTGTATGTTTGAAGCCCACCATTACTGCTGTGAATAAAACTATGCTGCCGATGCTTTAATTGTTCAGACCATCGATAAGGGTTTTTCCTGCCGTTTTGTGGGGTGGCGGTGGTTTCTGATTCTTGTTAGGGTTTTTTGTGATAAGAACACAACGCAGGGTTGCATGTTTGATGCTTAGTCTCATTAATAATGTGGTTTACATTTTATTGAATGTTGTCCATATTAATGTTGAGTTTTTTCACTTAACTGCAGACAGACTTAGAAGATTTTCAGATCTGGTTTGATGATTGCTGCTGTGAAGAAGACATTTCTAAAACAAAATTCAGAAGAAAAGATGTTTCTCATAGATGAAAGATAGTGAAAGGTTGATATCAATAGGTTATTGAACGAAATTGATAGCAACGGAGGCCTAGGCTTGGAATGGCTCATCAGTTACCAAGCCGGTCCCTTTTTACAAAGTGCTTCTAAGCCTTAATCTAAAATGTAACGTATTGTATGAATCATGAGCACTCACAAAGGACAAAATTGTGAGATTAAATGGTTGGGGGAGCCCAAAGGTCACCCGGGGGAGCAACCCAAAAGTTTTGTTGTTTGTATAAATATAGGAGAATTAGAGGGAATGAAGGACTTTTTCCCAGTAAGATTTGTGAGGACATATTGTAAGAAGAGCTATTTCCTTTTGCAGTAGATAATTACAATTTGCCTATTGGAGAAAGCTTAGTGGAATGTTCAAATGTTGTGCTATGGATTTGTTGAAGAGGAACTATTTTTTTTCCAGCTTTGTGTCCATTAACTGTGAGATCATTCTAACTCTGTGAACCTATGTTCTTGTATGAATGTTCTCTGGTTTATTTTATGAAAAGTTACACTATGAGTAATGAATGTTGTTGATAAACAATTGGATATCTGGTTGTTCAAATATCTTTAAATGTTCATGTGTTTTGAAAAAAGTATCAACCATCTATTTTTTTTCATGATGCATGTACAAAATACATTACTCATTAATGAATGATAATTTTTCTCCCTAGGGATAGGTTAGGTAGTTAGCTTTAATTTCTTGCTATGTGTGATCTAGATGTGAGAGAGTTTAAGATGAGAGGTAAGAACCTACGCATCACATTTTGACCGCTCCTTGTATTCTACATCAATCTACATTTTAGATAGGCACTTGCATATCATACTAAAAACTAAAAACACAAAAATATACACGGTGGACTGGGCCGCAACTGGTAAAACCTTTTATTTTTGTTACTTGACCTACGGTAGCTGGACCACAAACCAGATAGATTCCCCATACCAAACAGTAACGGGCTAGTTGGGAACATTTACTGGGGAGAATCCCTTACTGTTGTTGCCTGCGAATTTCCAGGCCTCAACAGTTTTTGGCACTAGAAGGAGGGCCACCAGTGCATGGCTGACCGGGGAAATGCATTTCCTCGAAATAACTCCACCAGTGATAGTTTTGAAAGCAGTTTGTTTCCTAATCCAAATATTGAAGAGAATAGAGAACATTTGTTTGCTGTGGACATCCAAGTAGTAAATTATCTGAGAAGACACACATGGGATTATGTAAAGAGTATTGGAGGATTACCCATTATCTCTGATTTACCCCAAAGAGAATATAAGAAGAAAGACCATCCCATCTTGGAAGATTCAGTGTTGGTTGGATACTTGGAAGAGTTAGTAGGAGTAGCATTATAGGAGGTTGTTCATCCTTTGAATCAAGTGGGCCCAAACACACCTTACTGTTCACGTGTGCGGACTCCTATTCTCTTGCCTCCTCACTCTCCACCTAGACTCATGGTAGGTGGAAATGCAAACCAGCTGCCTAACCCACCAAATCCATCGTCAGCTTGGAAGGCCAGATAACCCCTGAACCTGACACCTCTGTTGCATGATTTACCTCAAGATTTTGAAAAGATGCTGCCCAAGTTTGAACCAAATGAGAAGATGTTAGTAGATGACCATTTACAAAGTTTTTATTTGGCAATAGAAGGATTGAGGGCCGAGGAGCATGAGGATGTCGTTTGTAGACTTTTTCCACACACCCTTAAAGGAGAAACAACATCACGGTATTTCGGTTTACTTGCAAACTCTATCCTAGACTGGGATACATTTGAAAGGATTTTTAGAAGTAAGTATGCAACCCAAAAAACTCATGCGACTCTCATGAAAGGACTGTGTGCCTTAAAGAAAGAAAGAAAAGAGAAGGTGCATAGTTTTACCCAAACATTCACAGCCTATCTTAAGAATTTTTCTGAATCTAACAAACCCTCAAATAAAGTTCTGATTTAGTATTATACCTCGGCTCTAGGACCCGAGTTGGCCATGTTTGCCAAAATGAAAGCCAAACCTATGATAGTAGAGACTTATGAAGAAGTGGAGAGATTATAGGCTGAAAAAGAAAGCATCGAAGATTATCCTGAATGGTTAGGAGAAAAAAATGTTGGGAGCAAAACTTTGTTATTTACTAAGCCTAAAAAGGAGCAATCACCAGATTTCGAATGAATGGAAAAGATGATGCAGAATCTCTCTAACAGAATCATAGAGTTGGAAAAGGAAAAGGAAGCCCAAAAGTTTTATAAGCCTTATTACAAGAAAAGGGAAGATAACAATCAATCCCAAACCCCTCCGCAGGACTCCGCATCTATGAACTTAATGGAGGTAGGGATTGATAACTTTTGCACTTTTCACAAGCAACCCCATTCTGAAAAGAATTGTCCTCAATGGATAAATTCAATGACGTTGGTTATGAATCAGCTGTTGGATTCCAAATTAACCGAGGATAATGATGAAGAAGGGAAAGACAACAATAAAGCAATAGAAAAACAGGAGGATGTGGCCATGGTTTTATGGGAATGTGTATCATTGTTTGATGATGAGGAAGAAAAGGATCTGATACATGAAAATATCTTGGAAACAAATGTAACGAGGAGAATCCAGGGGTTGATTAAGGAAAACAGTCTTATGCTCCCAAATATTAAGAGACTTCAAAAGAATGTTAAGAAATTTCAAAACAACTCCTCAGGTAATAAAATTCCGGAGTTTACCATCACCAGTCAAAATCCTAGATAGATCAACATGCCTACTAATCCCAATGAAGAAAACATAAATAATGTTAAACTGAATCTCACAGGAAATAAGATGGATTATGACATTGTGGAGGATATAAAAAAGGTAAGGGTGAACATCTCATTATTTGAGATGTGCAATGTGCCACAGCAAAAAGAAAATCTATTGAAAGCACTTGAAATATCAGAGGAGAGGCTGCCCACTGATAGTCAGCCCCAGGAAGAAGAAATTGGTGAAGCAAGTGTGGGAGGTTAGCCTAAATGAAAGTCTCCACCTTTTCTCCTTACTTTTGAAATTTTCAACCACAATGTGCATAACTGCCTAGTAGACTTGGGGGCATCAATCAACGTCATGCCACTGTCAGTCTGCAAAAAGATAAATGGGCAACCTAAACCATCTACCTAGAGGGTCGTTCAGTTGGATAGAATGAATGTGAAGGTAATTGGGGAAATGGAGGATGTTCTTGTTTGCTTATATTCAAATGATAAGGTATGTCAATTCATTGATATTATGGTGGCTGACATACCAAAATCTTATGGAATTGTTTTGAGCAAAGATTGGTCGGCAAAGCTGAACAAATATTTTGCCTTGGACTAGTCACATCTGTGGCTACCATATAAAGGAAGCCCAAATTAAATTAAAGTTTTGATGGAGCCCCACATGAAACACAATGTTACTCAGTTCGAAGGTAAAAATGAACCAGTGGATTCTATTTTGGGAAATTACTTTATTGAGCTAGAACCAGGAAACTATCAAGCGGAAGAAGCCAGTGATACATCAGACGCTCAGCCTGATCTCCTTCGGTTTTCACAGGATGATGAAATTGATTGTAAAATAGTAGACTTAGCTATAGATGCAGATGTTAATTCTTGCATAGTAGCTAGCGATTTTTGGACGCTTTTCTTTGATGGTTCTAAAACTTTAGAGGGGTCAGGAGACAACTGTGTCCTGATTGACCCTAAGAAAAACAAACACTTTCTTTCATGTAGGTTGGAGTTTGAATGTACCAATAACATAGCTGAATATGAAGCATTAGTTTAGGGACTAAGAAATTCCATTGAATTAAAGGCAAAAAATCTGAAAGTGCTTGGAGATTCTGAAATAATTGTAAAACAAATTCAAAATCAAACACATTGCATTTCTCCTCATTTAAAAGATTATCAAAATGAAGTATGGGATTTACTTAAATGTTTTAATGCATTTAACATTGTATTGATTCCAAGACTTAAGAATGCAGGAGCTGACTTGTTGGCCACCTCAGCTGTGAGGCTTGTGCCCTCTAATAATCGGTGCTCTGTTGAATTGCTTTTCAGGCCTTCAGTTCCAGATATGATTACCAATCTATGAATTTTTTATGATGATAAACAAATTATAGAATGCTTGACAAATGACGAAACCTTCAAAGGGGAGATTATTGATGATGAATAACATCAAGCCGAGCTAAAATTCGATAATTTTATTCCTAAAGGAGTCAATACTATAGAGTGAATGTTTGATTTAAACGAGAAATTTAGAATACCAGTGAATGTGAAGACTCATAGCTCGTCTCTACAATTCGAGTTTATTAATTTGGGGACTGAAATTGAGCCTAAATATGTGAATTTGGGAAAGTGTTTCTCCCCAGGTGAAAGGAATAAGTTTATCGGTCTTTTCAAACAATACAAAGATGTTTTTTCCTGGACGTATGAAGATCTGAAAACATATGACACTAATATTGTCCAACATGTTATCCCCATCAGATCTGGAAGCAAACCTTATCAACAACATTTAAGGAAAATGCATCCAAAATTAGAACCTTTAATCCAGAATGAAGTTAAGTAACTATTGGATGCTAGAATTATCTTCAAGGTTAGACACTCGGAATGGGTTTCAAATCTGGTACCGATAAGGATGAAATCCAGAGAAATTAGGGTATGTGTGGATTTAAAAAACTTAAATCATGCTTTAGATAAAGACAATTGTCCTGTTCCACCCATGGAATAGATATTGCAAATGGTTTTAGGTTCTAAATTATTCTCTTTATTAGGTGGATTCTCAGGCTAGAATCAAGTATTAGTAGCTGAACAAGACATACTTAAAATGACATTCAGAACCAGGTGGGAAACTTTTGCTTACAGAAGGATGCCCTTTGGACTCATAAACATTGGAGCTACTTTCCAGAGGGATATGGACATATCTTTCCACGGTCTGATTGCCCACAGTGCTGTAGTATACCTCGATGACATCACGATATTCTCAAAGAAAAGAGAGGAACATGCATTTCATCTAAAACAAATTTTTGAACGCTACCGAAAATATGGTATCTCACTAAATCCCAAGAAGTACGTGTTTTCCATTACAGAAGGTAAGTTGTTGGATCAAGTGGTTTCTAAGAAGGGGATCTCCATAGACCCAGATAGGACCAAAGACATCGAACAGATTCCCTTACCCCATAATAAAAAGGGCATGCAACCATTTATCGGTACAATAAATTTCGTGCGAAGGTATGTGCCAAATTTCACTCAAATTGTTAAACCTTTGCAGCAAATGGTAAATCAAAGTATACAATTCAAGTGGACTGATGTAGAGAAGAACGAATTTAGTAAAATAAATACAGCTGTCGCGCACACACCCTCCCTCAAAAGTCCATATTTTAAGAAGATTTTATTTTGTACACTTTCGCATCTGATGATTCATTAGCAGCTGTGCTTACCCAGAAGGAATATGGGGGAGATGAGTTCCCCATATCACTTATGAGAATTGGTCTACAAGGGGCCAAATTGAATTACCCAGCTGTGGATAAACAAGCTTATGCCGTGTTCAAAGTGGTAAAAAAATTCAGGCCATACATCTTTAAGAACCAGACAAAGGTAATCATTCCACACCCAACTGTGAGGTCTCTTTTTGTACAAAAATATTTAGGAGAAAGAGGAGGCAACTGGGTAACAGCTCTACAGGAGTATGACCTCGAATTCAAGCCAGGATCCATAGTTAAAGGGTAGGGATTGTGTAAAATACTGACTGAAAGTAAATACGATGAAGAAAAGAACTGGGAAAATGAAGCTGAGTTACATTTGATGGATGTATGTCCTCTTTTCACAGCTCTGGACTCCTGGTATCGAGACCTTGTGCATTACTTTCAAGTGGGATTCTTACCAGAACACTGGAATGCTAAGCAAAGAAGAGCACTGTGGCTTAAATCAGCCTCATATCAGATGGTTAAAGGAATATTATTCAGAAAGAATTATGATGGAGTTCTTCTTAGATGCTCAGAGAGAGAAGATGCGAAAAAGGTCATAATAGAATTACACGATGGGCCTGTTAGAGGACACTTCTCCCGAGATACAACAGCCCACAAAATTTTCAGAGCCTCATACTATTGGCCCACACTGTTCGAAGATGTAGATGCCCATGTTATAAAGTGTGACATCTGCCAAAGGTGTGGTGGAAGACAAGTTAAAGCAGCAGGACCATTAAAGCCTGTAATGATAACGAAACCTTTTGAGCAGTCGGGGATGGGAATCATTGGAGAGATAAAGCCAAATTATTCTTTGCAACAAAACAATATTCTGATGACAACTGACTACTTCACTCGTTGGGTCAAGGCCATTCCGTTGCATAAATTAAATGAAGATGTGATCATGGACTTCTTGCAAGATCATATTATGACCAGGTTTGGAGTTCCAATTTCTTTAGTTTTCGATAATGCTACTTATTTTTCCTCTATTATATTAACTGCATTTGTTCATGAGAAAGGAATTAAGTTGCATTACTCTGCAAATTACTATCCACAAGGAAATGGTTTGGCTAAATCTATGAACAAGAATCTGATTAGAATTTTAAAAAAGACTATGATAGAAAACTAGAGGAGTTGGCACTCAGCATTACCAAATGCTCTTTGCGCTGATAGGGTCACCCCTAAGACTTCGTTAGGTGTGTCCCTGTATACCCTTGTTTATGGAAAAGAGGCCATTCTACCCCCCAATATCATGCTACCCTCTTCCATAATAGCTCAAGAATCCAGAGGATCGGATAATGAAGTCTTGCAGATAAGGATACATAATCTTTTGAAGGCAGAGGAATCTAGATCCAGGGCCAGAGAACGTTTTAAACAACAACAAGAGGTAGTAAAGAGATGGTTTGATAAACACAAAGCTGGAACAAAATATTTTGAGGTGGTAGATTTGGTTCTCAAATGGGACCACCCCCATGATGAGAAAGGAAAACACACGAAATTTCAACAGTTATTGGTAGGCCCTTTCCAGATTTTGGAAAAACTTGGCCCCTCAACCTATAAGTTGCAAGATTTACAGGGATAGGAAGAGAACTTACCCGTAAATGGTCTAGTTCTTAAGCCATATTTTTCTTGATTTTGTTTATTTTGTTCTGAGGCAAAAGATGTTGTGCTGTCATTAAGAATAACATGCACATTTTCTCCATAATGTTTTGTTTTATATATGTAAACTGTGGAAGTTATTCCACATTCTATTTTGTTAAATTTCTTATCGTAATTGTAACTAAATTCTCACCCTTCTTCGAGGTTAGTCTTGGGGGCCTATAGCACTGTAAAGATACTCCCCACTGATGGAGAAAATGGGTTGTTGGTTTTGGTCAAAACCTGATAGATTTTTGGTTCTTATGTAATTTGATCCATCTTTAATGCAAGAAACAAAGCCATATGCTGGCCTTTGGATGTAATAATTCCTATGTATTTATTAGTTGCAGTTTGTTGTTTTCTTTCCTTGCGTGCATGTATTTCCTGTTATTTCTTTTCATTATGTTTCCTTCATGTCTTTGACATAGTGTATAATGGTTAAAAATTCATATTCCTGTCATCTAGCCATTGTTTTAGACATCCTAAAAATGTTTCTTCCAAATTTGGTGTAGAATTCATCCTTGCAGTGCTCTAGATCGATGGATTTTCATTGTTCTTAATTTTCCACCATACCCAAACATATTGACTGTGACTGAAGTGCTATATTTCTCTTACAGACATTCTTTGTTTATACTTCTCTATGTTTCTTAGTATTTGTGACTCCATAGCTCAATACATCATACCTTGTTTCCACCACGAACCTCCAAAATTCTTTCTGTGACAATATATCTTCCATTTCTATGTATGTGTGAGATATCCCTGTTTGGAATCAGAGAAGCAAACTCCCTTTCCTAAAGTGGTTATGTTGTTACCTCAAGTTCCTCCTTTTAGAAACCTTTGGATGTGATCTAGGTGCTACCAAACTAGTGTCGTTGCCGAGGACGAAATTGAAGATCATCCCCGGGAAAACGACAAAGATTCAAAGGAAAAAATGGTTTCTATGGTCAATCAGAGAATCCTACATGTGAAAGAGGTTGTGTCATTTTCCCTGGAGACTCCACTTTAAATATTTTAGAAGATGAGTCCACTGGGGAGATTGGTGTCCAAAAATACCGAGATGAGGAGGAGGTCTCAAATCCTCCCAAAACCATGGACAATGGTGTTGTATATCAGAATGTCAATGGTGAATAATAGCCAGCCATCCAGAAGACGATTTATATTTCACCTAGTGATTTCTGAAAACCCATATTTCCAATACTGCGATAGTTCCACCAATGTCGTGATCCTAAAATTCAAGTCTCTAGAGGGCATCAGTAGGCTCCGCAACGTGAGTGGATTCACGGTAAATGCATGGGTAGGCTTGAGGAGTAGACAAGATACTTAAGATTCATCTTTCTTCGGAACATCTTGGATTTTCTTGTAAATATTTTCTTCTCTTTTCCTAAGTTTGTTAGAATAATCTATCATGGCTTATATCACACCAAGAAAAGTTGTGAGTTCACTCCTATATATCCCTCCTTGCTAATGGAGAGTATATCTTCATCCTGTACATATGATTTCAATAAAGACCCTTCGCCCAGATCCTTTTACGTCAAGAGACAACCTAATGAAACTCACGACGTCGTATCCAAAGACATGTTTTTCATACAAGACCTCGTTGCATCTAATACCCAAAGCCAATATATGCCTCTTTTCTTTCCTCATTTCCTTCATGATTTCCATAGAAAACACTAAAAATAACTTCATGAGTTTGATGGAGAATCTGAAAACATTACAACTGAGAAACATTTACAAGCTTTTGAATATTTTCTCGACGTTTTTGAGATAGAACTTGAGGATGTTTGTATGAGGGATTTTTTCCAATCTTTGCAAACAAATGTCAAAAAATGGTTTAGACATTTGCAGTCGAAATCCATCACCATGTGGGAGGAGTTCTCTCATACATTTCTAGAATTTGGGGTGAAAGAAGATCATTGGACCAAATACTCTCAGAGTTTTATTCTATGAGGAAACAAGAAGATGAAACTACATCAAGCTTCAACATGAGGTTTGTGACTTTGTATTATAGCATGACCAAGGAAATTCGACCATTAGAAGGTGCTGAGAAGATGCATTATGCATCTGTTTTTCCTCCTGATTTGTCTTTATTTCTGTTAGAAAGGAAATCGGTCTCATTGCAGAAAATGTTTGCCGATGCGTTGGAGGTTCAAGAAAATTTTAGGCTATCAGGAAGACTCCTAAACCATGGCAGCAATAATGAAAGTGACAAAGAGCTAAAACTGGCAGATTTGCATGAGATGAAAGAGGAATTTCCTTGGCAACTTTCCCCTTTCTCCAGTAGGCAGAAAGAAGATACGTGCGATTCTGAAGAGGTAGGCAGTTTTGCTAGTTTGTTTCCTAAAGTTTGCGACCAGCCAGTTATAAGTTGTATCCATGGTCACCTCAAAAGATATTTGGGCATTCCCATATATGATGAATATGGAGATGAATACTACGATGGAATGCCTAAGGAAATAGCTAAGGATCTTGCAAGTCTAGGACCTGATAGGGAAAGAAATTAGGTTTCAGAAATAAATTCTTCTTGATATGTATTAAACATAAGAACCACATATCAAGGTGAAGTGTTTTGTTGGCTCGATCTTGTTGAGGAAGAGGATTGTATTAAATCCTAAACTTGATTATGGGCTAGAGGGGTTACTTCCAGAGCAATTTTCCCAAGACAATCAGATGTCATATTTCTATGGATGTTGCAGTTTTCTTTATGGTCATGTTACCAATTACATGGAGATATTTTTCGGCTAGGTGGATCACAAAGGAGTAGATGAATATCCCGGAGGGGATACCTCTTTGTATGTCTTGGACCTAGAAGTAAATTTTCCCAGTTCTATTGAGGAACGCATCGCTGCCTTCTTTAGGACACTTGTAAGGAATCAAGTTTTGAGTTCTGGAATTCCACATGGAAAATTCAGTGCCACAGTTACAAAGGGTCTGGAGGTCACCCTCCAAAGTCTTCAAGAATGCCGCCTTTGCATGATGTTGGAAGAGTGGCAGCTGGAACATTTTTGTCATGTTAGAAGAATGGACGAAGAATTCGGCATCCATCAGGGTTTCTATGATCCAATAGCATAGTACATGGAGGGGCTGGGAAATGGTAATGAATGGGTAGGTATTTGTTGTAAAGATCAATTTCTTTATTATAATTTTGTGCCACTAGGTATTTTGGTCTTGTCCTTGGTCCAACATGAAGAGAAATGGGATTTATGGGACCATTTGCTTGGATGGCTTCATTGGAAGTCAAAAATCACTTGATTGGGCAATGAGGTCTAGTAGATAGAGTAGGTAGAAAGAGATGAATAAGATTGACATGACAATCATTTCCATTTAAGCAAATTTTTAGGATCAACTCAGTTTTTTCAACTGGTTCCATCGTTGGTTTAATTTTGGTTTTTGGAGTATTTTTGAAAGTTTCTAGTGAATCCTGGGGAGCCACCCAATGGATTTCGGCACTTGGTCTATGTTATTCTTTGATACCTTATAGGGAGGATAGAATCCCTAGTTGGAGCCACTTGTTAGCACTACTTTTGTTCCATGTAAAATGACGGGGAAGTAGAACAGAGCAATTGAATCCTAATAGTGCACAAAAATACTATTCATAGATTGGATAGAACTATTCTAAAGGAGATATCACTTTGATGATGGAGATCTTGAGGCAGAACAGACCAACCGATATGATAGGTTTCGTAAATATGACAAGCACGACCAAAAAAACAACTTTATACCTCCGTGGACAAGTTATAATGACCACAACTTTCAAGGGTCAGGATTGACAAAAGATAAATGAACGGATGAAGTTAATTCCACCAGATAAAAGTGCTCGTGGATATTTTGGTTCCCAAATCTGTAAAATGGGTTAAATGGAAGTAAATTTCAACAGTGTGGATCAGGCTAAGGAAATATCTACGACAGGTGATTTCTCCACTGGTTGAATAAGCATGACATGAATCGCCTCAAGAACTCACGAAATATGGACCCCCTTTACACATGGATTATGAGGATTGAAGATGATCAAATCAAAAGGATCAAAAATTTTCCGCCTAGTGAAATTTGCAGGGGGGTAAGTTTATAATGGAGAAGATGATTTTTCATACGATCTGATCATTTCAAAAAGACCCTTTCGAGGTGATATTCTGAGACAAGTGTGCAAAAAACTGAAGTGAAAGGTAATTGAATACCCCAACACCATTGGAGCATATCTATGAGAAACAAATCGGCTCAACAACGTAGATCACCCTCCTTAACCAAAAAGTTCACTGCAATGAATGAATGAAAATCAGGAAAATATCCTAGTAATTGAAGTGTAGGAGGTGGGTATGGCTTCGACACGAATTAGGAAGATGCAACAATTGAGGAATATTCTGATGTGGTAATCATAAATGGAAAAAGGGTAAGGGGTTTCAAGTCCATGTGCCATGAGCTGAATGGGAAATGATATGAACTAGTGCAAGATATTTTTTCTGCAGCCAGCAGTATAGCATCGTATCTAAAAGGGAAGCATGACTGGATTCTAAACAGGAAGGCCAGATCCCAAACCCACATTCCCACGCATGTGTCATCATGCTACTCAATGGAGAAGTGTGTGAAGGTGATGATGGGACCATATTCAGATCCAACTTTCCAGATATTTATAAGCACCAATTTCAGTGCCATCGGGAGGTAGTGACAGAGTGAATGTGGAAGAGACTAAGGTGGTTTAATGTTAGTCTGCTGAAAATATTGAGAGTATTAACAGAATTTTGTGATGGATTCCTTGTGTGGAAAATATTTTTGTCAAAGTATTCTTATGGTTGGTGAGTCCCAACCCAGAGTCCCACTATTCCTAAGTTTTCATTCCAGGGGAAATCCAACCATCATGGTAACGACATTCATTACAGTAGAATATATTTCTAGTGCCATCAAGGTCAAGAAAAGGATGTTGATCAGAGTAGATGGACCTCCTAAGGCTAGTGAGGGCATATCTATCTTAATATATTACAACACTCCCATGGGCCCTACGCCTAGAATTTCCTGTCCAATGACCATTTCTAGCAGCGACCCATTGGGGTGAATGCTCGTATTGAAGGATAAGAGGTCCAAAGTATTCATCACCACCTTTGCGAATTCCACTTTCCAACTTTATCTAGGAGGAAAGAAGCACAAGAATGATAATCCCCCTCAAGGACTTATCATTGGCAGAAGCAGTGTGTCCGTTCTTCAAGTCCCCTCGAATAACAATGTTACCAAGCAATAGAGGGGTGACGAGGAAGGCTGAACACATAAGGAACAAAAACCTTCTTGCCAGCCATAATCCCATGCAGAAAGGTGCCTTTGAGCCTAGAATGAACGAAAAATATCCCAAAAAGAAAAGGAGACATTGCAGACCCAACAGGAAGATAAATGGTTCAAGCCAAGTTAGTGACGAGCCACGAAGGGATGTCTTAAGCCATTGTTTTCAAGACAAGAGATGATGAGGCTAGAGACATTTCCCTGTTGTGAAGACTAGCATGCACATTTTCTCCATAATGTTTTTTTTATATATGTAAACCATGGCAGATATTCCACGTTCTGGTTTGTTAACGTTTTGATCATAATTGTAACTGAATTCTTTCCCTATTTTGAGGTTACTCTCAGGGGCTTGAAGCACTCTCAACATACTCCCCGTCGAGGGAGAAAAGGGGTTGTTGGTTTTGGTTGGAACTTGAGAGATTTTTGGTTCTTATGTAATTTTATCCATATTTAATACAATAAATAGAGCCAGATGCCAACCTTTGGATGTAATAATTCCTATGTATTTCTTAGTTGTAGTCTATGCTTTTCTTTCCGTGCATTCATGTACTTCCTGTTATTTTTTGCATTATTTATTCTTCATGTATTTGGCATAGTGTATAGTGGTTTAGATTTCATATTCCTATGCTCTGGCTATTGTTTTAGACATCCACCAAATTTTTCTTCCAAAGTTGGTGTAGAAATCATCCCTGCGGTGCTCTACATCGATGGACTGTCATCATTCTTCATTTTCCACCAGAACTAAACATATTGATCATGACTGAAGTGCTATCTTGGTCGTGTAGACATTCCCTATGGATATTGCTTTGTGTTTCTTGGTATTTGTCACTCCATAGCCCAATCCATGATACCTTTTTCCACCATCAACCTCCTAAATTCATCTCGTGACAATATATCTGGCATTTCTATGTATGTGTGAGATATCCCTCTCTGGAATCAAAGAATCTAGCTCCCTTTCCTAAAGTGGATCTGATGTTACCTTGGGGTTCTCCTCTCCACAACATTTGGGTGTGATTTTGTGTGCTAACACAATATTCTCCTCTTTATTGCACAAAACATTTCTTTGTATGTACCCCTATTCTTTACTCGAGGGCTTCTTCTTGAAAATATTTGGGAGTGTATCAAAACAGTCCCTTGTGGTCTTCAATGGAATGATCACGGACATGAGATTGTCTTTAATGGAATCAAAAATGATATTCTTGTACTTTTCTTGATTCTTATTGAAGTTTATTTTCCCTTATTTGGTGGTAGGATCCTTTACCATTGAGGATACCTAATAATCAAGGTCATTCTCTTCAATAATGTTCAATACACTTTCCTTCCATGTGATGAAGTTGGAAGGACTTTCGAGGCGGTATTCCAGTCGAATGGAGATAAATGACATGGATGCAATATTTTTCTCAACTCTTCAAAATATAAATATTCTTATCTTTATGCATAAAACTAAACTCTTTCATGCCTTATTCTCCTATACCATGTTGATGTTTGAGAAAAATTGAATATTCTTGAACTTAAACTTTTTTCAAACAGTTTGAGCACTTATGAATTTCATAAATCAGCCACATGTGAATCTTTATATAAGCCACATATGAATATCATAAATAAATCAGAGACATAAATCAGCTCCATAAATCCTCCATGTAAATCAATCAACCATGAGAGACAAGATATACCTTGGGAAAACCATCAAAACATAGAGGATGAAAAACCCAACAATTCTTTGAGTACTATAGATAGATTTGCAGAGAATGGTTTAAAACACATAAGCAGATTACACGATAAGAGATATCATCTCAATAGTAGAGAAGAGAGATCCAATGTAACCCTAAAAAAAAATTGTATGGAATTGTATTGAACTTTCCATATTCCTAGCATAATAATAACAAACCAAAAACCATACAATGCAATGTTAATATTACATATACGTAGCTATATATCTTTAGTATTCAATTCAATTTCACAACAATAGAATATGTAAGATCATTGAAAGAAACACAATCACAAGATAGACACATATTTATCCTGGGAAACCCTAAGGGGATGAAAACCCAACAAAACTTCTTCTATATAGATATATCAATAGTATAAAGATAAAACCCCAAACAAGTGCTCCTTCTACTTACTAACATGTCTCTCTCTCTCTCCTATGCGCTATACACAAGTGTGTGTGTGTGTGTGTGTGTGTCACATGAGGAACAAACTTCCTCTATTTATACTCTTTCTTCCACTTGAATTTTTCCCTAACAGGTTGACCCCAACAAACTTTCTGGGCCGACTTCTACTAGGAATACACAAAACAATATAATATTATATTTTGGAGGGTTTTATTCACTCGACTTACAACGGAGGTTTTACCTCATGACTATATGATGAAAAATACAATACTAACATCCCGATGAGGGAATACCATTAGAGGAAATTTCAACTCAAAATGGGCCTCCTAAAAAAAATAATAAAATAATAGTTAAAATAATAAAATAATATTTATTAATTTTGGAGGAAGAAAAGAAAAAGACTACTTTTTTGTTTGTATTTCGACATATCTCCCCATTTTTTTACTAAAATTTTGATCATTAGAGATCGTTGGATGCAGAATTAAATTCTGTATCCAAGGAGTGCCCACTCGACATACATTTGATGGACCTGATTACCCCAAAAACAAGAAATACCTGAAAAAACATGATGATGATGTCATCATCACGGTTTTTCAAGTATTTCTTATTTTTGGGGTAATAAGGTCCATTAAAATTTATGCCGAGTGGGCACTCATTGAATGCGGAATTTAAGTCTGCATCCAACGAGCTCTCCTGATCGAAATTTGAGTAAAAACATGAGGAGATATGTCGAAAATACAAACAAAAAAAGTAGTTTTTTCAATGATACCTATCCCCAAATTTATATTAAAAAAATGTTTAAGAACTATACGGTATTTCAAAATTAAATCAATTTCATTGGCTAACACATGATGACATGGAATTTGAATTAGAGTTAAAAGGTCCATTTTGAGTTGAAATTTCCTCTAATGAACATCTCTAATAGGTTACAACAATAAAATACATTTAGAATATTCTTCAAAGTTACAATATCTCAACACCCCCCCAATGAGAAGGGTATTGTTATCAACCAAAATGGCACTTCTCTGTCTGAGTACTAACATCCAATATGTCGGGACACAAAAGGACAAATAGGATTGAAGTAGACAAAACACTATAGATGTGCATGAATGTTGATACATAATCTATTGACTAGATCAATATATTTTTATTTGGAGATTAGGGTTGCACACATGAGTATTTGCATTGCAACCTGTGTGTCACACGGGAGTGTTTGCATTGCAACCAACATGTAAATTGAACATGCGAGTTTCCTTAAAGCAAGGAGTGTGTCACATGCACTTTTCCTATATTAATAGTCGTGTGTACCTTAATTTAATGTTAAAAAATATAAATCACAATTAGTCGAGATCATTTGAGTCCCTAATCATAACTATCTCAATTGTCTCAACAATCCTAACCTTCGAAACCTCTCTATTTCTGTTATCAGGAATTCTCAATCAGTGCAGACACTGCTTGTTCCTATGCAATGTAAGTCACAACTACAAAACAAAAAGACAAAGCAACATATCCTTTCCTTGAATAATCAAACCAACTAACATGAAAGAAAATATACCTCAACCTTATATCCGCTTGTCCTCTTTCCAAAAAGTCCTTGCAATAGTTCAGTACCTGCAAAATAGATCACACGACAATTGAAAGGGATGAGAGCATCATGATAAATTGACTATTCATATTGGTGATCAAGGAATCCAATAATATCTAATTACAATCAATACAATCAAATATAGGAAATGGAAATGTATTTGTATTAATATATGGATGAGAAAGAAGTACAACCAAAATCCTTGATGTCAATGGCTTCTATCTCAACAAGAATGTCTACAATCTCTTATGACTATGAAGACCTCTCCAACCACAAGCTAACTCTACTTTGCCTCTAATTCAGACTTCAAACTAGCAGCATAAGGGTGCTTTTTTTGGCCTCCCTCACTCTCCTCATGAAGGCTCCATTTATAGGCCTAGAACTGAAGAGATGACTTGGAAAAAGGATAGGATGAGATCCATATAAGTGAGGAAGGTGAATGCCACCTCTCCCAAGCATATAGGAACTAACCCTATGGAGGTTTCCGCATGGAATATTATAGAAACATCAATTTTTCTCATTTACTGACCATCGATGCTCTTAGAAAAACTTTCATAAGCGTCGATCTAGGGTTTTTTCCAAAGAAGAGGGAAAACAATGCTTTTTTCTGAACTGGGACAGGCATCAGTGACGCTCTATGAAAAAAACAAGAAGGAACCGTCCCTTCTAGGTCTAGAAAAAAAAGTAACCAAGGTGACTCAAGCCAGGGTTTCTGGGAGGTTGAAAGGAAAAGTGAAATTCTGATGGAGGCTACTAAGCAATGCGAAAATTCCAGGTGCAACATAATGGCCCCCAAAGTATGAAGCTAGAAGAAGGTGATAGGTCAAATAGTTTGCAAATTTTTTCATCTGATACAGAGGAAAAGAGAGACAAACTCATACAGGACTAGTAATTGACCTCATCCAAACCAATCATAGCTGTGGACTAATACATTGCAGATCTATGATGATGACCACGTCATGGCTACCAATAATACAATGTATATCCATGAATAACTATTATAGAAGGTAGGACATAAATATAGAATATATAAAGTAGATCCATGTCTCTCAGCCTCAATATGGAACAAAACCACCAAACATACAATGTGGATCCATGTCATGACTCTAAATGATTTCCAAACACAACCTAAGCATAGGAAATATGATGATATCCTAACCACTCAAGGTCTTTATTTCGATCTCCAAACGATACGAATCTAACCATGTGATTACAATGTCTTGACGTCGAACATGGTAGAAACCACTTGATTACCAGTAAATGATGTAAACTGATAACAAGTGTGAGGGAAATCACCATTTATGTAAATGATTCCCAAGGTATATTGGTACATACCATCGAATGTGAATAAAGGACTTGAAGTCTAACACTTGATGCTATATTTCAATCAAGATTCAATGATGTAAACTCTTGTTGAAAGCGAGGTAACCTACCATTGAGGCATGCATGCCCAAAGTACTGTCTAGCTTTTTAGGTCTAATTCCTGGATAATGATTTGAAGTCGACATGAATAGACTTGTCACGGGAGGGCCATGATGATTCCCACATCAGTGACATGAAAATATGAACAGAAGCTGATTTGAAGTAATGGGACTGACTCAGACATGACTGACTTTTAAGGAAAAGTGAAGTTACTAATGAGTTTTTCTTTCTGGGAGAGACATCCTTTGAACAACTTGGTAGCATGACACATGACTTGGAAGCATTGACATAACAAGAATAGAACTAGGTGTAATGCAAGGAATGTGACAAATAATTCTTTGAATTGACTCAAAGGAGTCAGATGACTCACAAAACAGGATCGACTTGAAAACAAGCTGAAAACCCAACTGTTCGGATATGAAAATGTAGACAGAAGGTGCCATGTTCAAAGGTGGACTGTAAAGTACTACCATAAAAACAAATGAAAACGATTCCCATTTCCTTTAATTTCCCCATCTCGAAAGGTGAGTGCCTGTTTTTATTTTTACGAGTCCAAAGAGGGTATCAAACGCTCGTGAAACTCATCAAATGACGAGTCCATTCTGATATTTTTCATGAACCTAAGAAAGAAGGGGTTTGTTCCCAAATAGGGCCTTTCATCATTTTGTTTTACGAGTTTGATGAAAGAAAACTCATTTTTTGTTTCATCTTTAGAGAGTCTAAAATGATTAAGAAGACTCCAAAAGGTCCTTTTTTGTAAATAAGGCCAGTCGGTCCGAAAAAGAGATAACCTACCCCCGACTAGTCGACCGTTCTGATTCTTTTACAAGCGTGAATGCAACAAGTTCGCTTGGCAATATTTTTGTGTTATGAGGAGACTGAAAAGAGCTTACATATAACTTCTGAACTAGGTTCCTTTTTCATAATCCACTTTTAACGAGTCTGAAAAATTGAAAAAGTATACTCGACACCTTTCTACTTGAATTTTAATGAGCATGTAAAAAGTGTAAAATGACCCTCAGTACTTTTTCAGTTTTTCTCTAAGCTCGAAAAAGACAAAAGTAGCTTACATCATAGGAATGACCCAATTTTTACCTGAAAAACTCAAAAAACACCATTAAAAGCCATTTCTTCAAAACTATAGAAAGTAAAAAATAAAAATCCACTTTTACCAAAATAATTTGGATTTCAAAATCAAATAAATTACAATGTATTTTTGAAAACTCCAAATATTCTATACATAGAAAGGGTAGGTAAGTTATTTTTACCATTTGCTTTTTACTATTGGTGAGTTTTGGAAGCTTACTTTGATAGCAAGAGTTTCCTCCGATGATTTTGCAAGGGTTCTTCACCACATTGTTCTTCATTCTTCTTAGAAGAGGTAAGCATTTGTTTCTTTTTCCCTCCATGTTCACAAAATGTCTTTTTGCTTCTTTTGCATTGTTTAATTCCAATTTCCTAAAATGTTTTTGATAGTTTAAAAGGAAAGATAGAAGGTAGATTGATATTTTGCAATGGTAGGGTAGGGGATTAACTATCCCAATAGAGGTTTTTGACCGCACTAAGAGGCAATTTGTTTCTTCCTGTAAGGTCTTTGGCCATCAAGCAGAACCCTCGACAACGCTCTGTCAAGCTGGGATAGAGACCCCGTAGGTGCTCTGTCCATAGCAGACAAGAGCCTGACACTCTACAAACCATAAGCAGAGGTGCTGCAGTTATCCGTGGGTGAAGGCTAGTAGCACCGTAAGAGGAAAAAGAAAGAAAATAAAACCCTAGTCCACCAAAAAACAATTTTTCAATGTTTTCTTCTTGCTTTGCAACTTGTCATTTTATTTACTTTTATTCCTTTTAACCATGAGATGTTTTCTAACTACAAAATTTGCATATTATAGGCACATAATGGTAATTTGGAAGGAAAGGAAACATGAAGTCCCAGACAACTAGGCTGCAAATGATCTAGACACCATTGAGGCTCTACAAAACTGTGAGCTTCTTAAGTATTTTCGAATACTTGGAATGAAAGCACATATCTGACTGCTATAATATATCATAGATATGTGGGATCCCGACCAGGAGAATTTTGTGGTGGGAGTCCATATCCTACCTATAGAGGTTGAGGATATTTAATTTATGACCGCTTTGTCTATGAGGGGAATCCCAGTAGTTCTATCTGGAGCACGAGGAGGAGAAGGATCCTTGGATGTTATTGTTGATCAACAATGCTCACTAGGTACAAAGTCCCAATCGGGGAAGATACATATCAATTCTCTAGTAGATATTCCTTTGAGGACAGTGGTGTATACTATCGGCAAGGTGGACAGAACTAGGGCTGCCCACCTTACCAGCAGATCACATATGCTATATGCTTTGTAGTGCATGGAACCCATTGTCTTCAACTGGTGTGAAGGCATGCTGGTGTGTCTGAACAATCAATTAAACAAGTGTAAAAGAGGAACGCTGAAGCAATTTGGCTACGGAGCAATGATAGTGTCCTTTATCTTACAGGGGGTACCTCACCTGAGACCACAGGTGACCATCACCAGACTTGATCCTGAGGATCTGAGGATGCTTGCATGGGTTATAGCCATGACTCTCCTTGGAGGTGGAGGGCCCAAATTTATCTATGGGCTAGGTTTATTTCAATGGTTGAGAAATGAGTTACTTATGGTGGAGGATTACACCTATGAAGGGGCAAAATTATGTGATGACCCGGAGCTAGCTCTACCTGAGGGAGAAGAATGGGATGACTGAGGTAAGAAAGGACATTATCCACTTGTGTTTTTAATTTTTGTATTTATCTCATTTTATTTAGTAGTACTAAGATAGAAATTTTTTCATGTAGACAATCGATCTATTTTTCTAGTAGGGATGCCGCCTATTGCTAGGCGAGCAGGTACTAGGGATATGATGCTATACCACTCCAAAGCTGATGAAGTGCTTGGAGATCTCAAGGAAAACTTGGAGCGCTTGACTGTGGGCATCCCTGACATGACTACTGATGAGGTAGCTAGGCGTTATCAACGCCATACTACAAGTGTCTTTGGATGGTTTTCTAGGCTACTCTGCAGAGTGGCCCAAGCCATTGTATGCTACCATGCGCATCATGAGGATTAGTCTTCCTTGATTTTCACTTTTTGTATATGTATTATTGAAATCTTCGAAGCTTCATATTTTTCCCTATGTATATGTATTATGAACTTTTTATGGTCTTGAATGGGCACTAAAAGCTAGAGATGCTTCAGCCCAAATTTTGTATCTCGGTGCTACAACTTTATATGGAAAATTTTTATATTTATAGTTATACGTGCTGCAAATGTGATGTGTGAAATGATCATCTACTTGTGAATTTACATGCGTTGTTTATGTTTCAAATGGAATTTTTAAAAATGAGCAATATGCCAATCTAAGACATAGTTAGATAGGGAATATGCCACAGGATTTAAATTTCTTGGAATGTGTTGATATGTAACTTGATCAAAATACCTCTCTAACAAATTAACTCTCTAGAAAGTACAAAGAAGCATGGGATTTTGGATGGTGTAGACTTGATAAATCTTTTGGACAACTACTTCAGAGTCTAGGTAAACCCTAATTTCCATTACATCATTATCTAGGGCTTCTATCAACAATCCGATCACGGCTTGATATTCCTCCACATTGTTGGTGGAGGGACCTAAAAGAATACCCCTTGAACTCACCAACTCACTTATAGGAGAGTACAGTAACCAAGCCGCTGATGCAAGGTTAAGTGTATATCGATGAACACCATCATCAAAACCAATGAAGGAAGTCATCTATCCATCAGACAAAAGACATGCATAAGTAAGGTTTTATGAAAAAACACATTTTGAATTACACAAAATACACACTTCTCAAAGCTAAGACACACAGCAAACTATAAACAATATTTACAAAGACCCTATGTTAGATGACCTAGGCATAGTATATTTTGAGGTAGAGCCCATTTTGGGGCTCTCCCAAAGGTATCTTGACATAATCAACCAATTCATATGTCCCTTTATCTAAAACACAACTGACAATATAGGGCCCATGCCACATATAATCAAATTTTCCTGCCCCTGGCTTGTCAACCCAAAAATCCCCCACTCAGCTCTCAATGGCCTACACCACCCAAGGACACCATCTCACAACCTTCATATCACTCCATTAGACCCCCAGACCCTCAAAATAGCTGAAGGATGAAGAAAAGGGCTTAAAAACCCCAAAAAGGAGCCCAAAATAGTCTCATAGGAGCTAAAACCCCCCAAAAGGGGCTAAAACCCTAAAAGGAGATAAATTTAGGGTAGAAGGGGATAAAAGCCCAAAAAAGGGGCTAAAGCCCTAACAAAGGGCTTAAAACCCTAAAACCCCTTGAAAAAGCTATAAAAGGAGGGTGGGGGGTCACTCTCAAATAGCTTCTCCCTTGCATATTATTATGCTGCCCATGGATGCCTTGAGACACCTTTGCCTCTCAAGCCACCCACTCCCTCTCCTCCGTTTCCATTGAGCCAAAGATCCCCATCCAAGAGAGGTGCTTCCACAAGCTAGGGCATGGTGGCCCATTTCCACCCAAGAGAAGGTATAACCATGTTTCATGTTTAGTTTCTTAGTTTCTTAGTTTTCTTTTCTTTCTAACCCTTATTTCATTTGCAGGTTTATGTTTAATATTGTTTTTCAAGTTATTGTAGCTTAATATTTCTTTGTAGGTATTTGGAGGTAGAACCCTAACCTGTGTTTGCAGAGGGGTTCACCATTGCTTCTATCTTCTTTCTGTTCTTAGCTTAGTTTACTATTATGTCTATTTATCTTACGTTTTATTTTTTGCATTTACCCACTAGCAGGAACTTGCCCTTCTATCCTATCGATAGAAGGGAGCCATTCCTTCTCCTGTATTAGGGAGAAATCCTTGCTACAGAACTGGTGACCATACCAGGTCGATCCCACAGGATCCTTG
Organism: Pseudotsuga menziesii; assembly: GCA_001517045.1. Taxonomy (NCBI): domain Eukaryota; kingdom Viridiplantae; phylum Streptophyta; class Pinopsida; order Pinales; family Pinaceae; genus Pseudotsuga; species Pseudotsuga menziesii. The sequence continues at coordinate 140,309 of LPNX010016607.1, read as the reverse complement.
GTCCAAATTTTTAATTTTTTGCCCTAGTTTTAAAAAATTTCATATTAAAGCCACTTTAGATTCAGTTTATTTTCTATTTTTAGTACTGTCGAAGCCTCTACTAGGAAAAACTGAGTCATATTGGCCACATCACAAGTTACTGTCGGCTAGATCTGACTTTGCCTCACAAAAAACCCCAAATATGGGCCAGGACTCTCTTATCGAGGCCAAAAGTGAGACTGGGGTGCACTTAATGGGAAAATAGGTGCACTTAATCCCTTGATAAGTGTGACTTCAACCAAGAAACTCAGTACACGACTGTTTCTGCATTTTGTGTGACCCCCTCGCCTGTTTCTGAAAAAATATCACGGCCCCCTTGCCAGATTTAATTAGAAATGTGCAGCCTATTAAATAGAACTTTAATTTCAGTTTAATAACAATTAAATTTCAATTTTATAGGACTGTCAGTGTGGCTCAGCCACCCTTGTATAACACTGCAAGTCAATTTCAGTTTCTGTTTTCATTTTCTGCAATTTCTTCCATAAAAAATGTGTAGATGCCAAGTAAATGTTAAATGCCTTAATCAAATGAACCTAGCCCAACTAAAATCAACCTAAAATTAACTGTCTTTCTTCCCCTTCCTCCTCTACCCAGTCATCACCCTTCGGGGTATTTTGGGATACAAGGAAGGGAAAGCTCGTATAGATCTAGTCACTCCACTATATTGTTCCAAACCATTAAAACTGGATGACATGGAAGGTAGAGGGGGTAGAGAAGGAGGGCTTCTCACGGCACTAAGTGTCCTCCCTATTGACTAACCTTACATTCAGGAGGTGACCTAAGGATCTACGGATGGGATTAGTCCCATTGTGTTGAGAGCCCAACACCTTCTCTTGGTTGAAGAGGAATATCAGTGTGAGGTAGACATCTAGTTAGGCCATACACATTCAGGGTTAAAAAATTGTATTTGTTCACAATTTCTGATTATTCAAATGCATGCATACACAATGACATGAACTCTTCCATGATGAATTCATAAACCATTTGCAGCTACCAAATACCATAAAAACAAACAAACAAATACAACATACTAACTAATTAACCCAACTCAGTTCATGACGTTGAGTGAGCCTTAAAATTTACTAATTTACACTAAGTACAAATAACTCTGTGGTCTTTGAGGACATAAGTCCCTGACTACTTCAACTGTGGGAAGTACTTGGGATCTACCTAGAAACTCATTGTGAGGAGTACCACAGGAACCCCAAAGTAGCTGGCTGCTGAGAGGAATTGCCAAGCGAAACAGGCAACGACCTCTTCCGAATGAGTAGAAACACCTATGATGAACAAGACAAGCGCTATCTTCTGGAAATCTTGGTGGCTGAGTGACCACCTACATCCAATAGGAAGCCACTGAAACTAGGGTCTAAACATCATTCCTACCTATTTTAGGCATAAAATCTAACACAATTGATCCTCCACGCTCTTCCTCACGCCTAAGATGTGAAACACCACCATTTGGAACACTCAATCGACACCATCGAAGCTGCTCTCAGAAATATCCCACACCATCAGAAGGCCACATAGCCTTTGATTCTGATTCAAACCCATATCAGTCTGAACCAGACCTCCATACTGCACCATCAAGCGCCATGGCTAGTGCAAATCTAGATCCATTTTTCGGCACACCTTCAAAACCTGTCACCCACAACTTGGAAAGTGTCCCAAGCACAGTTATGCAAACTGTCATTAGTCAGCTGCCACCACCTGTAGTGACAAGCCAAGCTAGCCTACTAGTAGCACACGGGGGAAGTGGCCCCTCCACCTACACTGCCCCTCCTACCACATAGGGGGCCAGTGGACCATCCACTTACATTGCCCCTACTATCATGGATGGGGGCAATGTACCTTCCACCCACACTATCCCTCCCACAACACTTGGGGGCATTGGCCCATCCACAATGGTGCCACCGCAAGCACCCCCAGCTGTGCAGATGCATTATGCACCTGTAAAACCCACCACCATCATAGCCCCATCCCACATCAACTTGGGGCCAAATATGCCATTCATGGCTCATCTTAACTTGCCTGACTTGGCCAGATTAACAAATGACGCCAATTGCCATAAAGCCTTTTGACGTCCAATACCAAGTAAGATTCCATCAGACATCCCCAAGTTTGAAGGCAAAGCACAGGAATGTCCCCAAAACCACATAATGACATTCCATCTATGGTGCTCATCCAACAGCATCGTAGATGACTCAATCAAGCTGAGGCTATTCCAACGCATCCTTATGTTGGGGCGCGGACCTTGAAGGTCCTTAATTTTGGCAACTCCATGGTTTTGGTACGAAGCTTGTAAGCGGAGTTGCGGCTCAAAATAGTCTTAGGGGTGTCAGGGTTGGGTCGAACCCCCTCTTTTTGTAAATAACCCATGGTTTAAACTCATGGTTTTTAAGCCCATGGTTTAAGCACATGGTATTGTAATAGTGCACTAGTATAAATAGGCACTTATGTAAAGGAGAAAGAGCTTTTCGAAGGCTTTTTGTATGATATGATTTGATGCGAAGGTAGACCTATTTTTAGGTTTAAGGTTAAGTCCCAGCTGTGTGCATGGATGACCTCTACAGCTGAGTGCGTAGAGGGTTTTGTAAGAAAGGATCTGCAGCTGAGTGCGCAATTTTGAGAAAGGTTCTACAGCTAAGTGCACAGTTTTGGGTTGTTGAGAAGATCTGTAGCTGAGTGCGCAGAGATCTACAGCTGCGTGCACAGATCAAAACTATTGTTTGTAAAGAGTTGAATAAAAATGAAGATTTGTGGACATAGCCCCTACAGTGGGGGTGAACCACATACATCTTGTGTTGTGGTGGTTCCTTTTTGTTTTGTGTTGCTTTTGTTTTATGCAATTGATAAGTAGGTGAATGATAAGTAAGATATATTGTTAAGAAATAACTTTGCTATGAATTCCTAGCTAAGGGTTGAGCAAGTAACTGTTTGTTTATCTAAACTGCAAAGCTAATTAAATGACTGTCGAAGCTCTGTGTTGTATGATTAATATTTGTTAAGGCTAAAGGTACAGTAATATCCCTCTTTTGCCTACAGAAACCTGATTCTGCGGCACCCCATAGCTATTTCGAGTGAAACTGCAACCTGTTCGCAGGTTGTTGCCGAAAAGGCCAACACTGTGGGTCTCTTTGTTGGTTGGTAAATAAGAGTATAAGAACCTGGGTATACCCTGTAGCCAACAAATTGGTTCCGTTGCCGGTTGAACCAGTATCTGCTCAAGAGGGATCTACATCGTACCTGGAGGGATATGTTTTGGAGGCCCTTAGTAAAATAAATTGGTGACTGGGTTAAGGATACCTATCTAAAATTTGTTGAACAAGAAAATAAGGATCCTCATCGTAGCTCAGACAACTTCTTGCAAATGTACGTTTTTTTTATATTTATGAAATTTTCTTTGGTAGTATCCACATAGAATTGCACCAGTGGTTATCCAGGTTGATAGAAAGAAGGACAAACTTCCAAGAAGATCAGTCTTCTACCTGAAGCCCAGAAAGAATTAACCTGTTGAAAAGAGTGAACAATGAGGTATCTAGAGTTGTTGAATTCTGGACAACACGAACCCTTGAAGCATTTGTGATGGAGTTCACCATCGACACACATACTTCTTTCAGCGAAGCAGAAAGACAGTTCTTCAAAGGACCAAGGGGTAAGTACCTGAATTCACTTAGTCTGAAAATTAAAATGCTCTTGGCTGAAAAACGCATATTGCTTATTGAATCAGATTGCTAGATTTAGTGCTACTAACCTATGTTTGAAAGTGAAAGTGACTTCGACGAGCAAAGTGGTTTGCTTCACAACGGACAAAGATACAAGAGAACTTTTGGATCCTTTACCCTAGGCCAGAATACCGATTATACCCCTTTAAGCCCAGAAGAGTCTGAATCTGAAGAAACCCCTTTTGTTAGAAACCCTCCTATAACTCTGCAGTGAAGATTTGTTATCCCTGAGAACCCGTCGCAGTATGAAAGTAACCCTAGACTGAGTAGTCCTATTGCAGGTCAGTCTGCCTCAGTAAGTTCCCCCCTCCCCCCCCCTCGATCCGCTATGGCCCATGTAAATGATGATATCAAGCTCCTAGTCTTTAAAGGAACTGGATCAGAGGATCCATAGCAGTTTTGGTTCCTATGCGAAGCTGTTTGGACTGCTAAGAATATTATGGATCAGAATACAAGAACAGCACAGTTGGTCACCTCTTTCAGAGACCGATTTTTGAATTGGTTTATGAATTTTTCCAGTAATCAGAACTATGTCTTGGTCGATATTAAAAAAGCAATGATTAAAGAATTTAAGAAGCCTAAATCAGAGTCACGGTCTATAACTGAACTGAAAGAAATTCAGCAGAAGTGAGGTGAATTAGTATGGGAATTTGATCAGAGGTTCAAGGTTCCGTTGGATCAAGTTAGTTTCACTATTGGACCAGAACAGCATAAAGAATGGTTCATTGCAGCACTGTTGCCGCATATTAGGACTCCACTTATGCAACAGAAGGTTGCTGATCAGCAAGAAGCATTGGAAATTTCTATGAAGCTCGAAATAGCTCCTGTCGGAGATAACTATGGAATAGCCCAAATACAAACACAGTTAGCAGAAATGGCTTTGGAGCTTCGCGACATGAATAAAGGGAAAGATACATGAAGAGGTTTGGTGTACACGATGTAGGACAGAAGGTCATGACAAACAACAGTGTCCTGTAGTAAGAAATTATTTGAATACTGGTGCACCGAACCCATTTAACCCTAATGTCCTATATTGTGAGATCTGTAGAACAACTAGTCAGCATCGACCTGAAGAATGCTATCTGCTGCAGAGATATGTTGAAGTACCTAAGAATCCCTACTACAAGTTCTGTAAGTCAGTTTAACACAATGAAGATGAATGTCGCAGCTTTGATCTCATGAGAGAGCGAACCTATGATGCTTATAGGGTACAACCCGGTGCACAAGGCAATGATGGATCTGGTTACCGTGGTAGTACATCGGGTCGAGGTAATTTCAGAGGTCGTGGTCATGGTGGTATGCCTGGAAGAGGTCGAGGCCATATTTTTTGCTATAACTATAATCAGGTAGGACATGTAGCTAGATATTGTCAGAACACAACTACGACATGTCGATATTGCAGAGCAATCGACCATGTGATTGAGAAATGTCCACAGTTGATAGCCAAGATTCAAGAAAGAAATGGTGCTCCTACTCAGAATGTTCATATGATTGCTCTAGAGAAAAGACATGTCCCAGCCATTAACGTTGTTACAAGGAGTGGAGCTATGACGCAAATGCAGAATAAGGAGAAACAACCTGACAAGGCTTGGGTCCACAAGATCCCAGAGAAAATTCCCGTCTTTGATGTTGGAAGAGAAAAAGGAACATTTATGGAAGCCAAAAGAGACTTTTTTGAGCCAAGAAAATCAGTAGCAACTATGCAACAGCATAAGCAGCAGTCACAGTTTCAAGAAGCTTTTCCAGATCAAGTAAGTACACTAACATCATTTTTACAGAGTTGTATGAAGCTATTAAGAAATCATAAGGATTTGAATGAGTTACAGAAATTTATTGCATCCTGTAAACCTCAGCAAAGCTCTAAGAGAGGAAAAAATGTTAATAGAGTTAGAAGGACTGGAAGGGAAATGAGATTGCATGCTCATATAGGAGATTATGATATGACTGATATTATTTTAGACCTAGGATTAGAAGTGAATTTCCTAACTAGGTAGACATGGGAACAAATGGGAAGACCTACGCTTGAATGGTCCCCTATACAGCTAAGATTAGCCAATCAGCAGAAGATTGTGCCCTTGGGAAGATTCCTTGGTGTACCAATGGACATTGATGGAGTTAGTACCTTAGCAGATTTTGAAGTCATTGAAATAATTGATGATAGAAACCCCTGTCCAGCATTTCTAGGAATTGAATGGGCACTAAAAAATGATGCAGTAATCAACCTTAAGAATAGACAGATGAATTTTGAAGGAAAAGGCTTGAGAGTCATAGTGCCATTGGACCCTTCTCAAGGAGAAAGGTATACAGAGCCAGTCAGAGATGAAGACCAGGATGTTTTGGATCATATTTACAACATCACAGCTAAAGAATAAGACTATGTTAACCCTACTACTGAAGGCATAATGGATTGGTAGTATGATAGTTCTTGCATGGCTGATTCAGACGAAGGCCTAGACAATTGGCAGAATAGACTTTATGAGCTGAATGGACATCGATGTGTAAGAATTACCAAGTCTCTCAGATGGGTTGGCTCACAGCCAAAGATCTTACCTATTTTTGATGGCTTGACAGACCTAGAATATTTTATTGCATAATTCTCAGAGCAAATACCAGATTCACAGAAAATGGAGACTCTAGATTCAGCATTCAGAGCCGCAGCTGCCAGATGGTGGAATGCTCATAAAAAGAATATTCATAGTTGGAGAGCTTGTCAAAAGTTTCTTCGATTGAGATTCATGGAATGACCTCAGGAGGTGTGAAGCAGATTCAATGGTAAGACTAGCCCTCAGGAACATTTGGAGCAATGTTATGAAGCATGGAAACATGTACCTTGTGAAGAATGGGTACATAGGTTTGTAAACACTCTGGAACCTGTAGCAAAGAACTGGTATGCAGAGGTTGAGCTTCTCCATGGTACTGTAAGTTGGGATAACCTTGTTGATAGTTTTGTGCTTAAATTTTTTATTAATGAGGATTGCCCTGTTTTGGACGTAGCTATTAGGTTGATCCATACTAAGGTGTTTGATGATAAAGAAATAGCTGAGCACCAACTTGATTGGAAGGAACAAGAATCTAATGCAGTAGAATGTTATAACCTCACCATTGATGAAGACGACGACCCATGCAACATTAATATTCCTGAGTCAGAAGGACACTGTAAAGTACATGGACTAGCAGTCGAAGCACCTGAAGTAACTCAGCCCTCAAAGACAAGGAAAGTAAACATTGGATCAGAAGAAATGCCTTGTTGGGGCGCACACCATAACAGTCCCTAATCTTGGTAACTCCACAGTTTTTGTGGAAGTTGTAAGCAGAGTTACGAATCAAAACAGTCTTAGGGGTGTCGGGGTTGAGTAAAAACCTTATTTTTGTAATAAACCCATGGTTTAAGTCCAGGGTTTAGGGTTCGGGGTGCCCATGGTTTAAGCCCATGGTTTTGTAATAAGTGCACTATAAATAAGCACTCTTGTAAAGAAGTCGGTTTAGGATTTTGATGTAAGATGAATTGATGCGAAGATAAGGCTTGTTTGTAAGAAGGTTAAGTCCCAATTGTGTGCGTGGATGACCTCTGTAGCTGTGTGCGTAGAGGGTTTTGGGTGCTTAAGGAAATATGCAGCTGTGTGCGCAGAGGCCTGTAGCTGTGTGCGCGGCTTTAAGGACTTGAAGGGATCTCCAGCTGAGTGCACAGATCAGAACTGTGGTTTTTTGTAAGGAGTTGAATAAAACACAGTTCTATGGATGTAACCCCTAAACTGGGGGTGAACCACGTTATATCGTGTGTTGTGGTTTTTGTTGTTATGTTCTGTTATGCATTGATAAATATATAACTAATAAGTAAGATCACTGCTAAATACTAACTTCGCTGGAATTCCCAGTAAAGGGTTAAGCAAGGCACTGTTTGTTTATCTAACTGTGAAGCCAAATAAGTAACTATTAAAGCTCTACATTTTGTGATTATAATTGTTAGAAGCTAAAGGTACAGTAATATCCCTCTTCTGCTTGCAGAAACCTGATTCTGCGGCACCCCATAGCTGTTTCGGGTGAGACTGCAACCTGTTCATAGGTTGTTTCCAAAAGGGCCAACACTGTGGGTCTTTTGTTGGTGCGAAGTTAATAGTATAAATCCCGGGTCTGCCCTATAGCCCAACAAATTGGTTCTGTTTCCAGTTGAAATCAGTATTTGCTCAAGAGGGGTTTACGTCGTACCTCAAGGGCTATGTTTTGGAGACCCTCAGTGAAAGAAATCGGTGATTGGATTGAAGAGACTTATTTGAACTTTGCTGTGCAAGAGAACAAAGATCCATGTTGTAGTGCAAATGAATTTTTACAAAGAGAGAAGGACGAACTTCCAATAACGTCAATTTCCTGATTGGACTCCCGCAAGAATTAATATACTGAAAAGGGTGAACAACGAGATATCCCGCGCTGTTGATTTCTGGACAACGCGAAACCTTGAAGCATTTGTGATGGAGTTCACCATTGACACAAGTACGTCCTTCAACGAAGCCAAACGACAGTTCTTCAAAGGCCCAAGGGGTAAGTACTTGAATTCATTTAGTTTGAGAATTAAAATGCTATTGGCTAAAAAAGGTATATTTCTCATTGAATCAGACTGTTAGATTTAGTACTACTAACTTATGTTTGCAAGTGAAAGTACCTTCGACAAGCAAAGTGGTTTGCTGCGAAGTGGAAAAAGGTACAAGAGAATTTTTGAATCCTATACCCTAGGTCAGAATACCGAGTCTAACCCCATAAGTCCAGCAGTATTAGAGCCCGAAGCAACCCCTTCTGTTGGAAACCCTCTGGTAACCCCGCAGCGAAGACCTATTATCCCTGAGAACCCGTTGCAGTTGGAAAGTAGCCCTAGCCCGAGTATTCCTGTCGCAGGTCAGTCTACCCTAGTAAATCCTCCCCCGCCTACTACCAGTCCCCCTCCCTCCCCCCCTAGACCCGCGATGGCCCATATGAATGATGACATTAAGCTCCCTATTTTCAAAGGAACTGGATCCGAGGATCCAGAACAGTTCTGGTTTTTATGTGAAGCAGTGTGGACTGCTAAGAACATTACAGATCACGATACAAAAAGAGCGCAGCTGGTTACTTCTTTTAGAGACCGTGCTCTGACCTGGTTCATGAAGTTTTCAAGCAATTAGAACCATGTCTTGGCTGATATAAAAGCAGCAATGATAAAGGAATTTAAGAAGCTGAAATCAGAGTCGCAGTGTATCATTGAATTGAAAGAGATTCAGCAGAGATGCGGCGAATCAATGTGGGACTTTGACCAAAGGTTCAAAGTTCTGCTAGACCAAGTCAGTTTCACCATTGGAACTACATAGCACAAGGAATGGTTCATTGCAGCGTTGCTACCATATATCAAAACTCCACTCATGCAACAGAAGGTTGCTTACCAGCAGGAGGCTCTGGAAATCATGACGAAGCTTGAAACCGCTCATGTCGAAGACAATTCTGGTATTGCTCAAATCCAAGCGCAGTTGGCAGCGATGGCTCTGGAGATTTGTGATATGAAGAAAGGAAAAACCGGTCGTGAAGAGGTTTGGTGTACATAATGTTGGACAAAAGGTCATGACAAGGAACAGTGTCCTGCGGTAAGAAATTTCCTGAATTCTGGTGCACCAAACACGTTCAACCCTAGTGTTCTATATTGTAAGATTTGTAGGACAACGGGCCAACATCGACCTGAATACTACTATCTTCTGCAGAGGTATGTGCAAGTCCCTAAGAACCCTTATTGTAATTTCTGTAAATCAGTGGTACACAACGAAGATGAGTGTCGCAGCTTTGACATCATGAGAGAATGAACTTACGATGCTTATCGGGTACAAAATGAGGGACAGAGCAATGATGGCTATGGTTACCGTAGTGGTGCATCAGGTAGAGGTGCTTTTGGAGGTCGTGGTCGAGGTGGTATGGGTGGAAGAGGAAGAGGCCAGGTTATGTGTTACAATTGTAACCAGGCCGGGCATCTAGCGAAAGACTGTCGGAACCCAACTACGCATTAGAGAGAATATGAGGTCAAAAATGGGCCTCCTAAGAGATGTACTACAAACATATAAGATATATTAAATTATT
>LPNX010016607.1:92956-130199 GCA_001517045.1 Pseudotsuga menziesii | reverse complement strand
CCACTACCTTGGTTAACTATGGGTTTTCATCCACCATAGAAAATGTGACAAATAAGCATTATTAACTCATGCAATGCCACCTCAACCATGGGGGATGATGCCATCTACTAGAATGCAATTGGTTGATTTTTATAGTACATTTTGGTCCTTTTGAGGCCCATTTTTGACCTCAAATTCTCTCTAATGACATGTCGGTATTGCCGAGCAGTAGATCATGTGATCGAGCAGTGCCCGCAGTTGTAGCTAAGATTCAGGAAAGAAACAGTGCCCCTACTCAGAATATTCAGATGATTTTCGTCGAGCAAAGATCTGCCCCAGCCATTAATGTTGTTACCAGGAGTGGAGCTACGATGGAAGTGCAGAACAAGGAGAAACAGCCTGCCGAGGCTTGGGTTTGGAAGGCCCCAGAAAAAATCCCTGCATTTGATGTCGAAAGAGAAAAAGAGACATTCATGGAAGCCAAGAGATATTTTTCTGCTCCTAGCACATCAGTAGCACCTGTGCAACAACATCAGCAGTAGTCACAGCCACAAGAAGCTTCGACAGATAAAGTAAGTACACAATCCTCCTTTTTACAGAGTTGTCTGAAGCTCTTAAGAAATCAGAACGCTTTAAGTGAGTTGCAGAAATTTATTGCTTCCTGCGAACCTCAGCAAAGTTTTGGTCAGGCAAAAACTGTTAATAGAGTTAGGAGAACTGGCAGGGAAATGAGATTGAATGCTGAGATAAGAGAGTATGATATGACTGATGTTATCCTAGACCTAGGATGAGAAGTAAATGTCTTAACTAAGCAGACATGGGAACAAATGGGAAAACCTATTCTGGAATGGTCCCTTATACAGTTGAGATTAGCCAATCAGCAGAAGATTGTGCCCCTAGGAAGACTCCCAAGTGTATCAATAGATATTGATGGAATCAGTACCTTAGCAGACTTTGAGGTAATTGGAATAATTGATGACAGCAACCCCTATCCAGCACTACTAGGCATTGAATGGGAAATCGAGAATGATGCAGTCATTAACCTTAAGAAGCGACAGATGACTTTTGAAGGGAAAGGACTAAGAGTCATAGTCCCATTGGATCCTTCTCAAGGAGAGAGATACATAGAGCTAGTAAGAGATGAAGACCAAGATGTTTTGGACCACATCTACAATATCACAGTGAAGGAAGAAGATTCTATTGATCCTACTACCGAAGGTATAATGGATTGGCAGTGTTACAGATCCTGCATGATGGATTCAGATCATGGGTTAGAAAACTGGTAGAATAGACTTTATGAGCTGCATGGCCATAGATGTGCCAGAATTACCAAGTCTCTCAGATGGCTTGGCTCACAGACAAGAACCTTACCTGTTTTTGATGGTTTGACAGACCCAGATGAGTTTATTGTGCAATTCTCAGAGTAGGTACTAGACTCATAGAAAATGGAGACTCTAGATTCAACATTCAAAGCCATAGCATCCAGATGGTGGAATGGTCACAAAAAGTGCATTCATAGTTGGGAAGCATGTCGGAAGTCCCTTTACCTAAGATTCAGGGACCTACCTCAAGAGGTACGAAGCAGGTTTAATGGTAAGACTAGTCCTCAGGGACATTTGGAGCAATGCTATGAGGCATGGAAGCATGTACCTTAGGAAGAATGGGTACATAGGTTTGTGCATACTCTGGAACCGATAGCAAAGAACTGGTACGCAGAGGCTGAGCTTTGCCAGGATACTGTAAGTTGGGATTATCTTGTTGATAGTTTTGTTCTTACCTTTTCTCCTAATGAAGTTTGTCCAGCTTTAGATGCAGCTATCAGGTTGATCCATACTAAGGTATTTGATGATCAAGAAGTAGCAGAATACCAACCTGATTGGAAGGCACAGGAATCCAATGCAGTAGAATGTTATAACCTCGCAATTGACGAGGATGGTGATCCACGCAACATTAACATTCCTGAGTCGAAAGGACACTGCGAAGTACATGGACCAGCAGTTGAGGCACTTGAAGTGACTCAACCCCTGAAGACGCGGACCGTAAACATTGGGTCAGAAGAAAAACCTAAGTATGCTACCATTGGAGATTATTGGGATGACGAAATGGTGAGCAAAGTGACCCAACTTCTCCATGATTATCAGGACCTATCTCTGACAGGGTTCTCAACAATGAAAAGAATTATTGCGGTGGTGGAAGACATTCTATCGTGGGTTGAAGTTCGAAGCCAAGTTGACGCTGGCATCAGGAAATGTTGAATGTACTTATTTCAGCGTAGCCAGAGTCACTGCTTGTGCCGAAGAAGGAAAGACGTGTCGAAGATTAAAATATGACCGTTGGAAGAACTTAAAATTGGCGGCATCGGTACGCTAACTGTAGTTACTGCCTGTACTAATGAGATATTGGAAAATCTACTGCCGTTTGGACAAGATCTCTGTCATATTTGGTATCATCAATGCACAGTTATGACAGATGTCATGGATGGATTCTATAAGAAGATGCCCACACCCACGACGTTTGCATTCTGCAATTTCTCGAGCTTTACAATTGCATCCATGTCAGCTGATAGTGAGCTTCAGAAATTAGTGAGAGAATTTGAACAAGAGGGTTTGTCGCACCTTTTCAGCCACCCACCTGCGTCTACAACCCATGAAGAGACTCCCCTAGCACCGATCCCGCGAATGCAGACACGCTCTACCAGAAAAAAATTTAGACCTGAAGTTTGTTCGAAGCGGAACTAAGACAGACACCAACAATCAAGGAAAACACCAGAGGACCCCGAGATGAATCCGTCCGGCTTAGCGGAGGTCCCGATTGAAGAAGATGAGAACATTGCACCACAGTGAACACCGTATCTTCTGCCAGTTCGACCAGGATTTCAGCTCCCTCGGCGGACGAAGAAGTTCACATTACGCACCCCTTCACTGCCACCGAGTGTGCAACTGGTTGGGACAATGATAGGGAAAATAGGTTCTGTAAATCAGTGGGACACAACGAAGATGAGTGTCGCAGCTTTGACATCATGAGAGAATGAACTTACGATGCTTATCGGGTACAAAATGAGGGACAGAGCAATGATGGCTATGGTTACCGTAGTGGTGCATCAGGTAGAGGTGATTTTGGAGGTTGTGGTCGAGGTGGTATGGCCGGAAGAGGAAGAGGCCAGGTTATGTGTTACAATTGTAACCAGGCCAGGAATCTACCGAGAGACTGTCAGAACCCAACTACGTGACATGTCGGTATTGCCGAGCAGTAGATCATGTGATCGAGCAGTGCCCGCAGTTGTAGCTAAGATTCAGGAAAGAAACAGTGCCCCTACTCAGAATATTCAGATGATTTTCATCGAGCAAAGACCTGCCCCAGCCATTAATGTTGTTACCAGGAGTGGAGCTACGATGGAAGCGCAGAACAAGGAGAAACAGCCTGCCGAGGCTTGGGTTTGGAAGGCCCCAGAAAAAATCCCTGCATTTGATGTCGAAAGAGGAAAAGAGACATTCATGGAAGCCAAGAGATATTTTTCTGCTCCTAGCACATCAGTAGCACCTGCACAACAACATCAGCAGCAGTCACAGCCACAAGAAGCTTTGACAGATAAAGTAAGTACACTATCCTCCTTTTTACAGAGTTGTCTGAAGCTCTTAAGAAATCAGAATGCTTTAAGTGAGTTGCAGAAAGTTATTGCTTCCTTCGAACCTCAGCAAAGTTTTGGTCAGGAAAAAACTGTTAATAGAGTTAGGAGAACTGGCAGGGAAATGAGATTGAATGCTCAGATAAGAGAGTATGATATGACTGATGTTATCCTGGACCTAGGATGAGAAGTAAATGTCTTAACTAAGCAGACATGGGAACAAATGGGAAAACCTATTCTGGAATGGTCCCTTATAAAGTTGAGATTAGCCAATCAGCAGAAGATTGTGCCCCTAGGAAGAATCCCTAGTGTATCAATAGATATTGATGGAGTCAGTACCTTAGCATACTTTGAGGTAATTGGAATAATTGATGACAGCAACCCCTATCTAGCACTACTAGGCATTGAATGGGAAATCGACAATGATGCAGTCATTAACCTTAAGAAGCGACAGATGACTTTCGAAGGGAAAGGACTAAGAGTCATAGTCCCATTGGATCCTTCTCAAGGAGAGAGATACATAGAGCCAGTAAGAAATGAAGATGAAAATGTTTTGGACCACATCTACAATATCACAGCGAAGGAAGAAGATTATGTTGATCCTACTGCCGAAGGTATCATGGATTGGCAGTGTTACAGATCCTGCATGATGGATTCAGATGATGGGTTAGAAAACTGGCAGAATAGACTTTATGAGCTGCATGGCCATAGATGTGCCAGAATTACCAAGTCTCTCAGATGGCTTGGCTCACAGCCAAAAACCTTACCTGTTTTTGATGGTTCGACAGACCCAGATGAGTTTATTGTGCAATTCTCAGAGTAGGTACTAGACTCATAGAAAATGGAGACTCTAGATTCAACATTCAAAGCCATAGCATCCAGATGGTGGAATGGTCACAAAAAGTGCATTCATAGTTGGGAAGCGTGTCGGAAGTCCCTTTACCTAAGATTCAGGGACCTACCTCAAGAGGTGCGAAGCAGGTTTAATGGTAAGACTAGTCCTCAGGGACATTTGGAGCAATGCTATGAGGCATGGAAGCATGTACCTTAGGAAGAATGGGTACATAGGTTTGTGCATACTTTGGAACCGATAGCAAAGAACTGGTACGTAGAGGCTGAGATTCGCTAGGATACCGTAAGTTGGGATTATCTTGTTGATAGTTTTGTTCTTACCTTTTCTCCTAATGAATTTTGTCCAGCTTTAGATGCAGCTATCAAGTTGATCCATACTAAGGTATTTGATGATCAAGAAGTAGCAGAATACCAACCTGATTGGAAGGCACAGGAAGCCAATGCAGTAGAATGTTATAACCTCGCAATTGACGAGGATGGTGATCCACGCAACATTAACATTCCTGAGTCGAAAGGACACTGCGAAGTACATGGACCAGCAGTTGAGGCACTTGAAGTGACTCAACCCCTGAAGACGCGGACCGTAAACATTGGGTCAGAAGAAAAACCTAAGTATGCTACCATTGGAGATTATTGGGATGACGAAATGGTGAGCAAAGTGACCCATCTTCTCCATGATTATCAGGACCTATCTCTGACAAGGTTCTCAACAATGAAAAGAATTATTGCGGTGGTGGGAGACATTTTTTCATGGGTTGAAGTTCGAAGCCAGGTTGACACTAGTATCAAGAAATGTTGAATGTCCTTATTTTGGCGCAGCCAGAGTCACTGCTTGTGCCGAAGAAGGAAAGATGTGTCGAAGATTAAAATATGACCGTTGGAAGAACTTAAAATTGGCGGCATCAGTACGCTACCTGTAGTTACTGCCTGTACTAATGAGATCTTGGAAAATATACCGGCGTTTAGACAAGATCTCTGTCAGATTTGGTATCATCAATACACAATTATGATAGATTTCATGGATGGATTCTATAAGAAGATGCCCACACCCACGATGTTTGCATTCTGCAATTTCTTGAGATTTACAATTGCATCCATGTCAGCTGATAGTGAGATTCAGAAATTAGTGAGAGAATTTGAACAAGAGGGTTTGTCGCACCTTTTCAGCAACCCACCTGCATCTACAACCCACAAAGAGACTCCCCTAGCACCGATCCAGCCAATGCAGACACGCTCTGCCAGAAAAAAATTTAAACCTGAAGTTCGTTCGAAGCGGAACTAAGACAGACACTAGCAATCAAGGAAAACACCAGAGGACCTCGAGATGAATCCATCCAGCTCAGCGGAGGTCCCGCTTGAAGAATATGAGAACATTGAACCACAGTGAACACCATATCTTCTGCCAGTTCGACCAGGAGTTCAGCTCCCTTGGCGGACGAAGAAGTTCACATTACGCACCCCTTCGCTACCACCGGGTGTGCAACTGGTTGGGACAATGATAGGGAAAATAGACCGGCTCAAGTACACCGACCACAATACAAATGCTCATGGAAAATTTCCACAGTTCGCACCTGGGACATACTTACACTCTGTCCGTTATCAGGAGACTAGAGCGACATTATTAGAAGTAAAACAGTGGGCTGCTGCATTGGACAAAGCTGGTTTGTTGAAGATGCTCGATGTGCCCCATTTCAGACACACCACACAGGTAACCATGGTGGTCAAACAATTATTGGCATTGGTACACGATGGGTACCTATGGATCAGAAACTAGAAAATCACTATCAATGGAGAACTCATTCACCAGATTACGGGCCTGCCGAAGGAAGGACCTGACCCTAGCATTGAGTTTGTGGGAAAGCATGAAGATATGAAGCTAGCACATAGCATGAAGGAATTCTTTGAGTTGACGAAAGGGAAGCGAGGGTATCAAACCTCGACCATTCAGCATCACAACATTCGCGTCGCAGCTGAACTCTTAGCCTGCAAATTGATGAGAAAGTGAAGACCATATGAAGTGCCTGCCCCAATTGTAAGTATTGCTGCGAAATGTGTGGAAGGCTACATTTACAAATGGGCATCATACATCGCTAAGGAATTTCTTGAATATTCCCGCGACGCGCAGGAAAAATGTAGACCCTTTCACTATTCATGGTTGATCATACCTATTGCCCTGATTGGGTGGAAGGATCCCACCGAGGCACAATTTATTGATGTAACTCCAAGCATGTCAGGTGCAGCGAGGTACACATCACTCTGGGTGTCACAAGAAAAAGCATCCCAACAGATGATGAACACTGTGTTCTCCTTTTACGCCATGAGTATCTCATATGATATTGTCAAGACCCCTTGGCTCAGTAATGAGCTATTTTCTCAATATGATGGAGTGGCCGACTTTAGGGCCGACATGCACAATGTATTTATCCAGGCCCATGCAGATCAGAAGAAGTCATGCTGGAAGTTGCCATATGTGGTGACCAAAGACAACATCCTCACGGTAATTCAGCAGTGGTCGGCTGAATGGCTGAAGGACGAAAGAACAAAGCCCAGCATCCCAATCCCTTTGATCGCCAATGTGGGCACTAGCCCTAGTCAGACACAGCAGCAAGACCCCCTAGAGGATAGCGAAGAGAAAACTGAGTCGCAGCAGAGTGAAACTAACAAGGGTGGAGATGGTGGAGACGAAGGAGAAGAAGAGGAATCGGTCAAAACTATCTCAGACCATAATCGGCCAGATAAACGCAAGTCACCAGAGGCCGAAGAAGTGACCAAACGTCAGTCCCGCAAGAAAATGAAAGCATCGAAAAACAAGAATATCAACGAAGAGTCTACCCTGACAAATGAAGATCTTAACCAGGCTGTGTTGTAATCCACAGAGGTTCTCACCAAGAAATGGTCAGAGTTTGCAGACACGCATCTTGATTCCATCACCGGTGTAACAAAGCAAATCTTGGAGCTGAAGCAGTTAGCAGAAAAATCAGTGATGAGAACTGCAGCAAGTAGTGCCCCAGTACCTGTGCATCCAAACACAAGACAATGGCTAGTTAGAGAACACTAGGGACAAGTCTCAAGTGCCGCACTCATCATAATCGACGCAGCATCTCGTGTGGAGATGAGCATGATCGTTGGCATAGATTACACTAAGATCATGATGGAATTACATCTCTGTCAATCAGCCATCGTGAAGGAACTCCAAGCCCGAGACCACCACTCATAAATAATATTGGAAAATACCAGGAAGCAGAACGATAGCCTCGCAGCCTAGTTGGAGGAAGCGGAATAGAGAAAGAGAGACGCAGAATGTAAGAAGGTCACATTGGAGTGAGTATTGGAGGAGGCGTGTGGAAGTCTTCATGTCTTCGACATCTAGAATGAGGAAGAACCAGAGAAAATAATCTCTAAACTAAAAGATTACGCACAGCAGTATCGTAGTGAAATAGAAAAGCTTAAAGTAGAGCATGAGGTTCATATTACAGAGCTCCAACTCCGCATTATCTCAAAAAGCCCACCAGAGGTCAGAGAGCAGTGTCGCGTATACATTCAGGCTTCCGCAGCAAAAATATCGGATATTGTGAGCAGTGTAGCAAAGCTGCTAGAAGACAGTGTTGAGGCCTGGACCACCCTACAGGAACATCCAGAAGTCGGACAGCTGCAAGAAACCATCAGGCAGCGATAGACAGAGTTGGATACAATAAAAGTGGAAATTAAGACTCTACCACCTATGGAGAAAATGCTCAAGGTAAAGTGAAGCAATGAACTCCAGCAGGAAATTGAGTCATGCATAGCAAAAGAAACAGAAGTGGAAAATTCTATGCAGCGACTTATCAACGAAGCTTTCGAGTTGAGTACTGCTGCGGACACCCAACTCAAAGTTCTGAAGGAATATGATGCATTTGCACAGAAAAAGGTCAGCGAAGCATCAGCTGCAGTATTGCAGGAGTTGTTCGAAAAGGAGCAAGAAGCAGACAATATCATGCGTGGTCTCAACAAGTAGTTCACTATCTTCGTTGACAAATTTCGTCTACCAAAAGAGCAGCAGAGTGTCCCGGGATGGGCCACTGGTGAGTCTTAGGGGCTTTTTGGGGCACGCACCTTAACGGCCCCTAATTTTGGTAACTACGCAGTTTTTGTGGAAATTGTAAGCGGAGTTACGAATAAAAATAGTCTTAGGGGTGTCGGGGTTGAGTAAAAACCTTCTTTTTGTAATAAACCCATGGTTTAAGTCCAAGGTTTAGGGTTCAGGGTGCCCATGGTTTAAGCCCATGGTTTTGTAATAAGTGCACTATAAATAAGCACTCTTGTAAAGAAGTTAGTTTAGGCTTTTGATGTAAGATGAATTGATGTAAAGCTAAGGCTTGTTTGTAAGAAGGTTAAGTCCCAGCTGTGTGCGTGGACGACCTTTGTAGCTATGTGTGCAAAGGTTTTTGGGTGCTTAAAGAAATCTGCAGCTGTGTGTGCGGCTTTAAGGACTTGAAGGGATCTACAGCTGTGTGTGCGGCTTTAAGGACTTGAAGGGATCTACAGCTGAGTGCGCAGATCAGAACTGTGGTTTTTGTAAAGAGTTGAATAAAACACAGTTCTATGGATGTAACCCCTAAACTGGGGGTGAACCACATTATATCGTGTGTTGTGGTTTTTGTTGTTATGTTCTGTTATGCATTGATAAATATATAACTAATAAGTAAGATCACTGCTAAATACTAACTTCATTGGAACTCCCAGTAAAGGGTTAAGCAAGGCACTGTTTGTTTATCTAACCGCGAAGCCAAATAAGTAACTATTAAAGCTATGCATTTTATGATTATAATTGTTAGAAGCTAAAGGTATAGTAATATCCCTCTTTTGCTTGCAGAAACCTGATTCTGCGGCACCCCATAGCTATTTCAGGTGAGACTGCAACCTGTTCGCAGGTTGTTGCCGAAAGGGCCAACACTGTGGGTCTTTTGTTGGTGCGAAGTTAATAGTATAAAGCCCAGGTCTTCCCTATAGCCCAACATGCCTAAGTACACTACCATTGGAGATTACTGGGATGAAGAAAAGGTAAGCAAAGTGACCGAACTCCTCCATGAGTATCAGGACTTATTTATGATGAAGTTCTTAGAAATGAAAGGTATCCTTGGTGATATAGGAGTGATAAAAATCCCTTTGAAACCTGATGCGAAGCCTATGAAGCAGCACCCTTATAGGCTGAATCCTAAGTATAAAGAAAAATTCAGGATGGAGTTAGATAAGATGCTCACTGCAGGATTCATTGAGCCTATCAAAGAGTCCGAATGGGTCAACCCTATGGTGGTACAAGAAAAGAAGACCAAGGGAGAAATCAGAATCTGTGTTGATATGAGGAAGCTGAATGATGCTTGTTTACATGATCCTTTTCCTACTTCCTTTACAGATGAAGTTTTAGACAATGTTGGAGGCCAAGAAGTGTATTCTTTATGGATTTTCAGGTTACCATCAGATCATAATTTCCCCAGAGGATCGACATAAAACAACCTTCGCTACAAAAATGGGATCTTTTCAGTACACTATTATGCCTTTTGGATTGAAGAATGCACCTGCTATGTTTTCCAGAGTAGTCATATCTGCATTTAAGGAATTTATTCACAACTTTTTAGAAGTTTACTTTGATGATTGGACTATCTTTGGTTAATTGAAAGATCATATAGCCAGTCTAAGACTTATGCTGGACAAGTGCAGACAGCATCAAATTTCATTGAACCTGAAGAAGTGTATCTTTTGTGCACCTTTTCGAATTCTATTAGGTCACATTATATGCAAGCAAGGATTGATGGTGGATCCTCCGAAGATAGCTATTATTGTGAACTTACCACCTCCGAAGTCTGTTAAGCAACTTTGCACTATGCTTGGTCATACTGGATATTACAGGAAATTCATTAAAGGATATGCTCAGATTACAGCCCCTATGGAAAAGAAATTGAAGAAAGACATTAAGTTCAAATGGACACCTAAATGTCAGGAAAGCATGGACATTTTGAAAGAAAAGATGGTAACAGCCCCTATCTTAGTATTCCCTGATTGGAAGAAGGAGTTTCATGTTCATGTAAATGCATCCTCCATTGCTTTAGGAGTAGTATTGGCTCAGTCAGGTGAAGGTAATATTGATCACCCTATTGCTTTTACAAGTAGAAAATTGTCCACAGTAGAAAATAATTATACTACGACAGAATGAGAAGGTCTAGCTATGGTTTATTCTTTGCAGAAGTTTTGACATTATTTGTTAGGATCTCATTTGAATATGTTCACTGACCATTCTTCTTTGAAGTATTTGGTTAACAAGCCTGTGTTAGGTGGAAGGATATGCAGATGGCTGATTTTGTTTCAGGAGTATGACTTTGAGATCATAGTTAAGCCAGGAAGACTTAACCTGGGGCCACAATGGTGCCACTGCAAGCACTCCCAGCTGTGTAGATGCATTATGCACCTACAAACCCCACCACCATCATAGCCCCATCCCACATCAACTTGGGGTCAAATCTTTCATGGCTCATCTTAACTTTCCTGACTTGGCCAGATTAACAAATGACGCCATTTTCCATAAATCCTTTTGACCTCCAATACCAAGTAAGCTTCCATTAGACATCCCCAAGTTTGAAGGAAAAGCACAGGAATGTCCCCAAAACCACATAATGACATTCCATCTATGGTGCTCATCCAACAGCATCGTAGACGACTCAATCCAGCAGAGGCTATTCCAACGCATCCTTATAGGTGCTGCAGCCAAATGGTACATTGAGCTACCACAAGCCAAGTGCCTGAAGTTCAACTCCCTAGCCTTCATGTTCCTACAGTATTTCCAACTCCCTTTCAGATATGACAAAGGGGTGGAGATCCTGCTATCCTTCTGTCAAAGCACTGCCACGCATATAACTAATCGTATCCATGAGTGACGGAGACGCCGTAGCTTATGTAAAATCCAACTTGGTGACAGGATCTTTTTGGATTGGTTTCTTAAGACCTTGGTCCCACCCATAGCAAAGGATGTCGCATTCGAACGTCCCCAATCCGAAGAATAGGCCATATTGAAGGCCCAATAGTTTGACCTTATCTGTGTTCAGTCTGGATACCTATACACCATAATTCTAGATGCTCCCCGGCCGAGTACCTCCTACCGTGATGCACTAGGGGCATCTCATGCTATGGACAGCATCATAGGATTTCTCTCCCAACAGCCATATCCTCGACTGACACCACCTACCATTACACCACTATTAAGGAACACTGCTAGTGTTTCTTACCAAAACCAAGCTCCAGACTACGCAAGAATGATGTCTCAGTCCGGAGCAACAAGTTCCTACACACAGCTTGCATCATTGCATCAAGATCAAGCCATTGATTGGATAACACAGTAGTATGTGGGGAAAATTCCCACATTTGTTGCACCACCACCCCCACAAATCTACTATGCACCACCAGTGAAACTAGTTCAAGCCCCGCCCCCGCTCTACCTTCCCCGTTGGGACAAGTGTTCACACAACAAAACTGTCCCAACCAGCTTGCGCCCAATAATCAACAAGGGTAAGTTCAAAATAACTGGCCCCATAACTAAGGCAATAACCAATCGCAGGGAGGTGGTTAAGAACCGATCCCTCCCAATAATGCCACGGCAAACCGGCCAGCCCAAAACCCCCCACGATAGAATGCACCAAGATGCAATGCTCCGTTGCGCACAAACAAATTGTGCACACTTTGTGATGTTTATGGGAATTACACATTTGAGTGTCCCCTTATGGCTCACACTAAGGAGGCCATTCAAAATGAGGCCCAACAGGCCTCCAACATGGTAAATCAAGCCCAACCCAACCTGGAACCACAAGGACCTCCCCCCATGGTGCTTCAAAACCCACTACCAATCCAAGGATTGGTGGCAACCGCTCCCCCTCCCCAACCCAATCCCAACACTACAGGGGCACCTCCCATGGCTGAAACAGGTTTTCACCACCTGCTAGCGATGACGACTGAAGAGGTCAACATGAAAACCCGACAGAATTAGTACAGTACCACCACCAAACTCATTGACACATTAGCAGCATCCACGTCTAAGACAGTCAACCTGCCACTTCAGTTACCCCCATTCCTAGGCCCCCCTGTATGCAGGATTGCTAATAATGCCATGGCTAGAGATGTAGTCATCTATAGCATTGTGGATGATTTGGCCCAAACGCCCACCACCATGTCCGCTCTTGAGGTGCTTAAAATGTGTCCAATGCAGTGAAAAGCCTTACTATCCACCCTTGGGGCAGTAGACCCCTCCGACTCCAAGTTGATCACATTTGACACAGAGAACAAGGAACCATGCATGCCATTGACCATTACCTTTCAAATCTTGGTGTCCATCCGAAATTCGTTGTGCATCGGTGCATAGTGGATGAGGGGGCATCCACGTGCATTATGTCTACCTTGGTTTGGCAGAAAATTGGATCACCAATTTTGCAACCGTCCTCCACAAATTTGCAGGCTTATGATGGACATCCCACTAAAGCCCAAGGAATCCTCCCCCATGTCCCCATTACATTAGCCTAGAAGATAGTGGTGATCGACATAGAAGTTGTCAATGCTCAACTAGACTACAACATCCTCCTCGGAAGGCGTTACATGTATGCCATGAGAGCAGTCACATAAACTGTCTTTTGTCTCATGATGTTCCCCCATGAAGGGAATATTGTAACAGTTGATCAGCTCAATTATCATGATCCATAGGGGTTAATGACACCTTCCAACGTTATCCCTACCATCACCACCATTGAGCCACAAGGGGTGACCACACACACTAATGTCATCCCTATAACCAACACTATGGTTGAAAACACACCAGCCTCCCCATTGTTGAATGTGGGCCCTCGTTTGTTTGTCGATACCTCCATGACGGCTCATTTCCCATTAGTGTCACCACCACCGACACAAAATGAAACTGTGGACTTGTGCATGGTCTCATCAAGCACCGCTGCACCCAAACAACAACCGCAACCACAGCCCCAACCACAACCACAACATCGTCCACAACCGCAACACCAACAACAACCATAGCATCACTTGCAGTAGCAACATTACGCACAGCAGCAACCACAACCGCATCCTTACATGCAACCAAGGGAGTTATCTGGGCTCATCTCTAGTCCATACAATTCCCTTCCTCTTTCCCCCACCTAGTGTCATGAGCAAGCTGGTAATGGCCACCTTAAGCCTACCCAACTCTACATTGGAAATTTCGGTGTGGTATCTTGATCCACCAACTCAACCAACAATGCCCCAGGTTATTTTAACCTCGGTGCAACCCATCGCAGTCGAGTCTAACCCTCCACCCGGTCCGCAAAAGACAACCACCACACCCGCACCTGCACTGCCCCACTCGAAAAGGGCCAGAGGCAAGAATTCGAAAGCCACTACAGAACCATGACAAGTCCCACCTTGTGCCATTTGTGAACAATAGGGCCATCCAACTTAGAATTTCCCTAAAATCCCAGTGATCCATGCACATCTAGATTCCATGGACACAAACGAAAACATCCCCGTGGTCGAACTCCCAACTGCACCCATATTCAGGAACAAGACATTGAGGACAAACCATGCTTGCACCCTTTGCGTCTTGTATGGAAATTACTCCCACCATTGCCAAGATTTTCCTGAATTTCAAATGGCTCTCGCTGACCTCTGTCACCATTCCCTTGAGTCTGAGATCACCTTAATCAAAGAAGTTCACCCACCACCTCCTTCTTCAGACACCATGTCCATTTACATGATGTCCAATTCCATTGACTTGCTCATCTCCTCCTCCATTGATGGTCCATTGGACCTGTCTCTTCATTGCTTCAACAATGATGAGGAGATACTTGAATATTTGACCGCCCCGAAATACCCATGGGTCGACATGCACCATTTCTCGTTCTTCCTCCCAGAATAACTGGTGTCGCAGTATGACCAGGTTTTTGTGGATACCAAATATTTCATCCTTGGCAAGGTTGATTGGTTTAAGAGCCCCATCCCAGCACCGGATGCCTTCGAAGAAGGGAATATGGAGAACATTTCACCAACCATTAAAATTGACATCTCAACCAACTCTGAGATCGTTGAAGAAATCATGCTGGTGGCATCTTGATCCCTGAAAGAGGTCGATTCCTACAAACCTGTCTTCTAATAATTCTGCAACATCTTTGCTTGGCCGTACACTAAAATTCTTGGCTTAGATCCATCCATCGTGGAACACCACATCGATACATGGCTTGATGTGGCACCCGTACACCAAAAGAAATGGCCCATCCATCCATCCAAAGTGGCTACAGTAAAAGCCAAGATAGAGAAGCTACGCACAGGCGGCTTCATTTATCCCATTGCATACACCACTTTGGTTTCTAATCATGTTCCCGTGAATAAAAAATAGGGTACCATTCACATTTACATAGACTTCTATGACCTCAATGGTGCATGTCCCAAAGACAACTTCCCCACACCTTTCATTGATCAGATCATCGATGCGTGTGCTGGACAAGAAGTATTTTCCTTCATGGATGGATTTTTTAGATATAACCAAATCCAAATCTAGAAAGAAGACCATTATAAGACGACATTCACAATCCCATGGGGTACATTTGCTTATTGAGTCATGCCCTTTGGCCTGAAAAACGTTGCAGCCACCTTCCAGCGCGCCATGACATATTGTTTCCATGATTTAATTCACATCATCTTGTTCTACCTGGATGACCTTACCGCTCGATCACCGAAACAAGCACAACATATAGATGACTTGCCTCAATCCCCTCAAGTGTATTTTTTATGTCCCAGTAGGTCGTCTGCTCGGATTCATCATATATCACAAAGGGATAATGGTAGATCCCCTCAAAGTTCATGCTATCCTTGATCTTCCTTCCCCAAAACTTGGCACCAACTATAGAACCTCCAAGGCAAGGCCAACTTCCTTCGCCGCTTTGTGCCAGAGTATGCAACAAAAGCTTATGGATTCATTTGCCTGCTCCACACAAAAATCCCCTTTGTTTGGGATCAACAAGCACAAGAATAATTTGATGCACTCAAATAATCCCTGGCTTCTATACCATTACTCTCAACACTAGACTTCACTGGAGACTTCATCCTCTATGTGTCAGCTTTGGAAAATGCCATTGCTAGAGTCTTGGTCCAAGAAGATGATGCTTGCCATGAGCACGTGATTTACTACATCAGTCAGAAGCTAATAGGACCTCCACTACAATATTCACCCAAGGAGAAATTGGCCCTCACCATCATCTTATCGGCCCATAATTTGTGCCACTATGTCATTGCAAACCATACACATGTAGTGGCAGAGTCAAACCCAATGTGGTACCTCTTAAGCCATTGCATTCTACAAGGTCAAGTAGCTAAGTGGGTAGTCATCCTCTAAGAGTTAGACCTAGAGTTTGTGTCTCCAAAAAGCACAAAGGCACTTGCACTGGCCACACTCATGATAGATATGCCCCCATCAACCATGTCATCACCCCCCAAGGATGATCTCTCTAATGAATCCACGGACAACCCATAGTATGGAGACATCCTTCTCTATTTACGAACGCAAAAGTTTGCATCGCACTTCAACCATGAGGATAGATGACGCATCCAACATCAAGCCATTCACCACTTGCTGATTGGAGATGTTCTGTATCATCGAGGAATTGATACCATCCTATGTCATTTCCTCACTCATGACGAGGCTGAAACCATCCTCAACGACTGCCATAGTGGAGACTGCGGTGGCCACCTCTCAGGCCTAGCAACCACCAAGAAGATTCTACATGGAAGCTATTTTTGGCCCTACATCTTCCCTGATTGCATAGAGGTAGTCAAGCATTTCCACAGCTGTCAAGTCTTTTCCATAAGGGTAAGAACCCCCCTGCACTATTACACCCCGTAGTCATAGTCGGTACCTTTTGCAAATGGGCAATTGACTTCATGCCAATCACCCCCGTTTTGGCTAATGGTCATAAATACATCATTATAGTAGTTGATTACTTCACCAAGTGGGCCGAGGCCATGCCCACATTTGATTGAAAAGCCGAAATCGTAGTACACTTCTTCTTTAATCATGTTATTTCACGATTTGGTGTTCCTAAACAATTAGTCTAACACCATGGAGCACACTTTCAAGACACCATATGGGCTAAACTATCAATGATGTTGAATTTCGAACACTAATACTCATCTTCCTACTATCCCCAAGGCAATGGCCAAGTGGAAGCAGTCAACAAAATCATCAAAACAATGCTCCAAATGATGGTGGGAAACCATAAAACCAATTGGCATCACATGCTATTCTCTGCCCTATGGGCTTATCGCACATCCACAAAAACCACAACCGATTTTACCCCTTTTTCCTAGTACATGGCGTTGAATCAGTGCTCCCTATAGAGTGCCAAATTCCATCTCTTCGCCTCACGGTGGAACTCCTCCCTGATACTTTGCCTTTAGAAGAATGGCTCCTCCAACTCGAACAAACCAAAGAATACTGTCGAGCTGCCCTCCAAGCCATCAAAGCAGCAAAAGCACAATCAAAGATCCACTATGACTCCCATGTCCACCCTCGCACCTTCAAAAAAGGCGATATGGTTCTAGTCTATGACCAACCCAATGATAAATTGGGCAAAGGCAAGTTCGAATCAATGTGGTATGGCCCATACGTCATCCACCGTTTCCTAAGAAAAGGGGCATACACCCTCATTGACTCTGATGGACAACTCTTGGAGAACCCCCACAATGGGCTCTACCTCAAGAAATTTTATGCTTAACATCACCAATGAGTCACTTCTTTTTCTTTTTCTTGTTTTTCAATGTTTTTCAACAAAAATCAAAGGCAGCACCATCAACTGCTAGTCCAAAGTCTCCCAGAATCAGTTCGAGACACCTCTCACACCTCCGGGCCCAAATGAGACCACCATCTCATGTTTAAAAAATCAATTTCGGGACCATTTCCCACCAGTCACCTTGATTTACGAGCCATCACACGATCATGCAAGTTTCTATGGACCTGCACTTGTATCACAATCCCCAATCGCAACTCATGCGAGTTTTCGGGCTACCGCCCATTAAGGAATGTAATTTTACTTTTATTTGTGTATTTATAATTGTCTTTTCCACCACACCTTACGCGAACATCTGGACCATCATCCATGAAACCCTTTATTTTTCTTGCATGTATTTGGCATATAAGTTCCTCTGGACTTGTACTTTCATCGCATGTAGTCAATTCCATCCACCGTAACACACACATGCTCTCCTGACCTCTATCCGATAGCCACTTCGGTTTGTGTGCCTCTGCCACACCGACTCACGAGCCTCTACTGTGATCTATCCCGTGCATGTATTGGTATGCTTGAGAGCCTTATACTTCATCCATACTATGTGGATGACCTTTGGACCTCTGTCCATTGTCCCAGCATGGGGCACCGCTTGTGCCATCGCAATCGGTTGACCATATTGGAGTTTCATTTAAGCTCTTTCTTGACTCCTTAAAACAATGAAAATATTTCCGAGTGCAACTGCTTCCTTTCCTGCTCACTAAAGTATAGGAAATGGCATCTACATCATCTCTTTTACCTCCTTTTGCGGACCATGTAGACCATCAATTGAAAAGGACCTCCTTGGAGCACTCAAGCCAAGATCGTTCCCCTCTGCATACTTTTATGCTTTCTTGGGCAGAGGGGTCGCACTTTATGAAAAAGCTCACCATGGGTTGTCGTTAATCTCTTTTCTAGATCTCATCAAGAAAATATTGCCAAACAAACTTGGTTTCATTCATGCCTATAAAAGTATCTGAATGACCGTCCAGTCAATATAGGTTTAACTTTTTTCGGCCTGATTGGACTACCAATGGTAAAGAAGTCTCTCATCCCCTTCGGGATGGGCAAACTCTCCTATGCATACTTTTATCCTTTTTCAGGCACAGGAGACTACCAATAAAAAAGAGCCCCTACTGGAGTCTTCTTCGTGCTTTCAGACTCTCTAAAATTGAAAGCACCATCGATCATTTACCTTCTCGGGATCGCCAAAAATCCATGAGATCATACCATAATGGTGTCCCTAGACACCACCCCACAGAAAATAGTTTGGTAGCATTCCCCCATTGGGTTTCCTTTGTTCAAAGTACTCTACAATGTGTCTTCCTTAGATCCCATCAGTATCAAAAGTGTCTACCTCCTCCAAGTATTTCCCATATGTAGTGATATCCCCGGTATTTCAACTATGATCCCATTCCCATGAGTTAGTTTCATTTGCTGCTTGGTTTTCCCTACCATCATACTCTGAACAAAGGAAGTTTGAGTATCCCTCCCCCTACCCCTATTCAAATATTTCCCTTGCCCCCCCTCCCCATTCAGTGAGTCAGTCCACAAATTTTCTCACACCTTCTAGTTATCTCCCTCACGCTCCTAGTCAAGGAAACATCATTTCCTTGGCTAGGGGCAGGTCTCCCTCTATCGACGCCAACACACATATTCCATAGGATAGACCCAGAGGTCCCTCTATTCTGGTTTCATTAACATCATTCATGAGTTCCTTGGACCAATTGAGAGGAGTCCTTAGTGCCTCTTGGGATGGTTGTTTCTCACGTGCTTGACTTCAACTACATCATCGTACCTTTGATATTCGTACAGGGTTTTTTTCGTACAATATTTGGTCGAAGGCCCTGGATGTCACCTGAATCTAGCACATCGGTGAGTCCACTCGAGGGACCTAAATAGGTTATGTCCCTTGTGATTTCTGGGTTGCGTTGGAGACAGTGTTCAAAAGCCCCATCAGTGCTTCGATATACCTTTAGGATTGATCTAGCATACTTGTACCATAGAGACTCTGACTCTCAATCAGCGAGTCCACACAGCTATGTACCATTCCAAATCCAGCAGACCATCAGTGATGAAGATATAGCATTCCATGATAATTCCATGGGTCCAATGCACCATATCATCATTGTATTCAGCCTTACATGGAGGAAACCATTATTGTAACATTAGTTGTATATGATCGGCTCTTGANTCTTTTGACATTGTCACGAGCATGGGGATGCCCGCCTCATCCATATACATGTCACACATTATTTGTATCTCACCCATTGATGGGAACCATATTAATACAAAACCAAAAAGCCACCATGCCCCAGCCCCTGAAGCACCACCTCTACACAGCAAATCCTATGATGTCCATTGGCCATACGTTGAGCTCCTACCCTCACACATCATGGGGCAATCTGTTAACCCAAAAATTCCCCACTCAGCTCTCAATGGCCTACACCACCCAAGGACACCATCTCACAACCTTCATATCACTCCATTAGACCCCCACACCCTCAAAATATCTAAAGGATGAAGAAAAGGGCTTAAAAACCCCAATAAGGAGCCCAAAATAGTCTCCTATGAGCTAAAACCCCCCAAAAGGGGATAAAAACCTAAAAGGAGCTAAAGTTAGGGCGGAAGGGGCTAAATCCATTGCATATTGAACTTTCATTCTCAAACAACTTATCCCTTGCATATTGTTATGCTACATGTGGATGCCTTGAGACACCTTTTCCTCTCAAGCCACCCACTCCCTCTCCTCCATTTCCATTGAGCCAAAGCTCCCCATACAAGAGAGGTGCTTCCAAAAGCTATGGCATGGTGGCCGATTTCCACCCAAGAGAAGGTATAACCATGTTTCATGTTTTGTTTCCTAGTTTCTTAGTTTCTTAGTTTTCTTTGCTTTCTAACCCTTATTCATTTGTAGGTTTATGTTTAATATTGTTTTGCAAGTTATTGTAGCTTAATATTTATTTGCAGGTCTTTGGAGGCGGAACCCTAACTTATGTTTGCAGAGGGGTTCACCATTTCTTCTATCTTCTTTCTGTTCTTAGCTTAGTTTACTGTTCTGTCTGTTTACCTTACGTTTTATTTTCTGCATTTACCCAGTAGCAGGAACCTGCCCTTCTGTCCTATAGACAGAAGGGAGACATTCCTACCTCTGTAGTAGGGAGAAATCCCTGCTACACGGCTTATCATGCTTTTGGTCATAAGTCAATATCAGGTCTCCTTCATTGAAGGAAGGTGGTTGGACAATCCTGTCATATTGAACTTTCATTCTTCATTTACGTGCCTCATTATCTAAGGAAACATCGCATCGAGTTTCATCAAGTTTGTTTATATATAGGAATATTTCTTCGTCTATAGTGGTATTGGGTAATAGTTCCACAAAAAGCTTTAAACAAGGGATTTCACACTCTATCAGGAAAGTAGCTTCCATCCCATATACTAATTGGAAAGGTGTAAAACTAGTGGAAGTTTTGACAGTAGTCCTATAGCCCCATAGTGGAGAGAAAAGATGTAAATTCCAATTTGACTTGTCTTACCCTATCATCCGTTGAAGCCTTGTTTTTAATACTTTGTTTATAGCCACAACTTGGCCATTAGCCTAAGGATAGTATGGTGTAGAGTTATCATGATGAAACCCTAATTTTACACTAAGCTCTCCCATCATTTTTTTTTGAAAATGTGATCCATGATTGGTCATGATGGCCCTAGGAATCCTGAATCCCGCAATGATATGGTTGAATAAGAATATTGCGGCAATATCATTGTCTTCGGCATATGTGGGAATTTCCTCAGCCCATCTTGTAAAATAATCCACATCCACAATAATGTAGCCATGCCCCTCGGATGAGGTAAGTCTACAATGCACGAATTCTATGCCCCATTTTGCAAAGGGGTCAACTGCTACAATGGGATGGAGTGGAGATGGATGTGTGCATTTTTTGGAAGTAAAAATTTGACATGGTGGGAATTTCTTGACTGTTTCAATGCAATATTAGAAAATAGAGGGTCAGAAATACCCTACACGCAATATTTTCTAGGCAGTATCCAACCTTGAGAGATGACCACCACAAGCTCTAGCATGGAAATAATTTAAAATGATCTAAGCCTCCTCATGTGTAAGGAAACATCATAAGATGGATTCAACACCACGGAAGTACAGGGTATCATTCAAGATAAGATAAATTTTGGCCTGGTGGTGAACACGACAATGGTCATCTTGAGAATCAGTGAGCTGGTATCGTAAGGTCTAGAGATACAAAATGATATCTCCGTACCATGGGTCAGTCATACTAATGAGAAACAATGATTCATGGGCAATGAATCAAAGGGCTCTGTAGTCTCAGTAATACGTGGAAGGTTGTATATAAGCTCTGTAAAGATGAGAGACTTCTTAGAAGTGCTTTTAGCGAATTCTAACTCAAATTCGTAGAGAATCACAATCCAATGGGAGTATTTTCCCCTAAGCACTTGCCATGTGAGAACGTAGTACATGGGGTTGGAATCCACGTAAAAAGTGGTGGTGCAGAGCAAAATATAATGATAAACATTATGGACCGCGATGACTGTGGCCAGAGCAAGTTTCTCCACAAGTGAGTATCATGTTTTAGAGTCCAAAAGACTCTTACTTGTGTAATAAATCACATGTTCATGGTCATGCTCATCTGTTTGAACAAGGACCATGCCTATGGTAGACAAGGATGCAACCACATACAAGGAATAGTCTTTAGCATAATTAGGTGGCTGCAACATTGGTGCATGGGTAAGTGCATGTTTGAGATTATCAAACGAGTGTTGCGTGAAATCATCCCAGATGAAAGGGGTATCTTTCTTGAGAAACCTCATGAAATTGTGTGTCCTTTCTGCATAATTGCAGATGAAATAATGTAGGAAGTTTCCCTTCCCTTGAAAACTTTGGAGTTCAGTTATGTTCATGGGAGCAGGTAGGGCTAAGATAGCTTCAATTTTCAAGGGATCTATATGGATGCCATATTTGGAAATAATAAATCCAAGAAGTCAGCCAGCTTCTACACAAAAAAACAAATTTATGGGGATTTCTACAAATATTAAAATGATGACATTGGAGAAACACAGCTCTCAGATGGTTGACATGAATATCACACTGCTTGGAATGAGCATGAAGGTCATCAAAATAGGCCCTCCACAACATGTTTAATGTCATGAAAAGAATAGGACATGGCACGTTGGAATGTCGCACCAGTGTTCTTTAAACTGAAAGGCTGTTTACGATAAGCGAAAGTCCCCCAAGGGAAAATAAATGTTCTCTTGTGTTGGTCTTATGGGAGAATATCAATCTGATTATAGCCTGAGAAGCCATCCATAAAGGAAAAAATAACGCTTCCAACACAATTATTGATTATCTGATCAATATAGGGAGTGGGAAAGTTGTCTTTTGGACAAGCTCGATTCAAATCCCTAAAATCGATACAAACCCTAATAGTACCTTGTTTTTTGTTCACATGGACTATGTTGGACACCCATTCAGCTAATGGTATGGGGTAGATGAAACCGGCCTTTAGAATTTTCTCAACTTCTTCTTTAATAGAGGTTTCTTTTCTTGGATGGACTTGTCGTAGTTTCTGACGGACGGGTTTGGCATCAGGGTAAGTTTTTATCTCATGAACAATGATAGAGGGATCAATCCCTGGAATTTTTTCATATTTCCATGCAAAGACATCTCTAAACTCCTTGAAAAGTGCCTTGTATGTTCGAACCTCTTCAGGTGAAGAGTTCTGTCTTATGAAAATGTTCTCGAAAACCCCTGG
The DNA here is from genome assembly GCA_001517045.1 of Pseudotsuga menziesii. Classification (NCBI taxonomy): domain Eukaryota; kingdom Viridiplantae; phylum Streptophyta; class Pinopsida; order Pinales; family Pinaceae; genus Pseudotsuga; species Pseudotsuga menziesii. The sequence goes on along the minus strand of LPNX010016607.1, from coordinate 107,142 downwards.
TTTCACTGATATGTCTACATGCATAGTTTTTGTAATGTTGAATAAATTTCCTTCAGAATCAACACTACGAGTGAGGATCAGAGACTAAGGGTTGAGGATTATATCAGATGAAACTAAGGAGGTGAAGTGGCCTTCTAACATATGGAAAGGGGGAAGGAAAGAAGATCAGTGATGATAATCCTCCCAAGGCATCTCCTCTGATGACATAAATTCCATAATAAGTTCATCTGTAGGAAGTGTGTGTGAAAGATAATATAAATATGAGGGGGGTTTTCGAGCCAGTATGGCATGTGATAACAGTATAAGGCCACCAAAAAAAGGATCATTGATGGGGGGATCATTGGTAGCTTGGATTGCATTGTAAATTTATTCGAAAGGGGAAAAGGATGTTGATTCATCAGCAATTACTTTTCCTTTGTCTGCGTGAGAAGTAGAAATCATGTTAGTAGATGCATTTTGTGAAGCAGGAGGAGTATCAGATGAGGGAAAGACTCCCATTAGTGAAGAGTCTTTGATAAGGCCTACTCCAATGTCCTTATAATGTGAGGCATTCAGGAGCGGAACGTTGTTTGCATCATTTGTAATGGCACTAGGCATGATGAAATCTAACTGATCAACAATAACAATATTTCCTTAGAATGGGAACTAGATGATCCAAAAAATGGTTGATGCTATATCTTGCATAGCATAAAACTAGTTATGACCTAGGAGTAAGTTATAATCCAAAGGAGCATCGATGACTTCAATGTGAATGGATACTGACTTGCCCCGCAATTCAACATGGATGGAAGGTAATAATCTATGGGGTTGAAAGCCGTGACCATCAAAAGCCTTAAGAGTGGTAGCTGAACAATTGATTTCCAGGGAACCAATGGCTCTCTAGTAAGAAAAAAACATAAATGATGTAGAGGCACCCTCGTCCAAAACGATACGATGGATAGTCTTTCTAGCAATCTTGGTAGCAATTTGGAAAGCTAACTGATGTGAGAGTCTCGTTTTGAAATCATCCAGTTTGAAAGTGATTATATTACTATTCTCAGGATCCATAGCTCCAAGGGCAATAAGCAAGTATTTTTGTTGAGTTGGATAGGTTTGAAGTACCTCTAAAGCTGACATAGCACAGGGTGCTTGAGCCAAATCTTGGACAATATTATAATATTGGATGGCACAAGCATTAGGATTGATTATGGACTTACATAGAGCACCCTTGGGTGGATGGAAAATTGCTTCTGGAATAGGTTTTTCAATGTGAAGACCATTATTAGGAGGATGTGTGGAAGTTGAGGGTTTTTCAGATGGAACATCATCAGGTTTCTTTTTGGGAGGAGGTTCATAAATATTTGATCTTGTGTTTAAATTAACAGTTTCACTAGACATCATTCTAAATTCATCAGTGGATGAAGAAGCTTCGTTCAAGGACTTATGATCAATTAAATGTTGTTGAGAAGGGAAAGCATCTTTCAAGACTGCTAGGGTGGGTGAATTTTTCAAAAAAACTTCCTCATGACAAGGACATTCTTTTGTAAAATGGTCACCTCCGTAGATTAAACAAGGATATTTTAGCTTTTGCTTACCTTCTGAATCAGCATCTAAGTTCTGCATTTTGCTTCCTTCCTGTTGATTATCAGGTTTTTTAGATTTATTTTTTCCTTTCTTCTTTTCATTGGAATATTCATTTGATTGGATTGTGTTTACTTCAGTGGAAGCAACAGGAGAGGGTGTAGGTTTGGTAGATGGTGCTGGTTGATTTGATGGAGTGGTAGTTTGATTTTGTTTCTTACAATATTTTTCCTTTGTTTGTGTTTGAACCGAGCCAAGTATGCCATCGACAGGTGGTTCAGTTGCGGGCCTTGATCGAGGAGCATGGGGAATCAGATCATACAGAGTACCTGACTGGGAATAAATGTAGTCTAGGTACTGAGCGCGGCTAATAGCTTGCTCCTCAGTAACAACACCTCCCATGGAAACATCTCTAGCAATATATCGAAGTAAATACTTTGTAAACCAATCAGCGAGCAACTAATCAGGACTGGGGGCATTAATTAACCTTCATCTTTATCTCCATTCATGGATATGATCGGAGATGTGAGTTGATGTGGTTTGTCAAAGTGAAGTCAAAATGTCTGTACTTGTTTCATATCGAATTGGCAATTGAAGTGTGTTAAAAACGCCATTTCTAAGGCATTGAAGTCCCAAAAATAGTGTTGTGGTAACTCGATGTACCACTTTGCAGCAATACCAATGAGGGTTCTTTGAAAAATTCGTAGATGGATTGAGCTATCCATCAAATAATTGGATGAACACCATAAGTGAAATGTCATCACATGGTTTTTGGATATTTACCAAGCTTACCATCAAACTTGGTTATATCGGAAGGCAGCTTTAAAGGAATGGCCATCCAAGACGGGTCATGATGGATTGGGTCATTTATCAATCTTGACAAGTCTGGTAGATCTAAAGTAGCTACAAATGGTAGTTGTTGATTTATTTTCAGATAATGGTAGTACTGATATGGTCTGTTGGAGTAGGGTCCTGCAGCTACAGAAGAAGCTGCTATTTTGATGGATAGACAGTTTTGGCGGAGATATAAGAGGCAGAGCTACGGCACTATAGCAGGTTTCTAGCTACAGATCAGAGCCAGAAACCATGACGTAGAAGATAGAGAAGTCAAAGAAGACGATGGTACCTGAGCGGCCGAGAAGAGAGAGATCACCCACTGCATTGAAGGTAGTGGCGGAAGATAGAAGGGTTCACCTACCCTCATAAAGGAAAAGGAGAAACGAGGCCAAGGTATTGAAGACAAAGGACAGCAAGGGAAGCAGCGCTGGTACCCATGGTCAGCGCTGGGAAGCATGGAAGACTACAGGAAGTTGTGGTGAAGGAAAGAGGTGCATAGAACCCATGATCAGTGCCGGGAAGCATGGAATACTGCAGAGAGTTGTGGTGTGACGGATAGCGGCTACCTCAAAGTACAGATACGCCGACTGTCACTAGTTAGGGTTTGGGTTACTGTTGGGACAGGCCCATAGTGTTGTAATGGCGAGACCTTCGGGCCGCCTATAAAGGGATGTATTTTGTATTGTAAAAGGTTGGTGTGTTGGCATTTTGAGCATTTTAGGCCATCTATCTAGTTAGATGTAAGCTATGTTGTAATAGAGTTGAGCTCTGGTTCTGTTATTAGCCATAGTATCTTACTGTAACCAGTAGCTGGCTCATAGAGAATGCATGTAACGGTCCGTAGGGATCGATAGAGAGGGAAGAGTATATTGTAAGAGAGACAATATAGATATAGAAAAGAGATCTAAGATAGAAGATCTCAAGCTGCATATGCGATGTAGTAGAACTGTGTTTACCTTCCCCTGAGCTATAATAGAAACACAGTTCTGTGGACGTAACTTCCATCCTGGAGGTGAACCACGTTAAAATCATGTGTTATGCAATTGATTCATGTGTTGTGTTTATTCATTGCATCTGTTAGTTATTATATGAGCCTTGTTTACAGTTGAATGTATGAATGTGTCGTTCAGTTCACAGTAATATAGAAAGATAACAATAAGATTGAAGCCCTTAGCATATTGTATGCGAGTTCATTTATGCTATGCTTGAAAAGTCACTAGTCGCAGTGTTAACAGTCTGGTATGTTGAGTCCTGCAAGTTGACACAAACCGTGCTAAGTGCACTGGGGCACGGGAGTAGGATATCGTAGAGAGGCAATACCGCACTGGCAGAGGAGCTGCGGTACGCGATACCGTAGGTTAAGGACTTAGCGTTGGGGAGAAAGTTACGTGTCAACTGGTGCATGGAGAGGCGATAAGGCTGGGGTCATCGTGAGTCAGTGGAAGTTGTGCGACGCGGAAAGGGACCGCGCAACAGGAAGAGAGAGATCTCATGGTCAGAGAAGCTACGAGACGAGGAGATTGCGCGACACGAGCAGAAGGGTCACGCAACGCATAGAGAAAGAGGCATCGTGGCTGGCAGAGCTGCAAGTCGCAAGTAGGATGCCACAGAACCTGGTCCAAGACACTTGAGTCCTTGGCAAACCCATTAGATTCACTTCGGGTGAGACTTCAGGCCGCTTTGCGGTCTGTCGTCGAAAGGGCCAGTGAGCTAGGGGTGTTGTTGGTTAAACACAGTAAACCCAAGTCTACCCATGATAGCCAACAAATGGTTCCATTGTCGGCTTTGAACAAACAGAGCATTGATGTTCTGGTGGTTCCCTACTAGAGACGAACTCAATGAGTGGGTTTGGTCTAACCAGAAAGAGTTTGCTGAACGAGAGAACATGAGTCCTAAATTGAACACAGAGGCCTAGTTACAAAAACATATCATTACAGACATCCATGTGATATTTTTTGCGACCTTTGGGAATGAGCTTTACGACTGGTTATCAAAGTTAACTGATACAGGCATATTCAAAAAGAAAAGAGACATTGTCTGGACACTAGAGCTGATTCAAACCGTGAAGAACCTTGATAATCCTATCACGAGGGCAGTAGACTTCTCGCTTGCGAGTGTGCTAGAAGGCTTCGTCACAGAGTTTGCAGTTGACCAGACGAAAAGCTTCAGCGATGCTGAGCGCTATTTCTTCAAAGGATATCGTGGTAAGTACCTAATACCTTTAAACTTGTCCATTAAGATGCTGTTACATGAAAAAGGAACAATGGATCTAGTTTCATATGAATAAGTAGAAACAGTAATGTCACAAGAGTTTGAAAGTGATTTTGACTACATTGGATGAACACGTAGTGGAAAGAAGTATAAAGTAGATTTTAGATCTCCAATATTTGAAGACAGTTCAGATAGTACTAGACAGCAGAGTCATAGTACCACAAAAGGAACAGAGGAGGGTATCCCTTACCACCCTTACACCCCACAGAAACAGACCGGGACTTAGAACAATCCCGCAGGAACTCCATCCAGTAGCTCACAGATAGTACCTACCATCGCTACATCAACTCCACCTACACCGCCGAGTGGTAGTAACACAGTAAATCAACATCCACCACGTAGAAATAGAATGGGGGATGATATGAAGCTACCTATATTTAAGGGAATAGGGGCAGAAGACCCAGAGCAGCATTGGTTTCTATGTGAAGCCATGTGGACCATTAAATCAATCAATGACGATAACCTTAAACTTGTACCATTGGTCACCACACTAAGAGACTGAGCCTTAACATGGTATATAAAGTATACCATAGTACCCAGGAAACTTGTCCAGGTCAAGACCGCCATGATAAAAGAGTTTAAGAAACCTAAGTCTGAGTCACAGTGTATTACAGAGCTCAAAGACATCAAGCAGTTACCTACAGAGTCGGTGTGGGACTTTGATCAGAAATTCAAAGCCCTTATTGTTAACACCCAAAAAGGGTTCACTACCTCATCTACCCCATTACATGGCTCATTTGTCCATTTTCCGACCATATTTCCATCAAAAACCCATAAAACCATGCAAAAAGCCTCCAAAAGGATTAAAATGCCTCCAAAAGGCCATAAAACCCTCTTTTCCTCTAAAAATATCCGAAATTCCTCCAAAAAAGCAAAAATCTCCAAAAAGGAATAAAAATATAAAATAATGAGGAAAATGAGGAAGAAACCCTAACCCTAAAAACTGCATGGTTTCCAACTATAAATAAGTGATGGAGACCCCTTATTCAATATCCACAATCACCAGTATCCTGCCTCTGCCAAAATTGCTCGTGAAACCCTAGCTCACCATTGAGCTACTTTCACCATTGAGAGCCCCTTTTGGCCCATTTCCACCATTGGACAAAGAGAAGAAGCAGCTTGAAGCTCGAAGCCATCGACTCGGATCACCGCAAAGGGCTTCACCAACCTCCTCATTGGAGGTAAGATCAATAAAATAATTCTTTACCTTTTTACTTATTTGTGCTTCATACATATTTAGATTTAACTTTTTATTTCAGTTATAGTTTTTAATTCACATAACATTGAACTGCTACTAAGGAATCCATTGTCCTTAGTAGGTACTCATTCGTACAAGCTAGGGATAAAACCCCAGCAACAGTTTTGGTGACTCCGCTGGGTTTTTTCTTTATTTTCTTTTCCGTTTTGTCCTTTCGGCTGTTGTTTTCGGTCGCCGTAAACCGCCGTTTTTTCTCTGTTTGCTGTCGTCCGACCGCGCCTTCTGTCCAGAAACCCACGACCCGACCGCACCTGTTTTCTTCAAACCCGCGGTCCGCCCGTGCCTTTTCAGCCCTTAGTCACGTCTCGACTGCACCTGTTTACGTCAAACCCGCGGTCCGAGCGCCGCTGTTAGCCAAAAACCTGCGACCTGTGCGCGACTGTTGTCTTCAAACCCGCGGTCCGAGCACCGCTGTTAGCCAAAAACCTGCGACCTGCGCGTGATTGTTGCCTTCAAAACCGCGGTCCGACCGCTGCTGTTAGCTAGAAACCTGCGTCCCGACCGCAACTATTTACTTCAAAACCACGGTCCGAGCGCCGCTGTTAGCCAAAAAACTGCGACCTGCGCGCGACTTTTTCCTTCAAACCCGCGGTCCGACCGCGTGATTTCGCCCCATACCCGCGATCCGCGATTTGATTTTTGCACTCGTTGCCGCGCTGAAACCCAGTCACTTTGCTGCCATATTTCCTGCACTTGCACATCCATCTGTCCCACCTGCAGCCCTACAGCCTTTCTGTCCCATGTTTACAGAATTGTTTAAAATTTTTTAGCATTGTTTATTCCGAATTATTTCAGCATTGTTTATTCAGATAAATTTTGTATGGTATAAATTTTTTCATTCAATTATATTGTTATTTTGGAATTTGCCCCGGCACTTCTCTTCTGGGTTCAGTTCATAACCTCACCAGCACACAATCTGTCACCTAAATCAAGTGAGACTTAAAAAATACTTAATTCAACCAACATTCTAACCCCACTTGGGGAACATAAAAGAAATTTTGTAGTTAGGTAGGATCAAGGGGATAGGCTTCCAATAACACCCCTTGGTTATTTACACTTGAGACATAGTTGTTGTCCTTTAGGGAACCAAAATCCCCTAGTATTTTTTGACACGGTCACAACCAGATTATCAGAAGGCCTCTCCCTTAGGAGGGTTGAAGTCGTGAGATTGGTTCCGGAGGTCTGAGTGGAATACCGAACTCCATTCAGTAACTGAAGGGCTACCTTTCCCAGTTCTCGGAATATCCCTGTATAGGGAATATTGCGGTTAAAGGACCAAGCAGCAGATTTACCTTTCTGGACGTGTCATGAACGGGGTATCTTAGTTGCCATACTTCTAGGTTTGAGTACCCGGTGTCCCTCCCGGTAGGGGGATACTTTAGCCATTTGACTTTCCTATTTATATTGTCTGACTTGGATTTCATCACCTTGCAGAGGATATGCTTAGTTGAATCATAATACTTTTAGTTAGGTGTTTGCAGGCTCCCTTGCCTCCTTTTGGTCTAGTGAGTCCACCGTTTTTTATTTTTTAGGAAACCTACTGCTTATTGGTATTCTGACCACTTTTGTTGACGCTCCGCCTATTGTAGCATGCTGTTACAGTGGGTGTTTTGAGTTAGTTTTTTTGCCTGAGCGTCGTATTTTTTGAGCTCTCCTTCTACACGCTCGGTTGCATTAGGGTTTTTTGAGCTGGTTTGTAGTTCCCTCAACCCACAGAGGTTTGACATCATTTATCACCATTGCTTCCCCGAGACATTCTCGGCGCCTCAAAGGCGAGCCCCCACAGCACGGATCACTTGATACCACTCATCGTAGATCTCGAGCCTTGTCACTTGACTCCACTTGTCAGCGGCATAGGACTCCGTCACCAGATTCTGACGCCCCTTATTTTACCTCAGACTTGGAGCCTGAATCCGAGAGCACCCTTTACACCGCCCCTACTAGCCCCATGGCTGGCATGAATCCCACTCCCTTCATGGGAGGGACTGTTGGTGGCACATCCACCACTACACCAGTTATCACACCTATCATGGGTATGCCCTCCACGGGAGGCCCCTCTACTGTTCCCCTCACAGTACCGATTCCCGCAGCGGGAATACCTATCCCCACTCCATTAGTGACTCATACCACCATTGGTGGGGTAGGTCCGACCTCCACCACCTTAGTTCCCCCATTTGGGGGCAACATCCCTCACATCACCCCTCCACTTGGGGGCATGGGCCCCAACTTGATCCAACCCACCTCCGTGTCACACCCTCCATCCAGTTTGCCATACATGGCTAGCCTCAACCTCCCTGACCTAGCCAGATTAACCAACGACCCCATCCGACACGACCCTGCGTGGCCCCCCATGCCTACCAAGCTCCCCTCTGACATCCCTAAGTTCGAGGGTAAGGCAGGTGAGGACTCACAGAACCATATCATGTCTTTCCATCTATGGTGTTCCTCAAATTCCATAGTAGACGACTCCATTCGCCTCCGTTTATTACAGCGCACTTTCATTGGCTCTGCTGCCAAATGGTATATCGAGCTGCCCCATGGAACCCATGCCACCTTTACGTCCCTGGCCTCGACCTTCCTACAGTTCTTCCAGTTACCTGTCCGCTATGACGCGGGTGTGGAGATCCTCCTATCTTGCCGGCAGAACACGGCTACCCATATCACAGACCACATTCACGAATGGCGGCGACGCCGTAGCCTATGCAAAATCAAGTTAGATGACTGGATCTTCCTCGATTGGTTCCTCAAATCCCTCCTTCCACTCATTGCTAAGGATGTGGTAGCCGAAAGACCCCAGTCGGAGGAAGAGGCTATCCTTAAAGCCCAGCAGTTCGATCTTATTTACGCCCAGTCGGGTTATCTTTATACCATCATACCTGACGCCCCTCGCGGCGATCCCTCCTAGCACGATGCGCTGGGGGCATCCCATGCTGCCGACGGCATCATTGGCCGTCTCTCTTCGTAGCCTCAGCCATTTTCCATAGCCCGTCCTACCCTTGGCCTTGAACCTTCGTGGGCTACATCACAGTCCGGAGCAACCAACTCGTATGCTCAAATGCCACATCAACACCATTCCCATGGACCCTCATGTCCACCTCAGTGTTTCGGTAATATGACTCCCGCTTACACCCCCCCGGTCGTACCTCAGTCCTACTATCACCAGCAGGCTGCACCAGCTCCTGCGTCATCACCAGCTCAACCTCATTATTACCAGCCACAGCCAGCCCTTGCGGCAAACCCACAACCCGCTCCACAGCACTACCAACAACCCCCTCAAGTAGCTGCACCAGTGCAGCCTCCACCTCCATATTATCCACCGCAGCCCGCTCTCGCACCTGCGCAAACTCAGAATCCACCTACTACCCAAGGGCAGGTTTACGCCCAAGAAATCCCGCCGCTAAACCAGAACAACCAACGCAACCAGGGCCAACAAAACCGCGGCAGAGGCCGCAATCGTGGGAACAACCAACAGACTGAGCAAGCTGGTCAACACCCTAATCCCCCCACTAATAATAACGTGGCCCCTACCAACCAAAACCCTGATCGCCCGCCCAAGCAGGCTACAAACCCTAATTTGCGAACGAACTATCCTTGCTCTGTTTGCGGGGTCTATGGCCACTACACACATTTTTGTCCACTTATGGAGCGAGTCCAACAAATTTTGGCTGCTGATAGACTACGCCAAGGACAGGAGGCTCCTCAAGCACCACCCAACCCCCCACAGCCTTAGCAGCCACCTTTGGTGCTACAAAACCCCTTACCAAACCAAGGCTTAGTGAACACTGGACCATTGGCTCCCCCTCCAGCTAATGCGCCCATCCAACAAATCATTTACGCGGCTCCTGATCAACCCATATTTGACTCAGGTACCCACCATCTGTTGATGATGTCCTCCGATGAGGTCAACCTCCAGACTCGGCGGAACCAATATGGCTCCACCACGGAGGCCCCTCCTGCCAATAACCCCGCTAACGCTCATCCCATTGATCAAGCATTACGTATACCTCCACCTCCACTAGATGGAGCTCCCAAAAAACTCTATTTCCCACTTCGCTGTATCAACAACAACCCCAATGCGCGGGCTGCGTCTAACTACAACATTGTCGATGATTTATCCCAATCCCCCGCAGCCATGCCTGCGTTAGAAGTCTTGAAAAACTGCCCTTCGTAGCGTAAGACTTTACTCTCAGCCATTGGAGCTATCGATCCAAATGATTCGCAGTTAATGGCATTTGATTTGGACCAATCCGAACCCCGCCTGCCTTCCAATTTATCATTCCAAGTTTCTGTCTCCATTCGGAATTTTGTCGTCCATCGATGCATTATTGTTGAAGGTGCCTCTACATGTGTCATGCCCATCTCCATCTGGCAGAAAATGGGATCCCCCCCTCTCCAGTAGTCCTCTACTATGTTGCGAGCCTATGACGGCCGTTCAGCTCAACCACAAGGCCTATTGACCAATGTCCCCATCCAGCTGGCTGGAAAAACCGTCCTAATCAACATCGAGGTTATCAATGCCCAGCTTGATTATAACCTTTTACTTGGCCGCAGCTACATTTATGCCATGCGGGCAGTCGCTTCTACCATTTTTCGTATCATGATGTTCCCCCATGAGGGACGCGTGGTCAAGGTTGACCAACTTACTTACCACAATCCCAATGCCCCTGCGGCGCCCGAAAATGTTCTCCCCATGGTTGAACAACCTATCTCAGGTGCCACCAACACAGTCGTTTCTTCTATAGGGCCCGTGCTCCCCATGGTTGAACAACCTATTTCGGATGCCACCACCTCATTCGTGTCTTCAGTGGGTCCCGTCGTTTACTCCGAAGCACCAATGATCTCAACCTTCCCATCTATTCCACCCCCGTCTCCTACCACTAAAGTGTCCGACCTATGTACCTTGTCCCACATCACGCGGACTCCTACTAATCAAACACCTTTGTTGCCTAAACCCCCTTTGGTACTTAGTCACATTGGTACTACACCCATTCATACCATTCCTTTCCTCTTCCCTCCCTCAGGAGTGGGTAGCGCCCCGGTCATGGCTACCCTCAAACTCCCTGGTTTAACCTTAAGATTACCCGTTTGGTATCTTTCGCCTCCCGTTCGTCCCCCGACACCAGATGTTGTCCTGCAACCGGTGCAACCCATCATCACTACTAGTCAACCACCTCCCGGTGTCGCTACCCCGTTGCCCTCCGCAAAACCTCCCCTTCCTCTTACCAAACCCACTGGGGGCAGAGGCCCCCAACCTTACACTGCTGTCCCACCTGCTAAGACAGTCAAAAACCCCCCTGTGTTTCGTGCTCCTCCCAAATGCGCGCTATGCGATGAGTTGGGCCATGCGACTCACCTATGTCCTCAGTTACCAGCATTAAAGAAGTACATGCAAATGCTCGACGACGACCCCACCATCCCGGTTGTCCATCTTGATCCAACCCCTACGCCTCGCGACAAATCCCTGCGCACTAATCACTCATGTGCCTTATGCGATGTTTACGGGCATTACTCCCATCACTGTCTCGATCTCCCCGAGTACAGAATAGCTCTCTATGAGATGAACAATCCGGATCTTGAGACGACACCACTCACCATTAAGGAAATCCATTCCCCAGTCTCTTCCCCTTCCGAAGAGGTTAATACCACTCTCTTTGAGATAAACAATCTGGATCTCGAGATGGCACGCCTCACCATTAAGGAAATCCATTTCCCAGTCTCTCCCCCTTTCGGAAAGGTCAATCCCGTTCTTTTTGACTTAAACCATTTAGATCTTGAAAAGCCATCACCCACCATTGTGGAGATCCACCCCTCGGACTCTCCCTCTTCCGAAGAGATTAATACCATATATATGATCTCTTCCGTCCCTACATCCCCATCAATCGATTTGACGACCCGAACATTCCGTACGGATGAGGAAATTCTCGAAGCTCTCACTGCCCCGGATTATCCTTGGGATGACATGCACCATCGTTCCTACTTCCTCCCAGATGAATCTTCCTCTAACACTGCTACCCAATTTACAGTCGAGTCCAAAGACTTCCTTCCCCCCAAGGTTGACTGGTTCAAGGACCCGATTCCTGCTCCTGACGCCTTCGAAGAGGGTAACATGACCAACATCTCACCTGTCATCAAAATTGATATTGCTGCCCCCAGAGGCACCCCCGAACTCATCGCTTTAGGAGCATCTTGCACTGAACAGGAGATTGAGGAATACAAAAATCTCTTCAAAGAATTCCGTGATGTCTTTTCCTGGTCCTATACCGAAATGCCTGGTATTGACCCTGCCATTATAGAGCACCACATTCACACATGGCCTGATGTACCCCCCGTTCATCAGAAACAGCGTCCCATTCATCTCTAGCTATAGTTTTGGAATCAGCACGACGAGACCGTCACGATGGTCACCTCGTAGCATTATTTTTTCTACGTCATTTTTTGCCCATTTTTTGATACCAATAGTTGCCTCGGTTTGCACGCCACTTCAGCCGCTCTCCATTTTCAACACTTTTTATATTGCTGGATTCATTTTTCCGAGCTCGTGATGATGCTTGAGATCATTTCTCGTTCTCACTTGGTATAATTTCAACATTGTGTCCCTACACCTTGCCACATTGTTTTGCGCGCCACATCGACCGTCATCAGATTATTTCACACTTTTTACATGAGCCATCCACTCCTGTCATACTGCAAATGTTTCGTTATTTTTCCACCATTCATTCACCCCGCAAGGAGGCCCACCAGTGCTCCCCCCCACCCTCAGTCCTGGTCATCATAAATATTCCTTGATTGAACACTCCCTCCTTGCCTGGCCATTAATTCAGAGTCTTCTTCTTTGCTTTCAGACTCCTTAAAATTGAAAGCAGCCAGGAGCATGTACTGTCGTGGGCTCGTAAAATCCACACGACAGTACCATTCCATCATTTCAGAGTCTTCTTATTTGCTTTCAGACTCCTTAAAATTGAAAGCAACCACGAGCATGTACTGTCGTGGGCTCGTAAAATCCACACGACAGTATCATTCCATTACTCCAGAGTCTTCTTATTTGCTTTCAGAATCCTTAAAATTGAAAGCAACAACAAGCATGAACTGTCCTGGGCTCGTAAAATACACACGACAGTACCATTTTATATCCACACTTCTTCTCGTTCACTAACCCATGAAGAAGTCCCCCCGCGCCCCTTGGCGCTATGATCGATCATCTCGGCAGCACCACCACTAAGGTCGCCTTTGTTCAGAGTATTCTGCAGTATCCTACCATCACAGCTTGAGTCTCCCTCAGCCCATTCATCCTCAAATCCCATACAGCTATGATCCCTTTACCACCAGTCAGTCCCATATGCTTCCTGATCATCCCTGCCATCATACTCTGAACAAAGGAAGTTTGAGTCCACCCACTCTACTTGCCCAGTTATTCCCCCCAGTTTATCAACCCTGCCATCAGTACTATCACATTTTGGGTTTTTACCTCGCGCTCCTGTCAAGGAAAAATATTTGCCTTGATAGTTGCAGGTCTCCCTCTGTCGACGACAACCCCTCTATTCCAGAGGATAGACCTAGAGGTCCCTGCGCCTTGGACCCATCACCATCTGTGATGAGTGCCTACAGACCATTTTGGGAGGACTCATCATTGCCTCTTCGAATAGTTGTTTCTCACATGCTCGACTTCAGTACCTTATTCGCATCGTTGAGAATCGCGTAGGATGTATATCCTTTCCATTATGTGTCGAAGACCCCGGATTTCCCCCGACTCTAGCACATTGGTGAGTCACTTGGGAACGGCCAGTTATATGTTCCCATGGATTTCCGGGATGCGTTGGCGATTGTATTCGGAAGCCATCCAGTTCCATGCTTCCTTGAGTACCTAGTTCAGTTCCAGATCAGTATACCATTACACGTATGACCGTTGTCACTTTGATCCAGCAGCTTATTAGTTCCTTTGGAATCACATTCAGTAGCACTGCTGTCATTCCAGTGTATCAGCTCAGACATGGTCAGCCCAGTAGTATGTTCCAGATTTGTGTCCCCTCTGGACACTTATGATATACATAGTGGTTTTCTATGTATCCTACAGGTTCCTCTTTTCGGGCCTCACAGTTATTTTTATGTATCTTGATAAGAGCATGGGAATTCCTGCCTCGTCCAGATTATCAGATGATCCCTCATCCATTATTGAGGTTATGTACTTTTCAGTTCTTGCAGGTGGCTCGAGATCAATGTTCCGGGCTCCAGTTGGTTCCTTCTCTTCTCCACACCCCAGAAA
>LPNX010016607.1:61975-92768 GCA_001517045.1 Pseudotsuga menziesii | reverse complement strand
TATTTCAGTTATAGTTTTTAATTCACATAACATTGAACTGCTACTAAGGAATCCATTGTCCTTAGTAGGTACTCATTCGTACAAGCTAGGGCTAAAACCCCAGCAACACTTATCGACCAAGTCAGTTTTGAGTTCGCACCGAAGCAGCATAAGGAATGGTTTATTGTAGCGCTACTCCCTCACATTAGACTGCCGTTAATGCAGCAAAAACTCCAGATGCAGGATGACACGTTGGAGATAGAGATGAAACTAGAGGCTTCACCTCTAGCTGAGAACAGTACAGGCATGGCAACTTTACAAAACCAGTTGGATAATATCACATTATAGTTGCATGAACTTAAGAAAGGGAAAGAGGTTGCGCAAGACATATGGTGCATCAAATGTAAAGCACAAGGCCATAGTAAAGACAATTGTCCTGTCTTTGTAGAATATATAGCGACAGGGGCTCCAAACCCCTTACCACAGACCCACGGGCCGTGGTGTGAAATATGCAAAACACGAGGACATCTACCTCACCAGTTCCCTCTACTTCAGAAGTACACGCAGACACCTAAGAACTTATACTGCGTCTTCTGCAAGTCTGTAGGCCATGATGAACATGACTACAGAGCCTATGATCTCATGGTTGGAGCAAAGAAATATTTGTATAGAGTCTAGTCAGAGACACAGGGTCCAGCAGCAGGACCACAGTAGGATCCGGCTTATGGAGGCCATGGAGGAGGATTCAGAGGACGAGGCCATGGAGGAGGCTTCGACAGAGGAGAAGGTTTCAACCGTGGTCGCGGACCAGTTACTTGTTACAACTGCGGAGTTGTAGGACACTATGCTAGGGACTATCAGAGCCCCACAACTACTTGTAACTACTGTAAATATTATGATCATACTATAGAGGAGTGTCCTACCTTGATAGCTAAGATCAGAGACCCTAAGCCAGTAGCACACCAGAACATCCAGGTTATTGCTGTTGAGCAGGAAGAGCCAGAACCAAGAGTCAATATTGTGACTTGCAGCGGTGTTTCTACCAGTGGGACATCGCAGGAGACGGAAAAGAACACAGTCCAAGAGTGGGTGTGCAGAGTTCCTAATAAAGAAACACCACTCGACCTACAGAAGAACAAATAGACATTCCAGGAAGTTAAGGATTTCTTTGATGAACCTACGCAATCAGTATCGCAGGTGCCGCCGTCTAGGGGCATACCACAGCAAGCACCTTGTGGCGATAGCCTTGTACATACATCACAGGTTACCACATCGAGAAGATGCGATGAGGATGAGATTACAGGAAGTGTACATTCCTTCCTGCGGAGTTGTCTAAAACTTGTCAGAAATGAAAAATCTATCACAGAGCTTCAGCACATTATAGATCAATCTCAGCCATCTTCTTCCGTGAGTAGTGCACAGCATGCTGTTCATAATATTACAGGACATACAAGAACGGGAAGAGAGATGCGACTCACAGCGCAGGTTGGAGAATTTGAAATGGATGAGGTGATCCTAGATCTGGGATCAGATGTAAATGTTTTGACTAAGCAGACATGGGAACAGATGGGTAGCCTTAAGTTAATCAGATCACCTATCCATCTGACATTAGCTAATCAGTAGCGTGTATCACCTCTGGGTCAGTTACCGTAGGTCCTAGTTGACATTGATGGAGTTCGTAGCTTTGCGGACTTTTAAGTTATAGAAATCATGGTGATAGTAGACCCTATCTAGCATTGTTAGGCATTGATTGGGTGATCGGTAACATGGCCATTATCGACCTAAAGAGAAGACAAATGACCTTTGAGGACGCATAGATCCGGGTGATCACACCGTTGGATCCTTTTCAGGGTCCTAGATATATTGAACCTATCCGAGCAGAGGAGGAGGCACATAACATGGAAAGCCTCTATCAGATGACCACAAACCACAGCGACTACATCAATCCAACCGCAGAAGGGAACATTAGTTGGCGATGCGACAGCTCATGTGCATCAGATTCAGATGTTGGTCTAGAAAACTGGCAGAACAGACTTCACGAAGTCTCAGCGCGCAGATGCACATACTTGACTAAGTCACTGCGATGGATTGGTCCAGAGAGAAATGAGATTCCATCCTTTCAGGGTCTAACAGATATCCAGGACTTTCTTGAGCAATTTGAACAATAGATCCCTCACGAGCAGAGGACCGCAGCTATGGACCTTGCAGTACGAGCCACACCTGCAAGATGGTGGTATACACATAAAGAGAACATCACATCATGGGATGATATTAAAAGACTCATGGCGATCAGATTCTCTGTCGATGGAGAGTATGTCCAGAAGAAATACATAGGAGAGAGTGACCCCAGATCACATATTCAGACATGTGAACAGAATTGGTCGGACATTCCTGAGGATGAATGGGTTCACCGATTCATTCATATTTTGGATACAGTTCCAAGGAACTGGTATACAGATACTGAACTACGCAAGGGAACAACAACATGGCCACTTATGATAGACAAATTCCTACTCACCTTCGCTTTTGAATCTAAGTACCCAAGTGTTGATCACGCCCTACGAGTAATAAAGAGTAAGATATTTGAGGATTGTACCATCTCAGTGTCAGCTCAACCTGAATGGGCTATCCAGCTAAAAGAGGCATTAGAGTGTTATAATTTTGCATCTGAACCAGAGGTGAAGGATGAGGATCCTCATGACACCAACATTCCGGAGTCAGAAGGCACTCGCGATGTTGAGGGACCACAGTTAGAAATTCCAGCAATTACAGATCCCATCAAGATAAAAAAAATCAATATTGGCACAGACACAAAACCTAAGTTTGCCTCTATTGGAGACTATTGGAACGATGAAACAGTCGAATAGATTGCAGACTTGATACATGACTATCAGGACCTATTTCCCACCAAGTTCACAGAGATGAAGGGAATAGTCGGAGACCTGGGAGTCATGAGGATACCATTGAAGGAGGATGCTAGACCAGTGAAACAACATCCATATAGATTAAATCCACGCTACAAATAAAAAGTAAAGGATGAGATCGATAAGATGCTAGCAGCAGGCATCATTGAGCTGGTAGAATGAAGTGAATGGGTTATCCCCATGGTCATATAAGAAAAGAAAACCAAAGGAGACATCAGGATCTGTGTCGATCTTCGCAAGCTCAACGATGCATCGCTTCACGATCCATTTCCGACACCGTTCACTGATGAGGTATTAGACAACGTGGGAGGATAGGAGGTCTACTCCTTCACTAATGGCTTTTCAGGCTACCATCATATCAGAATACATCCAAAAGATCGATCCAAGACCACCTTCGCAACAGAATGGGGCTCGTTCGAGTATATGGTAATGCCATTCGGTCTTAAGAATGCACCAGCTATATTTTCTAGAGTAGTAGTTGCTGTATTTAAAGAATACATCCATAAGTTCCTAGAAGTATATTTTGATGATTGGACTGTATTTGGACTAATTAACAAGCACATAGGAGATCTAAGACTGATGTTAGAGAAATGTAGGTAGTACCAGATTTCTCTAAACTTGAAGAAATGTATATTTTGTCCACCATTTGGTATTTTGTTGGGTCACATTGTTTGCAGACAAGGCTTGATGGTAGATCCTGCAAAGATTACCATCATTGTAAATCTTCCAGCACCCAACTTAGTCAAGCAACTGAGGACAGTACTTGGTCATACCGGGTATTACAGAAATTTCATCAAGGGCTACGCAAAGATTACAGCACCAATGGAGAAATTGCTAAAGAAAGATGTAAAATTCCTATGGAATGAGGAATGTTAGCAGAGTCTAGACACGCTTAAAGAAAAGATGGTTACAGTGCCCATCCTAGTATTTCCAGATTGGACTAAGCCATTTCATGTACATGTGGATGCATCTGGCATCGCACTAAGGGTTGTCTTAACGCAACCAGAAGAAGGGGATATTGATCATCCTATCGCATACTCCAGTAGAAATCTATCCACAGCAGAAAAGAACTAAACCATGACAGAAAGAGAAGGCTTAGCTATGGTGTATGCGCTCTAGAAGTTCAGGCACTATCTATTGGGTGCCTCGTTCAAAATGTATACTGACCATTCCGCATTGAAGTATCTGGTCAATAAGCCAGTGTTAGGGGGGAGAATCTGCAGATGGTTACTCCTCTTTCAGGAGTATGATTTTGAAATCATTGTTAAACCAGGAAGATTGAATGCCGGACCCGATCATCTGTCGTGGATAGACTCAGGAGAAGAGCCAAGTAACATAGAGGACAATTTGCCAGATGCGCAGTTGTTTTCTATCCAGATCGCAAACGACTACTATGCTGATATTATTCACTTTCTCACTACAGGATTGCCACCTGATGAGTTTACTAAGCAGCAAAAGAAGCAGTTGGTTGTTAAAGCAGTATATTTCACCCTGATAGCAGGACACCTATACAAGTTAGGACTGGATGAAGTGTTGCGCAGATGTGTGATGCCGCATGAAAAAGATGCTATTATCAGAGAGGCACATTCAGGAACCGTAGGAGGTCATTTCGCAGGAAAGCCAACTGCGCAAAAAATCCTAGAGGCAGGATTATGGTGGCCTACGTTGCATAAGGACACCAAGGACTTTTGTAGATGTTGCGATATCTTCTAGAGGGTAGGAAAACCCTCGCGACTGCAAGTTACGCTGCGCGCATTTGACAAGTGGGCTATAGACTTTGTGGGTCTTATCAACCCACCAGGAAAGCGCACTGGCGCGAGATATATTATCACTGGAACAGAGTACCTCACCAGATGGGCAGAGGCCAAAGTAGTAAGAAATTGTGATGCTGCTACAGCCACACAATTCCTTTTTTAGAACATCATCAATAGATTTGGCTGCCCCATAATTTTGATGAGCGACCAAGGAACACACTTCTTGAACCGCACCATTGAGGCCTTAACAGAAGAATTCCAGATTCATCACCATAAGAGCACTCCCTACCACCCACAGGCTAATGGTATGGTGGAGGCTTTTAATAATATTTTAGAAAACACTCTTACTAAGATCTGCAACAGCCAAAGGAATGATCGGGACCTCAGAGTTAACGTTGTATTATGGGCGTATAGGACCACATGCAAGAAACTTACAGGACACACACCTTTCAGCTTGGTGTATGGACAAGAGGCTATTATGCCTATGGAGTATATTCTTCCTAGCTTAAGAATTGCTCACATTACCGGGATGACTGATATAGAAACCGTGGAGGAAAGGCTAGTGCAGCTGCTTGCCTTAGAGGAAGACAGATTCATTGCCGGATTCCATCAAAAAGTGCAGAAGGCACGAGAAAAATCTTGGCATGACAGACACATTAAGAGCAAGACTTTCCAGACTGGAGACCTAGTACTCCTCTATGACAGTAAATTCATTAAGTTTCCAGGGAAGTTCAAGACACATTGGCTAGGGCCATATCAGATACAGCAAGTTACAGAGGGAGGTGTCGTTCAGCTCAGCCAGCTGAATGGGGAGCTTCTTCCCACATTGATTAATGGCAGTAGGATTAAGCTCTATAGCGATATCCACCCCACCTCTCAGCCCTAGCTTAGCCAATTTATGGTGGTGCAGATGTCCAGTGTAGTTGAAAGGAGGCATCGCACTGAGAACTAGTCTACACCGGCAGGTATTATAAGTATGAGGAACCATATAAGGTTGGTTAATTTTGTGCAAGTCATCAGTGGCTTGTAAAAAAAAATAAAAAAAATGCTTGTTGTTTGCGCAAATGATGGGGTGTTGCAGCGTAGCAATGTGATGTTTCCCCGTGCCACCTACCCAGTTTTGCAACCGACAGAGGGCTAGTCAAGTCACCTTCTGATAGGCAGTTAATGAAGAGATGACCGGTATACCTTACCGTAGATCTGGAAGCAGCATAATTAATTTTCCAGATTTGGAAAATCTTCGACGATACCGGCGCCTGTACACACACGCTTTGAGGGAAACGTGATCGGATTTCAGCATTTAATAAGGATTGGATCACGGGTGTGGTCTTGTCCATGTAATTATTACGACCGACGGGTCTAGTCTAGATGACCGTTGCATCCAGGATTGTTGCCTTCGGTATAAAAGTAGAAATTATTCATTCGAGAGGATTACACTTGCAGAAACCCGAGAGCTATAGAGTAAGCTGTTAAGAGTTTCCTGTGAAGAGTTCTCCTCATTACAGAGTGCTGTGATTCCCAGAGTTTGAATCCATTGCACGCCCAGGATATTCCACCAAGTGGGTTCTTCCAGAGGAGGAACCTTTAGGAAACATGCTGATACATTTCGACCCGGGTGGCCGTATGTCCGCTATGATGGGGCCGCCGAGGGTTGTGAAATTAGGAATATCACATATAAGACAATTTCCAAGGATGAGGAATCAAGTGCAGGATGTAGAATATGTCATCAAAATATCTGCTAACGAGAATAAGAAAGACGAGCCGATCACTGAAGATAAGAAAGCAAAGCAGAAGAATGACGAGAAGAAATCTCCCGCGAGGAAGAAAGTAAAAATAAAGAAAAGACGGCAACGGGAGAAGGCCACCGACCTATCTGATCAGCTAGGAGAAGAACAAGAGATTGCTAAGGCAAAGAAGTGAAAATCTGGCGATCAGAGGCAGCATGAATACCTGGAGTGACTTGCTAAGAAGGAAAGTGGAAGAGGCTAGCAAACCCAGCAAATGGTAGAATTCCAGCATGCAGACAAAGGCTTGTTCTTGGAACGGAATTCATGGTTTGTATCTCTTTCACATAGAGGGCTCCAGGCCAAGTGACATGTTTTGAGAAGCCTGGAAGATACAGATTTATATCTTCCTTATAACATGAGCTCTAACCTAGATAGAGAGGAGTTCTCATGATACCAGGGATTTGAATCCTTATGATGGGCACAGCGACAGCAGGTCTTGCAGTGGCAAGACTACGAGCATAACAATAAGGAAAGGTAAGAGAGACTTACGAACTAAGTTAATAGAAGAAACCAGTATTAGTCAAGCTTTGCTTGATTCGGCATGAGAGCATGTCGAGGTGATGCAGAAGGAAGTCACAGGACTTTGCGACAGGTTGCAACGGACTTTGCAGGAAGCCAAGGAGAAGCTACAGCAGGAGAAGCCTGCTGGTAGTGGCTCAAGGACGAGCCACAAGTAAGTGTTAGGGGACTATTGGTGTAGGGTCCCGCAACTACAGAAGAAAATGCTATTTTGAAAGATAGACAGTTTTGGCAGAGATATAAGAGGCAGAGCTACAGCACTATAGTAGGTTTCTAGCTACAGATCAGAGCCAGAAACCATGACGTAGAAGACAGAGAAGTCAAAGAAGACAATGGTAACTGAGCGGCCGAGAAGAGAGAGCTCACCCACTGCATTGAAGGCAGGAGCGGAAGACAGGAGGGTCCAGCTACCCTCATAAAGGAAAAGGAGCAACGAGGCCAAGGTATTGAAGACAAAGGACAGCAAGGGAAGCAGCGCCGGTACCCATGGTCAGTGCTGGGAAGCATGGAAGACTGCAGGAAGCTGTGGTGAAGGAAAGCGATGCATAGTACCCATGATCAGTGCCGAGAAGCATGGAAGACTACATAGAGATGTGGTGTGATGGATAGTGGCAACCTCAAAGTACAGATACACCGACTGTCACTAGTTAGGGTTTGGGTTACTGTTGGGACATGCCCACAGTGTTGTAATGGCGAGACCTTCGGGCCGCCTATAAAGGGATGTATTTTGTATTGTAAAAGGTTGGCGTGTTGGCATTTTGAGCATTTTAGGCCATCTAGCTAGTCAAGCGTAAGCTATGTTGTAATAGAGTTGAGCTTTGTTTCTGTTATTAGCGATAGTATCTTACTGTAACCAGTAGCTAGCTCATAGAGCATGCATGTAACGGTCTGCAGGGATTGATAGAGAGGGAAGAGTATATTGTAAGAGAGACAATATAGAGATAGAAAAGAGATCTAAGATAGAAGATCTCAAGCTGCATATGTGGTGCAGCAGAACTGTGTTTACCTTCCCCTGAGCTATAATAGAAACACAGTTCTGTGGACATAACTTCCATCCTGGAGGTGAACCATGTTAAAATCATGTGTTATGCGATTGATTCATGTGTTGTGTTTATTCGTTGCATCTGTTAGTTATTATATGAGCGTTGTTTACAGTTGAATGTATGAATGCGTCGTTTAGTTCACAGTAATATAGAAAGATAACAATAAGATTGAAGCCCTTAGCATGTTGTATGCGAGTTCATTTATGCTCTACTTGAACAGTCACTAGTCGCAGTGTTAACAGTCTGGTATGTTGAGTCCTGCAAGTCGACACGAACCGCGCTAAGTGCGCTGAGCCACGGGAGTGGGATATCACAGAGAGGCGATACCACACCAGCAGAGGAGCTGCAGTGCGTGATACCGTAGGTTAAGGACTTAGCGTTGGGGAGAAAGTTACGTTTTGACTAGTGCGCGGTGAGGCGATAAGGCTGGGGTCATCATGAGTTAGTGGAAGTTGTGCGACGCGAAAAGGGACCGTGCAACAGGAAGAGAGATATCTCGCGGTCAGAGAAGCTGCGAGATGAGGAGATCACGTGACGCGAGCAGAAGGGTCACGCGACGCGCAGAGAAAGAGGCCTTGCGGCTGGCAGAGCTACGAGTCACAAGTAGGATACCACAGAACCTAGTCCAAGACACTTGAGTCCTTGTCCAACCCATTAGAATCACTTTGGGTGAGACTTCAGGCCGCTTCGTGGTCTGTCGTCGAAAGGGCCAGTGAGCTAGGGGTGTTGTTGGTTAAACAAAGTAAACCCAGGTCTGCCCATGATAGCCAACAAGGTCCTCTGGTTCCTATAGGTCCTTAAGGTCCTACAGGTCCTCCAGATCCATATGGTGGTCCTCCAGCAGTATTAACAAAAGCTCCTCCATATGACATAACATTGGACCAATTGGGTTGTCCCCAAGGTACAAAAGCATTCCCAAGGCATTCCAATATAAATAGCTACCGACGATGGTTGTTGATACACTTTATTAACCGTAGGTGGCTGAGTTCCTGATTAGGTATATCCCAAAGAAGCTGGATTTTTGATAGGTTTCACCCCTAAGGGTTGGTCTGAACTAGACGGGGAGGGGGGGAACAACATTGGTATTAGTAGGAGGGATTACTATGGCAGGTTGTGCTACAGCTATAACCTTTCCTGAACTAGTAATAATTCCACTAACAAATGACGTAACTTGCGCTGGGGGTTTCCCCCCAGTGTTAGAGTGTGCTGACATAACTTGATTTATGGATTCCCCCCCAACCATGACTGCTATGGAAGGCCTAGTAATGGGTCCAAGATGTGAAACTATAGGATTTTCATTTGGATGTGGATTACCTTGAAATGAAATTTCTTCAATAGGACCTAACACTTGAGCTAGTGAATGATATCCTTCAGACCATTGGGTTTTGAGAAGTCTCACCATAGGTTGGATGACCTTCAAAACAAGGTCTAATTTCAGATAATGGCCAAGGGTCTATATTATGGGGTAAACAAACTAACATAGTTTCATAATGAGACACAGTTGGAGGAATGGTTTTTTCTACTCTCTCTGAAAAGTTATGAGCTCAATCAAGAGATGCATTAATTCTTCTCTGTTGCTCCTCTCCTAAAGGAGGGTTTCTTGGTGAAGGTATAATAACACCAAATTCTGCAATAGGTTGGCCCATAGAAGTCCTCCAAAAATGAGCATCTGGGCCATAATCTGGTTGAGTAGGACTATCGACACGACCTTCCAACAATGAATGCATAGAAGCATCAACTGCAGGATGGAGTTGAACCAAAGGATTTGTCAAAACAATGAAATATTCTCTTTTTTCACTAGCTAAGGTAGTTCCTACGGGAACATTAGCAAAAGTTGGTTGTTCCATGGTTACCCCTTCTTGTCCTTCCATGATAGGAGGAGAGTCAGGAGGTAAACCCTATAATCTACGAGATTGATGTATCGCAAGTTGCTCAGACATGGTGGTGGCCAAGGTTACCTAATCTAGGTCAAAAAAGGAGGAAAGCACACAAACAAAACCTACATAGAGCTAAAGGTCATAAGTAGACTTAAGTGATAGGACGGGTTCATAATAGTCGCTCTCTCACTAGGATTGTCAAGTAGGTGCAACTCGCGGTATACCTCAGGGGTACGTGCCTAGCAATCTCCCTGAAGTTGTTTTCGGTGTATTGCTTCACACAAGATGACCAAAGGGTTTTTCTCAGATGGTTAGGGTACGCTAGTGGAATCTCTTGATATACACAAGATATGTGGAAGCTCAAATTAGTAGTAGTTATGTCTAATGCACAACCAATCACAAGGGGCCTTCTGATATACAATCAAGTATGTGAAGTACCTTTCTATATACCTCAAGGGTATGTGAAAGGCCGTTCAATATACCGATGGTACATGGAAGAACCGTGTGAGTCGTGGGTTGTAGTGCATACAAATAACAACAACTCCTACGCTTAACGATGCCCAAACACGTCACTAACCTATCACTCAAATTTCTATACAATTTTTAGACCTAAAGCTATCGTTAATTTTATCTGGACGATTAGGTGAATTTTTGTGAAATGTTATCTCCAATGATGCAAATTAATCTAAATGTAAATGCAATTTTTGACTTCGATGAGAACTAACTAGGGTAAGGAAGAAACCCTTCTCTTTTCTTTTCAACAATATACCAAAAGAAAGTTGTTTTCAATAGAAAAACAAGATCCAATAAATAAATGCAAAGGAAGTCCTTTCAAACACAAAAAATCTTTCAAACAAACACTCTAAAGTTTCCGAAAATGTAAGAAAGAGGCCTCTAACGTGCATGCAAAACTAACTTCTGCTACAATGTCAAAAAGACCTATTTCTCTAAATCACATATGCAAGATGGAAATGGAAATTTTTGCAAGCATAAATAAGAGAAAAATAAAATGATTATTTTTGTATTTTTATAGAAAATATGAGGCACACAAAGTAGTCTTTTCTAAAAAGAAACTAATCTTCCAGGAAGAGGTTATAGGTTTTCTTTTCAAAAGAAAATTTTTAGACACTTCAATAAAATACAAAAACTGAACTATGTTTCCACTTTCATTTATGACAATGTAAACGATAAAATTTTTGGATCTGAGCTCAAACAGACAATCAAACTCACAAAAACCAGTAAATCATTCGGCAAGCAAGCAAGCAAACCATGAAAAACTTGAGGGAACAGGATAGTTTAGAAATTTTGAGCAAAAATTTCTTGAACAAGTAGTTTTTGAAGACCTACCTAAGTGTGCTGAAGGGAACTACACTAGGGAGTCCTAGGCCATTACATCACTCCTATCCTTATACACACAAGCATCTTTGACACTCTGTCAGTCAAAGGAGAAGGAGGTGTCGACGCTTTGTCCAAAACGAGAAAACGCGCCCTGGGATGAACCGACGCTCTATCAGCCAAAGGAAAAAGTGTCGCTGAACAATGAACTGAAAGGCTGAAAGCCTACTAGAGAAACCAGAAAAAAATGAGCTGGACTAAAAAAAGGGTAAAAAACTACTCAGAACAGAGGCAAAGAATCAGAAACATAAGATAGACAACTTACCTTGTTAACTGAAACACCTAAAAGGAGAGAGAATGACCTTCATAAATTTAATGGTTACCGAAGTTTGTGGATATGACTGGATATGCACCATATCTAACTGGATCTTCCCCAGATCTGAATGGATTAAGCTTCCTTAACGATGTTGCCAATTTTGTTATAAGGAACTCTCAATCAGTGCGTACATTGCTTGTTCCTCTGCAATGTAAGTCACAACTACAGAACAAAAAGACACAACAACATATCCTTTCCTTGAATAATAAAACCAACTAAAATGAAAGAAAATATACCTCAACCTTAGATCCGCTTGTCCTCTTTCCAAAAAGTCCTTGCAATAGTTCAGTACCTACAAAATAGATCCCAAGACAAACGAAAGGGATGAGAGCATCATGATAAATTGACTATGGTGTGCAAGGAATCCAATAATATCTAATTACAATCAATACAATCAAATATAGGAAAGGGAAATGTATTTGTATTAATATATGGATGAGAAAGAAGTACAACCAAGAATCACTGCATAATATGTTGTCCTTTGATGTATACGGTTTTTATCCTTTGCACTTGATCTCATTAATGTTTGTGCATCTATGCACACACCACTATTTTGGGTGGCCCTAAAATTTTCTATGCTTTTAACATAAAATATACACCCATTTATTAAGTAGACATCATACTTAGTTGCATATTTCCTTAGGCCACGTGCCAACCATTTAAGGGTATCAGAAATATTCTCTTTTTCTTCCACCTATAAATTGTAAATGTCGTTACAAAACCATTGAATTTAAAAATATATTAAAAGAATATCACCTTCATCCATCATAATATTCTTGATCAATGAAGTTCAATTAAATCTAATATGAATAACATAGCATTACCTATTTTCTTAACCAATCACTAAATTGTTGGTTGTGGAGCTTTTGTAGTAAGACTTCACATTTTTGGGCTTGGATTTTACTATTGGAAATTTTTGTAAATTGCATCCTATTTTCAAGTAATGTGAATAAACAATTTATGAAAATATTGTGATATATTATAATAAAAAATGATTTCATAATGTGCTTATTACTTACTCTATGCAAGGTTGAATTCTATCTATGTTGTGTAAGACCCATCTGTGGGCTTGTAACAAACTAGTTTTATCTAATTCAATATATGTTCCACTAGATAAGGCCTTCCCATATTGTCCAACCTATCCTTCTTCATTGTCCCAAGCTTCATTTATACTAGGCGTGCTATGAATATATTCCATACCTTCAACATATCCAGCAAAAAAATTTATGGATTCCTCCGGCACTGTGTGGTTTTCATCTATGCAGCCTTTGGGCCTATTCTTATTTTTCACATAACTTTTGAAAACTTTCATGTTCCTAGAAAAAGCACACAATTTGTAGTGAAATTAAAAGTATGAATAACTAGTTGCTAGTAATGTATTGTTATTATATGCACATAAAATGTTGGAATTTATGTGGATTTGCACTTAATAAAATTTCGCTGACCTTTCGAAATGGTAATGTTATCTCCCAAAATAAATTTGTTTTGATATTATGAAGAATTTAACTCATGCAATGAAGGATATGAATATCACTGACAGTTTGAAAGCCTTTGTTTTGATTTGGATGTGAATTTCACAAAGTTGTAGCTTTCGTGGCTTGGGAAAGGATCACAATATCTCATTAGCCACCGAAAGATGGAAGATAAATAACAGGTGGAAGACCCCTTTGACAGTTAAGCGTACTGATAAACTTTTCACTACCATCGAAACATTTTAAACAGTGAGCAGAGAAGATAGTGGCTAAAAGTTCCGCAATTGCGGAGAAGATAGTGACTAAACGTTCCGTTTCAGACTTCTACTGACCTCCGATAGTGATGAAATTAGATCGGAAGAACTAAGGACTAAGTAGCAGTGAGGCAATGCTGAAAGGTGCCGAAATGTCAGTGATATGAAGAACTAAATGCCACCAAAGTCAAGTATCAGAATTTGGAACTCGAAAAGACTAATTGTTGGAAAAATAGTTCACTGTGGAGCCGCAACAGGGGAAGAAAGACTTACTACGGGTTCCGAAACAATACAGAATCATCAGCGATCGAAGGTTCTAAGGACTAACGATCAGTGAAATAGTCCACTAGAGAGCTGCAATAGTGGAAGAAAAATAGACTAAGGCTTTCGCTAAATGAAAAAAGCTTCCGATAGTGCGACAATAGAATATCATCGGTGATCGGAAGACATACAGACTATGGATCGACAAGTTCACAATGAAGCCCCTTCGTAGTGTCGGTGGCACAGAAGACTAAATCTCTGATTCCAACATCGTCAATCAACCTCCTATAGCAACACAATTAGTTCATTTCACCTTTGAAACTATGGTAGCGTTCAGATAAAAGGTTCTGATGCATAAGTATTTTAGCTTCCGATCGCCAACGAGCTAGTGATGGAGAGCTCCAGCATTAAGATTTGGCGTGCCGATAAGCTAAAACAAAAAGTTGTTGATCATTGATGAAGAGACTTTCATGATGCTAGTGATTTAAGGCGATGACACCGTGGCAGCGTTGGGACTTAGGGCGCCGATGGACTAGAAGACAAAGCTTCCGATCGGTGACTGCGGCGGTAAGGTAGAGGATCTGGTGGATAAACATTGAGACTTGGAGTGTCAAAACTATGGAAAAACTGAGATTTGGAGCACCAAAACAGCGGTAGCGTTGAGACTTGGAGCACCGATGAGATAAAAGAAAAATCCCCGATCGACGACTGTGGCGACAAGATAGAAAATCCAACGAAAAAGCACTTCAGTTAAACACCGATACACTAGCTGTTGGTGGCAATTTCATACTGAACCAATAGTGGGAATGATCAGAGACCACTTCACTCATTAAAATATCGCTCAGTGAACTAGATATTCATAGTAGATAAACAAATAGTTCGCAATGGTTTGAAGCCCTAATCTAGAAAAAACTATTGCTTTCAATTATTTTTGGTGTAAACAGATCGGATTTCCAGGATCTATAATTTTTGTAGAAGGATATAACGCCCATGATTAATTTATTAATAAGGGTTTGACTCCGGGGATTTATAATCCTGTTCCATTATCAAGCATCTGATCTGGTTTTATTCTAAATATAAGCTCTTTTGTTGTGATTCGTTCAGCCATCTCTTTCTTTACTGTGTTTATTGCCTGAATGTGCATTTAGGTCATTTTCATATTTATTAAAAATTCGATAGCTATCATCCTATTGGTTATTTAGTGATATTTTATTTATAAATACCATCCCCAATAGGATTTAGCCATTTATATGCATGTGTTATGTGTGTAATTCTGTCATCATGGTGAGTTCTCCATCCCTGGACCTTTTTGTCAAACTACTAAACAAGTTGTAACTAAAAGCCTTGTAATTGAGTGAGCTTCATGCATGTATTGAGAGTGAGAGGTTATATAGGTTATTCGGCTTGATCCATATCAGAAGACACTAAAAAACAGTTTAAGTTACCAGGAATCCTTGAGATATAACCTAGAGGAGTTTCCTGGAGTGTTAACAAAGTGGTGTCGTTGCCGTGGAGAGGAGATTGAAGCTTAGATTCCCTGGGAGATGACATAGATCCATGCTTTGATGATAGACAAAGCTTGTACATTTTTACGATTGTAATCATCTATCTGGTGACTCCATTGATATAAGGTGGCTTCAAGAAGACCAAGTACCAGAGAAAACCCAAAGGGGCCACCTGCAACACCAGTTTCAGATCCAGAAGAAATCTTAAGGAAAGCTAGGGATTTACTAAGACAGACCAGCAGTGTTGCACAAAACACTAAATCAGGTATTTCAAGAAATATTTCTACTGTTATTTCTTCTGCTAAAACTTTTAATTCCCAGAAATTTTTAGATACATCAGAAAAATCCAAGGCTTGGGCAGCTTCAAGCACTACTGCTTGTGAAGATCCAATCCCTGGTGACTCCCCTGGGATAAGTATACCACCGCCTTCTCAGCAAATATCCTCATTAGTGTTGCCTTCCATGTCCCTCTCCATACCCATTTCCAATATGGCTACCCCTCAATTGTCCAAGATGGAAAGGATCCTAGTAGCTAGGTATGCACCCCTAATTTTTCCAAATCCTCTCGTAGCCATGCCTATCAGCGATTACCTCAAGTATATGCCTAAGTTTACTAGGGAAGGGGATTTCACTGTTGAATAACATTTAGAGGCGTTTTATAGCTATGCTAAAAATATAAATATAGAACACGAAGATGTATGGACCAGAGCTTTTGTGCAAAGCATAGATGGCCAGGCTAGGAAGTGGTTTAAAGAACTACCTGCTGGGTCAGTCGCAGGCATAGAGGACCTAGATGACATCTTCCTAAAGCATTGGGGAGAAAGGAGAGACAACCTCTACTATATCAAAGAATTCATCAACCTGAGAAGAGAAAATGGTGAGTCTATCTCCAACTTTACCAAAATATTCAACAACATGTACAGCAAGATCCCCACTAAGATTAAGCCCACCGGTACCTCAGCTATGATAACATATGCGAATGCCTTTGACTCTGACTTCTTCCTACTTCTTAGAGAAAGGAGGTCTGCCTCCTTATCACTCATGCAGGATGCCGCCCTAGAGGTAGAGTCAAACATTCTGGCATCTCGAAAGGTCAAAGGGAAGGTAGATAGGAGAAAGCAGCCAGCAGACTATAGTTTTCTGCATCAGAGAACAAGATTAAAAAAATGACCAAACTTTTAGATAACCTGACTGTTGAAATGTCTAAATGGAAATACCAAGGACATCTTCCGGTGAGGAATAAGGGGCCAAGTGACTTCGCTCCTTAAAACCCAAATTTTGTTCCTTATAGAAGAGGAAACCCCCCAATTCAGATTCTCAAAAGGGAGAGAAATAAAGGGGAAGATCCAAGGATAAGAGCTCCATTTCAAAATGTTGTATTAGGAGAAGAGCTAGAGTTTATTGAAGAAGAAGGAGAAGCTGGAGACAATATCCACTGCATGGAGGATGAGGTGGACTACTCTTTTCTGACACAAGTAGAATATGAAGAAGCCCTGTTTAATGAGTAGATCACTAAAGAGGTTGTCTATCAGGCTAATGCTCAGTGAGGTTACCAACTAAGGTCTAGGTTGGTTTCTCCCCTCAAAAGGAATGTTGTACCTATCAAGCTTCCTGTTGCACCTGCTAGAAAGGTTATTGTTTTACCAAAGAACGTGGCTATTCCATTCAAAGCATTACATAAACCAACGTCTTCAGCAACACCTGATCAAGTCCAACTCAAACCTACAGCTCATGAGGTAAGGTTTCCAGATAGGCTGCATTATTCTTTTATCCTCAAGTCTAAAATTCAAAAGTTGAAAATTATTTTCCCTTTAATTGAGTTGATGAAGAATGATGCATTTAAAACCTCCATTTTGAATTCCCTTTAGCCCAAGGTGCACCATGACACTAAATTTGTTAACTTGCAAGATGAAAATATTGTTGTAACCCTGGGCCCCATGATCAAAGACATAAAGGATTTCAGCCCACCATTCTATATATCTTTGAACACCCATGATAAAATCCTCCATAACCATTTGGTGGATTCAGGAGTCTCTCATAACCTGATGCCAAAGACTATGATGGATGAAATCACCTCAACATTCCCAAGCCCTACCATGATTTATTCTCCTTTGAATCTAGGAAGGTCAAGTGCTTGGGCCTCATTAAAGACCTTACTGTAAAATTAACTCAGTTACCTTTAGAAAGCGTAATGATGGACATCATAGTGACCGATATTCCTCCAAAATTTGACCTCTTGCTGTCCCGATCATGGAGAAAAAGATTGGGTAGAACCCTTCATATGGATCTCATGTATGCCACCATTCCCATGTTCATAGGGGAGACTAAGAGACTGCACAGGGAAAATCAGCTAGCATACATCATAAGAAAGGAGAGTCACTCAGTGAATCACTCGATCTACATCGTGGACACCAATTTTGGGTCTTGCATATTGAAAATAGATGATAATCAGCAGACATCCATTGAGCTCACTAAGCCCACCCATCCACAGCTCGAAGAAGTCACAACAGTGATCTGGACCATGTATTTCGATGGGGCAAGCGCTCAAAACTCACCAGGCGCGGGTATCGTGTTGATCTCCCCATCTAAGGAGAACATTCACTTATCTTTTAAGCTTGATTTCAAAACCATGAACAACATATCCGAATATGAAGCCTTGCTGAGATGGGGATCATGTTCATACATATTTTTGGGGATGTAGACCTCATCATACAGGAGGTCAACAACACTTTTCTGATGAAGAATATCATATTGAAGGCTTGCAGGGACGAGGTATGGAAACTCAGAGACTCCTTTATGTTTTGTGAACTGTCATATATTCCTAGGGATTTGAATCACCTGGCTGATTCCCTGGCCATCTTTGTAAGTCATTTTGTTCCTCCTTTACCCCCTAAGGTCAGCTATGACATTCAGGTCAAGTACATACCCTCTCTGCCAGACAATGTAAAATTTTGGAGGGTGTTTGAAAATGATGGGGAGCTTAGTAAATTCCTTCACTTAGTGGATGAATTCTCTAGCATATACATAGACCAGGAAAACCTTAACATGGAGGAATCCAAGCAACGCAAGTTAAAAGGTAAAGTGACTGAGCACAATATTGTCCAATTTCCCAGCAACTACATACCCCAAGATCTAGTACCACTAGAAGAACTGTTTGATCGCAATGACATCCCTTTCAATCCTGACAAAAGGGAGCTAGATCCTACTATCCAAGAACAAAACATAGGAAGCTAGAGCCATCCAAAACTGATAAATCTATCCACTAGGCTGACTATTGAACAGAAGTCTAAATATTGCATCTTGATAAAATATTTTGCTGATGTCTTTGCATGGGAGTATAGTGACCTAAAAACGTATGACACAAACATCATCTAACATAGGATTCCTTTAGAGAAGGACACCATTCCTTTCAAATAGAAGCTTAGACCCATTAGCCCTCTTCTATTACTAGTGATTGAGAAAGAGATCCACAAGCTCCTCAAGGGCAAGATCATAATCCCCCTCAAGTATTCCAAGTGTATTTCCAAACTCATTGAGTTTGATGTAGAGATGAAACCCGCCAAGCTGGTAAAAGGATTAGGTCTGTCCAAGATCATGGCCAAAGAAAATAGTGAACTGATGGGAATAAATTTTACATGTGTCAGATCAGCAAAGTTGTAGACTATGGTAGTAGCTGAAACATAAGTAAATCAAGATCAGAATAACAGTCCAACAGTAGCCGAGAACATATCTTCATGTGAGTGGTACTTAGGTATCATTCAATTTTTTCTAAAATTAGAAGTTTCTCCTGATCTTACTCCTAACCAAGCACGAGCTATTAAGTTGAAAACTGTTAAGTTTTGCATAATTGGCAATTTGTTGTATTGGAAGGATCAGTTTGGAATTTTGATAAGATGTCTAGATAAAGACGAAGCAGAGCAGGTCATGCATCACTTTCATTCTAGTACATCTAGCGGCCACCACTACTAAGAAACCATATCCCACAAGATATTAAAAGTAGGATACTATTGGCCAGTCCTCTTTGTTGATGTATGCACTTTTGTAAGGGCCTATGACCAATGTCAAAGATTTATAGGAAAGCAGCAGCTCAAATCCTTGCCCCTTAGGCCTGTTATAGTGAATGGGCCTTTCGAACAATGGGTTCTGGATTTCATAGGTGAAATAAATCCATCTTCCAGTGGATAGCATAAATGGATCTTGGTAGCCACTCACTACTTTACCAAATGGATAGAAGCAGTACCCACCAGAAATGACACTCATCAAGTCATCATGAGATTTTTATATGAGAACATCTTCACCAGGTTTGGTTTCCCAGTAAGGTTAGTGACTGATAATGCGCCAAATTTTAAGGCTAGGGCATTAGTTAAAATGTGTGAATCAATGGGTATTCAACTGGTGCACTCCACATCCTATTACCCACAAGGAAATGGCCTGGCCGAGTCATCCAACAAAAGCTTTGTTAGAATCATCAGAAAACTGCTAGAGATAAATTAGAAAAGTTGGGATTCAAAGCTTAAGTTTGCTTTATGGGCTGGTAGGGTGATAGATAAAATATCCATAGGGACTTCTCCATTCAAACTAGTTTATGTCACTGAGGCCATCTTTCCTATCCAGCTCATCCTTCCAGTGGAAAAATTCTTTCAGGAAGAAGAGGATGAACCAAATGATATGATGAGAAGGATGATGGATTTGGTGGAGTGATAGGAGATCAGGGAGCTAGTTATAGGAAAATCAGAAGCTCATCAACAGAGGATAAAGGGCATGTTTGACAACAGAGAAAAGGTAGAAAACTTCCAAGTCAGAGATTGGGTCCTCAAGTGGGATGCTTTTAGATAGGACAAGGGGAAGCATGGAAAATTTGACTCTTTGTGGATTGGCCCTTTTGTTATAGGCCTGGTATATGAGAATAACACCTTCAAATTGTAGAATCTAGAAGGTGAAGAGGTATTCAATGGCCCAGTAAATGGGGGTTCCTGAAACTCTATTTTATTTGAGGCTATGAGGCCTTATGATTGTAAATTAGTAGATAGTAGGTTGTTTTTCTTTTAGAATAATACTCCATGCCCAATGGAACAATAAATAATAGTGTTAAGTTACTTAGTTTCTTTTAGGGAAAGGCATTTTGGTCTAGGGTTCTTGGGACCTCACAGGGAGGTTCCCATCCCCAAGTAGGAGCCAGATGTTATTTCCCAAAATAAATTTGTTTTGATAGTATGAAGAATTTAACTCATGCAATGAAGGATATGAAGATCACTGACAGTTTGAAATCCTTTGTTTTTATTTGGACAAGAATTTGACAAAGTTGTAGCTTCGATGGCTTGGGCGAGGATCAAAATATCTCATTAGCCACCGAAAGATGGAAGATAAATAACAGGTGGAATACCCCTTCGGCATTTAGGTGTATTGCTAAACTTTTCACTGCCATCAAAACATTTTAAACAGTGAGCGGAAAAGATAGTGGCTAAAAGTTCTGCAACTACGGAGAAGATAGTGACTAAATGTTTCGTTTTAGACTTCTGCTGACTTCCGATAGCGAGGAAATTAGATCGGAAGAACTAAGAACTAAGTAGCGGTAAGGAAAAGCTGAAAGGTGCCAAAATGTTAGTGATATGAAGAAATAAATGCCACCGAAGTCAAGTATAAAAATTTGGAACTCAAAAAGACTAATTGTCGAAAAAATAGTTCACTGCAGAGCCGCAACGGGGGAAGAAAGACTTACTGTGGGTTTCGAAACAATACAGACTCATCGGCAATCAGAGGTTCTAAGGACTAATGATTAGAGAAATAGTCCACTAGGGAGCTGCAACGGTGGAAGAAAAATAGACTAAGGCTTCCGCTAAATGAAAAAATCTTCTGATAGTGTGATAATAGAATATCATTGACGATCAGAACATGTACAAACTACGGATCAACGAGTTCACTAAAGCTCCAAAACTACAGTAGTGTTTAGATAAAAGGTTTCGATGCATAAGTATTTCAGCTCCCTATCATCGACAAGCTAGTGATGGAGAGCACCAGCATTGAGATTTGGAGCATCAATAAGCTAAAAGAAAAAGTTGTCGATCATTGATGAAGAGACCGTCCTGATGCTATTTATTTAAGGCGATGACACCGTGGCAGCATTGGGACTTGGGGCACTGATGGAATACAAGACAAAGCTTCCTATCGGCGACAGCGGTAGTAAGGTAGAGGATCTAGTGGATTAAACATTGAGACTTGGAGTGCCAAAACTATGGAAACACTGAGATTTGGAGTGCCAAAACAGCGGTAGTGTTGAGACTTGGAGTGTAGATGAGCTAAAATAAAAATCCCCGATCGGCGACTACAACGACAAGACAAAAAATCCAACGAAAAAGCACTTCAGTTAAACGCTGATATACTGGCTGTTGGTGGTAATTTCATACTGAACCAATAGTGGGAATGATTAGCGACCACTTCAGTCATTAAAAGATCGCTCAGTGAACTAGATCTTCATAGTAGATAAACAAATAGTTAACGAGGGTTTGAAGCCCTTATCTGGAAAACACTATCGCTTTCAATTATTTTTGGTATAAACTGATTGGATTTTTAGGATCTGTAATTTTTGTAGAAGGATATAAAGCCCATGATTAATTTATTAATAAGGGTTCGACTCTGAGGATTTATAATCCCGTTCCATTATCAAGTGTCTGATCTGGTTTTATTCTAAATATAAGCTCTTTTGTTGTGATTCGTTCAACCATCTCTTTCTTTACTGTGTTTATTAATTGAATGTGCATTTAGGTCATTTTCATATTTATTAAAAAGCTGATAGTTGTCATCCTATTGGTTATTTAGTGATATTTGATCTATAAATACCATACCCTGTAGGATTTAGCCATTTATATACATGTGTTATGTGTGTAAGTTTGCCATCCTGGTGAGTTCTCC
Organism: Pseudotsuga menziesii; assembly: GCA_001517045.1. NCBI lineage: Eukaryota > Viridiplantae > Streptophyta > Pinopsida > Pinales > Pinaceae > Pseudotsuga > Pseudotsuga menziesii. The sequence goes on along the minus strand of LPNX010016607.1, from coordinate 70,773 downwards.
ATCCCTGCACCTTTTTGTCAAACTACTGAATGAGTTGTAACTAAAATCCTTGTAATTGAGTGAGCTTCGTGCATGTATTGAGAGTGAGAGGTTATATAGGTTATCCATATTGATCCATATCATAAAACACTAAAAAAAATTTAAGTTAGCAGGCATCCTTGAGCTACAACCTAGAGGATTTTCCTGGAGTGCTAACAGGTACATCCATCAATATGCAACTGGTCCACGATAACGTAGCTCTCGCACCAAGTGTACAGTCAAATGTATCATTATATCAAAGAATTAAAGGGGGAAATATTTTCTGAGTAAGCACAAAGTTTCCACAACATCATCTTGTAAGTTATCAAGATCTGTTGGATCCACCATTTTTGCACAAATTCTCCTATAAATGAAGCAAAGCTTGCAAATAGTGTTTCAAACTGCTTTTGGTAGCACATGGTGCAATGCTACTTGAAGGATTTGTTGCATGAGAAAATGGCAATAATGTGGTTTCATACTATGAATCTTGAGATGTAACACCCCATTTTTCACCCCATTTACATGATGTATATATTGTAATTAATCATGGTGAGGAGCTAAAGGCAAAAACCCCACCATCGATTTGGTTGTGTATGTTTCGACAATAGAGGTAGTTTCCGATGGTATGTTGTGCTATTCGACACCTTATAATTTGACATCATCTAAACATGCACATCAAATAAAATAAACCACAACCAGCTACGGTAGTGCAACGTTGAATGAAAAGGGCATGATTCCAAAGGATAAGGGGTGGGGATGTCAAACCTTGGTCTATGGGGGAAAAACCCATGACTCACCATCTTCCTTGTCTCATCCAACCTCTTTATTGTTTTGTTGTTGTTGGTTGAGGTAGTTATTGCTGATTGGTGGTGGTTGTGGCAGGACTGTCAGTCCTTTCCCACGTGCCCACTCCACCAGCAGATTCTTCTTCCTCACGTCGCATGGGGCAGAGGGAGAGCATTCACTCTCTCCACTCCCTCCACTACTAGGAATTATCGCCGTGTCTGTTCATCTTCCTCATGCACTGAGGTGGGGTCTATTTTCTCTCATGCACTCTCCATTACGTGGGATCTCTGTGGTCTATGCATTTTCTCTCGATGGCCTGTTTGTTCCTCACGTTGGTCTGCTCATCCTCACGCGCAGGGAGTTGTTCACTCTCACGCTGTCGTCGGCCTGTTGTGGTGTTCTTTCCATTCATGCAGAGACCAACGAGTTTTTCTCTCCCCTCTTCTCCCGCATGAAAGTTCTACGTTGGTTTTCCTCACGTAGAGAGTGGATGGAATCATGGCTATCATTCAGGATTTTCAAGTGCAAGAACCATTTCTACACTCAAGAACTGTGTGTAATTTTTCTTACTGATTTGTGGCCCGTGCATATGTTTTCCTCTATGTTTTGGGGTCTGGTGCAAGTTGCTCTCACGCACAGACCGTTGGATTCAGTTTCCATGTTGTGAGCCATGCTCACTGATTAAGTTTTGGGACTGTTGTATTCCCTGTGTTTTGTTGGCTATGGTGCTCAAATTCGTTTTGGGCCACTGTGGATTTCCAATCCATTGATTGAATTTCCCTCTGTCTATGCTGGGAGTTGGCTTCTCCTTTGTTTGGGACTGTGTAAGTTTCCCATCCATTACCTGGAGGAATTGTGTGTGCTGTGGGCTGTTGATTTCCAATCTATTGGCTGAGTTTCCCTGTTTTGGGACTGTGGATTGCTGCTATCATTCATTGTGTGTTTGTGGCTGCTGGAGTACCCTGGTTTTGGGTTACAGCTGAGTTGTTTTGGCCACATTAGGGCCAAGAAAAACTCTGATTTTCCTTCTAGGCTTGAGCTGTGTCTCACCTTTCGTTTGGGACTGTCACCGGTTGTCTTTCCCTTCTTCACAGGGCTATGAAGGGATTGTTTTGCTGCGTGTATGCAGTGGTTGATCTTCGGACTGTGTTGGCTTGGCCGATTTATTGATGGTCTGATAAACCCAGCGGTGTTGGTTTGTTGATTGTGTCCCTCGGCTATGTGTAAGCCTGTATTGCCCCTTAGTCCTTGAGGAATCATGCCCAGCTCGGGGGTGGCAGTGTTGCTGAGAGATTGATGAGCATGCTGGCCTGTGGTTGGGTGGAACATTGCAGCGACGTAGTTGGTTCCGGGAGAGTTCTTCATCAAAAGATAAGTTTTCATGACTCTTTCATCTCTGTAAATTATATCTTTTGTTTGAATTATGATGAACATGGTGAATGCTGGAATGTGTATGTGTTTGCTTCCACTGTATGATTGAGAACTCTGCATTTTTGTATGTTGAGTGACTATGCATCCTAGTATGCATTCTGTTAAGCAAGTTTTAATTTCAGCATTGTTCTTTGTTCATGTTTCTTGGGGCTGTTTGCCCGTATGCATTGGTGTTGGTCGCGTCCTCTTCACCGGTCGGAGGGACGGGGACGTGACATGAGATCTTTCATAGATACATTATTTCTAGGGTTTCAACTATACCCATCTGGAAGTTTTAACCTGAAAAAAAACACGACAAAGAATCTCCCTCCTTTTCTAAAAGAGTGTGTGGTGCGGGTGGAAGAAATATTTCTTTCCCTTTTTATTCTAGCCACAGTGACTTCCTTATACTCAACTATTGTAATTCATCATGATAATTTTTCCCATCCTTTGATTTATCTTTTATATCCAGAAGGGTTCCAAAAATACTTTCGCATACATTTTTTCTATGTGCATTAAATCTAAAATGTGACGCACTAGGAGTTTCTACATCCAACCGTATAAAAAATCAATGAATTATAAAATAAAATAAAAACTAAACAATATATTCCAATTAAACACAATGAAATCATTCAAGCATCATACATTTTAGGCCTTAAGTTAATGTGTGCACATACCTCCCAATGTGGTAAATTGAATAGAATTGACCTTCTCTTCCACACGTCAGTCTTCGAATTTTCACCTTTTTTAAAATTTATCTTTATTTTTGTAATTTTAGAGTTTCCCCATTTATCTTCCCTTCCTTTTGTTTCTGTAAAAATATTTGACACTTGTACAATTGTAGGTGAAATGATATGCTCATACTTCCCATTAAATGGTTTTTTCTATGAATGATACTTATGATTTATTAGAAGATATCTCCTATGTCCCATATACACACACTTCATATTATATTTGAGATACATTGAATATGTGTTCTTTCCACATATAGGGCATGTGCAAAAACCTTTAGTTGTGCAACCAGCCATATTTCCATAAGCAGGAAATTCATGGATTACCCACATCAATATAGCCTTCATATTAAAGAATTATCTTGCATGGGCATCATATGTCCTTTACCCTTCATCCCATATTAGTTTTAGTTCATTTACCAATGGTTCTAGATAAACATCTATGTCATTTATTGGTTGTTTGGGACCAGGTATTAACAATGACAACAAACAAAAGATCATTTTCATGCATAACCATGGCAGAAGGTTATATGTCACTAGTACTACTGGCTATACATTGTGAGTACTACTCAAGATTCCAAAATTATTAAATCCATCAATTGCCATTGCAAACCATACATTGCGAGGGTCATTGGAAAAATCAAGCCATTTAGAATCTATAATTTTCCATGTCTGGCTATCAACTGGGTGGCACATTATTCCATCCTTACTTGCATTCTCATGATTCCACCACATTTTCTCTGAAATATATGCAGAGTTGTAANACTTAGTAGATTAAAGAAGATTATTTTTTAGTAGGTTGGTAGTACATGAAGGTGTATGATATAATGGAATTATAAGAGTTCAAAATCATACCTGTACATTCTCTTCAACCATGGCACTATAGGGAAATACCTTAGCACTTTGGCCTGGACATTTGTACTCACCATTTTAGAATGAGCATCAACCTTCCATATTGATTCACCACATGTTAGGAATTCAATTATTTTTTCATATTTACCCCAATATAAAATGAAATCATTATGGCATGCATGTATCATTTCATAGTCCAACCCCAATGATTTAATCAAAATTTTTTGTAACATATGTAGATTCTGGAAGTGTATTTCCTGTTGGAATCATTTCTGTTTGCAACTTCAAAAACTGGTTGAAGCTTTCATCAAACCATCCATTTCTCACTTTAAGGTTGTACAATTTCACAGTGGCCAATAGCTTAGTGAAACTAGTGCAACCTGGGTACAATGGTACCTTGGCATCTTCAATACTTTACATATTGATTGATATCATTTTTTTCTTCCAATGATTCTACTTGGTCATTTTCACATTTCACATCTGGATTTTCATTATAATATTGATAAGCATCATTCACCATTTCAACCATGTGATCATCAACCATGGTTTCCTCGTTATGATCAACATTCTCAAGAACTTCAGTATCATTTGTAAGCAATGTTTCAAAATCATCATTATGATTATCATATTGATGTCCGACTATTGTTCATCACCACGTGTAATTTCTCGAGGCAAATCATGCCTCTTTGTTGTGTGGCATTTATTTCTCTTGTCAATATTATAGTCCTGAGTAGGAATTCTCTCTCCATGGAAAAACCAAGTTTTATATGAACTTAGTATACTATGAATCATCAAGTGATATTGTACTTCCTCAAATGTCAATACTACAACATTGCAGCATTTTTTACAAGGGCATCTTATGGTGTTATTATCCTTTGAATTCCTTCTCCCCCAAACTCTATGAATTCTTCAACCCCAAATTGATATTCCTTTGAAATCCTACATAGAACCAATTTACACATCACGTAAGAAAAAACCACTAGAAATTGCAATGAATACATATGTTATAAGATATCATATTGAAAAATCAAATATAAAAATTATACCTCGTTTTCAAATCTCTCCAATCTCTTTTTTTGACCATTTGAAAATAAATCCAACCCAATTTCCTGGATTGGATCCTCTAGAGTTGGCCTCTCAACTTCCTTCCAATTTACGGCTAGGAGTATTCATGTAGTACACCCATATTCTTTCCAAAATATCCTTTACCAGCACATGAAAACCATATATTACACCATACAAGATTCCACCTTATAATAACCAAATCCAAACATCAATTACATAATATTTTGGTTTTATATTAAAGGAAATATATTTAAGATTTTAACCCATTAATATAACTCAGAAGATAAAAAACAAATTGTGAAATCTGGTGGGCCCCTCCCCATTAGATATTGCGCTCGAAGATTGGAGGTACAAAGGTCAATTTCAGGGAGCATGATGGTTTATAAGGCTAATAAACTTGACATTAACAGTTCATTAATAGTCCCACCACCCTGCAAATTCAACGTCCTCCAAGCATGAGTCAGCTGGATAGATACAACCGCAACCTCTAGAAGTGTTGATCATCACCACCAGGTACTCGTTCATCATTTATCAACCATTTCGATAGTTCCTCCATGGCCTAGTTTGTAAAAATACTTCACCCATCTGAGGAGATCATATGTAATCAAATTTATGATGCTTATGATCCTTGTTTGTTTTTGTCCAGTGTCAGTGATTCCTAGAATGCTTTGTTTTCACCTTCCAGAGACCAGTGGGAACTATTTGTAAATTTAAAGTCGTCCTTAATAGGGTTCACATTAGAACAATTTCCCAATTTCCCATATATTGTCCAAAGGGTAGCGTCCAATTATTATCCCAATGGGAAGGCCATCTCATATGATACCCACTCCCATGTCATTTGCAAAATTACACAAAAAGCTATCAGGGCTTCCCTGGGTCTCTCTGAAGCACAATGTCAGGCCTTGGTCCCCTTCACCGAATAAGAGATTATGCGGGTGTTTAGGAAAGTTGACCTAGAATCCAAGAATAATTGTTCCATACCATTTTGAACACCCCAGTTCCCTCAGAGAATCTTATCACCCCACTCTCCTTCAAATTGTTCATAAATCCTGTCATATCAACCATCTCCCTCTTGAGTCAAATCCTAGGTCTTGATAGTGATAGCATGGTCTCTGAAGTAATTATAGGCATTCTCCTGTACTTTAGTCAATCTGAAGCAGGAATTAATCTTGATGAATTCTTGGCCAAAGAAATCAATTATCATCTTGAGAAGTTTGATTTGGATAAGAAATTTAGATACGAGGTGTATCTATTTGCCGTCATAGTCAACTCCAACCAGTAGACCCTTGACGTCATGGATCTAGAGGTGTTCAAAGACTGGCCCCAGTCTGTCCAGAAGTTACAACACTATTCTTACACCCTGTTCATTAAAAGAATTGTCCTCAGCATCTGGAGACTGTTCGACCCTAAAGAGAAGAGGATATCAGAATACATGAAGGTTTCCTTGCAGCAAGATAGTATTGGAGATTGGTTCCTGATGCCGAAGTATTAAGTTGTCAGGGTATATGGTTTTTCGGATACCCTTTTCATGCTATGATTTTACCTAAATCCCTCAGTATTCACAGTAGAATTGATTAGGAAGAGTATTTCTATTGATGAGAAGCACTTTACTACTCACAGGAAGGACTCTTGGATGAAATACCCTATTAATTTTGGGTCCTTCATTGTGAATAAGCTAGAAACATTACCAAAGGTGGAGAAAGTTTTAAAGGCCATGAATTTTCAGGTGACTGATGCACAGAATTACAATCCTAGGGGCATCATTTCCCATAAGAGGGTCCAAGTGCAGAGGTTAGCCTTTATTCACTCCTTGATCCCAGACTTGTCATAGGGGGCAAATTGTCTTTCCTATGATTTTGATTGGACTCCTGTAGAGAAAGTTCAGTCTCCTAAATAAGTGCAAGGTACGGTCCCAGCTACTCCCTTACCCCTAAATGGTGATGGTTGTAGAAAAAGGTATCAGAAAAGAGGTGTAGGATATGGAATGTGATGAACAAACCCCTATCAAGAATCCTAGGATAGATGTAGAGGAGGACGTAATCAACCTGGAGGAGGAGTTTAAGTTTGAATTTGATTCCATCAAAATAGTGATAAAGGAGGAGCTTTATTTAATAAACCCTATTGGGGGGGAGGTTTAAAATCAGGTGGTGATCATGCATCAAATAGTGGTTGTAAAGCTAGCCACTACACACTCAGAGATAAATCCATAAAGAACCACACAATTAATGAACAAAGGGACTGAGGAGTCTCTACTCAATTATCAGAAGTATTATTTTTCCTCTACTGTGGAAGGAAATTTAAGACTGAAAAGAAAATGTTGATCACCTATGGGTAGCTCAAAGAGAAATCCAAGGCTAAGACTCACAGGTATTCCAAGTAGCTAATCAATCTATCTGGTAGGAAATTCTCTTTCACTACTGCCAAGAATGTTACAACAAACTCCTTGAATGTAGCCATCGCAAATGAGGAAGGAGTTTTAGAGGTTGAGTTAAAGATGGATCAATTCTCAATCCTAGATAATATTGTGTTCCATAAAGGAGTTAGTGATCTTATCTATTTTGATCTGACTAAGGAGGATTTATCCCATCTCAAATCCCAGAAAAGGGTGGTTAAAATGGAGACCCAATTGAAGCAGGAAAAGGAAGCAAGGAAGGCATGTAACCTATAGGTGAAACTCATGATGTACCAAGTGGTATACCTAACAACACAAAATGATTTACATTAGCCCCTTGCATATAAGTAGCCAGTGGAAACATAGCAGGCTATGTTACAAGCTAAGCCATTGGCTAAGATACAGGCTTACAAAAAGAAAAGAAAGACACCAATGAAAGACATCCAACTACTTCCTCAAACCACGTAGTTACAAGTGGAGATTGACAAGTGCACATGGAAAGAAGAGAAGAAAGATATATTGAAGAGAATTGATGAATTAAATTACTATAGAACCCTTGAAATGTCTGAAATGTCTAAAATGACAATCAAAGATATATCTGAAATGTCCTTGAAGGACCTGGAAATCACTCAATTGAAGGAGTCCAATCAAGAGCTCAAGGACAATATCACTACTAAGGAAAGTGAAGACTATGTTGAAGAGATCAGGACACTGAATGAGAAAGTAAGCAAGTATGAGGAATGGGTCATAGGCTGAATTCCCTTGCAAGGGCCTAAACATTTTCTATGGGATGTTGTGATAAAGGTGATGCCCTCATTAGAAAAGCATTTGTTCATGGTGGATGAGCATAAACAAGATTCTATGGATATAATCCAAAGATGTAAATCCTTGCAGGAAAGTGTAGCACAAAGTCCCAAGGAGGAGGCCCAGAAGGTGATTGTTGTTCTAAACTTAGCCTCTAGGGAAGAACTAATTTCCCTGGGGATTAATAATAGAATATCTGTTCTAGTGGAAGCAAGGAGGATGACCACAAAGCACAACATGTTGTAGAATGCACTTACTAGGATTAACATTATTTAACAAGGGGTAGAAAACTTCAAAAAATTGTTCTAGCCCATGTTTCAGAAAGGGTTTCCTAAGTTTTGGGGTCCAGAGGGGAAGATGATCCCTCAAAGCAAATATGTCGAACTACTTCGGGAGGAAAGACTAAAACATGAAAATTTTGAGGGTATGAATGGTGGGTTAAAGGGAAAAGTAATCATCAATAAACTTAGCAAGGAATTTTAGCTACTAGAAAAACTCATGACTGTCAAATTAGATCTCCCTTCTATTGGTCATAGTGTTGTACAGGATTACAGCCATGCAGGAGTTTGTTGTGGGGGTTCCACCAGTGTGGCTACGTCTTTTCAAACGAGTGGCTAGAGCAGTGCTTGTATATAGAGATGCAGTGGAGGCTGCCAAAGCCGAGGAGGCTGAGGAAGCTAGAGCACAGAGGCACCATGGGGACCAAGGAGGTCCCAGCGGCCAGGGCGGACCTGCTTAGT
>LPNX010016607.1:50730-61618 GCA_001517045.1 Pseudotsuga menziesii | reverse complement strand
CTCAAGCTGGGTGATGCCATGTGACAAAGCATCCCATAGGAGCTCAATTACAGCCCTATACTCAGCAACATTATTAGAAGCAGGACCTAGACAAGCGCCTCCCGCAACAACAAGCTGTCCTGAGGGAGAATAGACAACCCATGCTGCCGAAGCCAGGTTACAAGTGTGACGGCTGGTGCTATCAGTGAAACCTATATACATGTCAGAAGACATCTGCAACAACCAGCAGATAATATAAAAAACAAAACTGACAACCTAATGTACATAAAATATACATACACTAAAATACAAGAAAAAGTGCTAAGCCTAAGCATAGTACTTCTTCAGGTAGAGCCCATTTCTAGGCTCAGGAAGCTTATTTCCATCATAATCAACTAATTCATATGCACACTTACTTAATACCTTCGACACAACATAGGGTCCTAACCACATAGCCTTGAATTTTCCTGCCCCCAGAGGTTCTTTATCTTGGTCCCAAAGCAAGACAAGTTCCCCCTTAGAGAAAACCCTAGGTTTGACCGATTTATCATATTGAGATTTAACCCTATTTTTATGAGCCTAATTAGCAGTCAACGCATCTCTACGTTGTTCATCAAGGTGTTCTAAATATACCAGACGTTCCTCAAGCTCAGTCGTATCCGGTAACACATGAATGGCTATCTTCAAAGATGGGATTTCGCATTCAATTGGAGTAATTGCTTCCACCACGTGAACGAGTTGGAAAGGGGAGAAACCCATGGCAGTATTTACGTTGGTTTGGTAAGCCCAAAGAGAAGGATATAACATGATGTGCCAATTAGAACGGGCTACATCAATTGTACATTTAAGGATAGTTTTTAAATTCTTGTTGACAGCCTCAACTTGACCGTTTGCTTGCGGATAGTATGGAGAAGAATGTTCTTGTCTGAATCCGAGCATAGTAGTCAATTCCGTCATCATGTTATTTTGAAAATGACTGCCATGGTTAGTGACAATCACTTTGGGTATACCGAATCGTGCAATAATCTAATTGAATACAAAGAAAGCTATTGTTTCCCCATCGGCTTTGAAAGTATGCATTGCCTCTGCACATTTCGTAAAATAGTCAACAGCAACAATGATGTATTTATGCCCCCCAGCTGAGGCTGGGTTGCATGTCACGTAATCAATCCCCCATTTCATAAAGGGGCCTACCAAAATAACAGGTAATAACAGAGCAGGATGCGACCGCATCTTCCTAGTGTAAAGCTGACACAGATGACAGCGCTTCACGGCTTCCACACAATATTTAAAGATCGTGGGCCAGAAATAATCGGCTTGCAATATCTTCTAGGCCATTGCTAACCCAGATAAATGACCCCCACATGCTCCACTATGGGAATCATTTAGGACAATATCCGCTTCCTCATGAGTAAGGAAACGACGCAACACGGAATCTACCCCTCGTCGATAGAATGTATCTTCTATAATGAGGTAGTTCTTGGCATGAAGGCGTAACTTACGTCGTTCCTCCCTAGAGGAAGCTGCAGGCTACTTCAGAGTCTGGAGATATATAATAATATCTCCGTACCAAGGATCAGAGGTGGATATCAGGAAGATGTGCTCATTTGGGAATGAGTCATCCTCAATGACTACATCTTTTTCTGTAGGAAATTATGCTATGAGCTCGGCAAAAACTAAGGACTTCTTAGACTTATCGGACTGGAAATCCAAGTCAAACTCTTGGAGAATGACTATCCACTTGTTAAATTTTCCCTCAACAATCCATCGGGATAAAACATATTGGAACGGATTCACATCCGCCACAATTGTGGTGGTCCTTAGTAAAATGTAGTGGCGCAACCTCTGCACAACATAAACAACTACTAAGGCTAATTTCTCGACGTGAGAGTATCTAAGCTCAGGGCCAGCCAAAGCATGGCTAAGATAATAAACAACATGCTCTACAAGATTATCATCCTCCTGAACTAGTACTACCCCAATGGTCGACTCCGACACGGCCAGATATAATATAAAATCCCTAGAATAATCTGGTGGACGTAATAAAGGTGCCGACAGCAAAGCTTTTTTCAATGCCTCGAATGCAAGTTGTGTGGTCTCATCCCATACAAATGGGGTGTCCTGTTTGAGCAAGCGCATGAAACCCTTAGTGATATTGGCATAATTAACAATAAAACATCGAAGGAAATTAGAATTTCCTTGCAGGCTTTGAAGTTGCCTGAGAGAACGAGGAGGAGGAAGATTTACAATGGCCTCAACTTTCAAACGATCCACCTGGATGCCTCTATTAGAGACAATGAATCTGAGTAATCTTCCTGACTCGACGCAGAATACACACTTGTGGGGATTCAAGCAAATTTTATAATACCTTCATCATTCAAAGATCAACTGTAAATGATCTGGATGTTGAATCCTCTTGCGAGAATGTGTGGGCAGATCATCCAGGTATGGTTCGACAATGGCTTTAATGTCATGAAAAGCAAATTTCATAGCCCGTTGAAAGGTTTCCCCAGCATTTTTCAATCCAAAGGGAATTTTCTTATACGCAAATGTACCCCAAGGGAAAATTAAATAATTTTTATGTTGGTCTTCCGGTTTGATTTGGATTTGATTGTAGCCGGAGAAATCATCCATAAACGAAAACACCTCACTTCCCGCACATGCATCTATGATCTGATCAATAAATGGTGTGGGGTAGTTGTCCTTAGGATAGGATTTATTGAGGTCTCTAAATTTTGTACAAACGCAAATAGTCCCTTGCTTTTTATCAACAGGAACAGGGTTGGACACCCATTCAGTCAAAGCTATGGGATATATAAAACCAGCTTTCAACAGCTTTTCAACTTCAGCTTTCACAGCCACCGCTTTACGCGGGTTCATGGGTCTTAATTTTTGTTGAACTGGCTTGGCATCAGGATAGTTTCGGATTTCATGTTCAACAATAGATGGATCTATGCCTGGCATCTCCTCATATGACCAGGCAAAGATATCACAGAATTCCTTAAAAAGGGTCGTATAGATAGCAATCTCCTTGGGAGAGCAGTTTGCACCTATATAGATGTTTTCCATGACATCTGGGTTCATAGAGATGTTAATAGGTATAGTGGCGGAAATTTTTTCCATATTCCTATCGGCAAACACTCCTTCCTTAGGCAAAGGGTTGATAGGTATATCAACATCTTCTATCAACATCTTATGACAGTCTCACGCGAAACTCTTGGTTTTCTATCCTGCTCAGTTCTGCAAGAAAATAGGATCGATGATGAATATCCTCACAAATCTTATCACGTCCACTCATGGCTTCCATAATAGCTTCATCAGAAGGTAGAACTGTGTCTAAGAAATCTATAGAATGTGAAGATTTTTCTGCCCATGCGGGCAAATAGACTTCTTCCAGATCATCCGAGACTGTTAGAGGATCTAGGATGGGATCAACAGCAGCTTGAGTGATAGCTTGAAAATCCACCTCTACTACTGATAAGGGCACTTCAAGTTCACGGGGAGTTGGGAGAACCCAAGGATCAGTCCTATCGACAACCGTAGCGATGGACTTCCCCACACTAGTAGAACCAATGTAATTAACCGGGCCTGGAAGATCAAATGTGCCCATCAGTGATGTGTACATTTCAGCCCCCAAGCTCTGTGCAGCAGGTTTGACCTGATCAACCAATGGCACAGCAGACTCATTTGATTCTAAACGACCTTTTCGGGTAAAATCAAGTTGATCAACAGTAACCAACTTGCCTTCATGTGGAAAAACCACTACACGAAAGACGGTCGACGCAATAGCGGACATCGCATAAGTCCAGTTCCTTCCCAGAAGCAAATTGTAGTCCAAAGGAGCATCAATCACTTCTACTTCAATAGACACTGCTTTGCCTGCCAACTTAATCTCAAAAGCCGGTAGGATACCATGCAGATGGAAAGATCTTCCATCGAAAGCAGTGAGTAAAGTGTTTGATGGGACCAGCTCTGGGGATCTGAGAGCTTTCCAACAGGTCAAGGACATAACACATGTAGAGGCCCCCTCATCAACAACTGCCCTTCCAATGGTCTTACCACCATGGATGACATCTATTGATAGGGCTACATGGTAGGGGAGGCGAATTTTAACATTAGACAAATGAAATTTCTCCATGAGACTTGAAGAGTCCATGCTGCCTAAAGCTGCTAAGAGGGCATCCCGCTGAGCGGGACAACTCTGTAATACCTCTAAAGCTAACATTGCACACAGGGTTTGAGCTAAGTCTTCAACCACGAAGTAGTTCGAAGTAGCCCTAGCATTAGGTTTATGCAAGGTCTTCTTGAAGACACCTTTCGGTATCTTCGGCATAGTTTCAGCAAGTTTCTCTATTGTGAGAGGGTTCAAAGGTTCACCTATAGCTTTACCCTTCTCAGAAGTGTCAGTCTCATAATTTTTGTTCCTTGTTTGCAACAAAATTGAAGATCGAACCATGTTGATATAGTTTGGGTCAGGGTCAGTTTGAGTGCCCCCTGCTACGTTAGAAGCTGAAGCAGAGTTCTGTCCTTGGGGAAAAGGATCCTTCAGGACAGCCGGTTGTTGAGCTTTAAGCAGCTTCTGGGCTTGATCCATAAGGGGACAAAGGTGAGTAAGGTGGTCCTCTTGGCACAAATTACAAGGGAACTTGACCTTCTTCTTTTATTTTTTTCCCCCTCAGCATTGTTTGCGGGATTTGGCTTGTTTTTGTTTCCCTCTCCCTTCTTACCTTTCTTTTTCTTCCCGTCGGGCTGTTGATTGCCCTTCTGAGAGGTTTGTGCAAAAACATTTGCACTGTGGGGGGAGGGGGAAGCCTTTGCTGCCTCCGCCGTAGACTGTTTGACAGACAACTGGTGAAGTTGTTTAGTCAAAGACTCTATGGTGGGAGAGTTAACAGATCCAACCACACCATCGGCATGGGGTCCAGGCTTAGGCTTCTCTGCCTCGTGCGAAGGCCTCAGTGCCTCAGGGATGTTCTCATATAAGATCCCAGATTGTGAATAAATCAAATCCAGTTGCAGGGCCCTGAGTATGGATTCTTCTTCATTAGTTACTCCTGATGTGGAAACATCCTTAGATATGTATGGCAACAGTGATTTAAGGAACCACTCTAACAGAAACTCGGGAGGAATGGTAGCTTTGATAAGCCTCTTTCGCCTCCTCCACTCTTGGATATGATCCAAGATGTGGGTAGCCTTGTTTTTTCTAAAAGTAGACAACAAGTCCATTCCAAAATCATATCGGACCGGAAGCTGAAAGTAGTAGAGAAATGCACCAGCCAAGTCCCAGAAACTACTGAAAGCAGCAGAAGGCAATTCAATATACCATTTTGCCGCCGTATCTATCAAGGCCCTCTAGAATAGCCTCAACCTAACTAAATCTTCATTTAGTTAATTTGAAGAACACCATAAATGGAATGTGGTGGCATGAGCCCCAGGATCTTCACCAGTTTTACCTTCAAACTTAGGGATGTCTGATGGCAATTTGGTGGGAAAAGGTGGCCACAAGGGGTCATGCCTCACTGGGTCATTCATCAATTTTGACAAATCTGGCAAGTTTAGGGTTGCCAGGAATGGAAGTTTGGGTCGAACCGGGGTAGTAAATGTGCCAGCTTGGGGATTTGAGGGACCTGCCCCCGAATGCCCATGGGTAAAAGTGGGGTTGACCCCTGACACCGGTTGTGAAGTGGGAAGGTTTCTCTGAAATGGATTCCAGTGGGAGGTACATTGTAAGAAGTTTGGGCCGTCCCCATAGAAGTAGGGGTCTGAAAGATAGGAGCAGGTATCCCTCCGCTAAACAACGAAAAGGAAGATCTTATGTATGGGACCGAAATAGGGGTTTGGAATATTTTCCCATAAGAGGTGTTGCTCCCAAACTGCACTCCTACATAGGAAGGAGGTGGACCTATGTATGGACTGGATGGGGGAATGTGCCCCCCATTCCAAGGGAACCCTTGGACAAATGCCGAGGATCCTACCGGACCACTCTGGGTAGTATATGGAAAGGAAGAAGGAATAGTAGGTATACTGGGGATCCCAGTAACCATGTCACCAGAAGTACCTCCTAGGTTGGAGTGAACCAGTGGTTGAACCACCCGGCTCGCTAGAGTCAAAGGTGTAGAATGCAAACTAGATCTAGGAGCACTTACTGGGGGAGGTAGTACCCCTTCAACCAGAAGGGTTGAGGTGAACACAAAAGAACTTTCTTCCATAGAAGACATGATTATACCCATAGGTACACCTAATACTGGTGAATCAAAAGGTCAAACCTGAATGATCACATGATCGTTTAAATCAGTCAAGGGGGTGTTAAAGTTTCTTGCAAACTCGTCAGTATGCAATTCTTCTATCTCAACTGTGTCAAGATCAAAATGGTTAGCAATGAGTTCTGGTTCACCAAGAAATTCACTTATTCCTACAGGTTCAAATGAACCGTCTGTGTCTAATCTCCTCCTTTGGGGTAAAGGTGGAGGCTCCAATGTGGTGAGAGGAGGAAGGTTTCTCAACCTTCTTGACCTTCTAGGAGGTTGGTCCTCTAGAATTGAAAATTTAGCAAATCACACCCCAAGGCCAACTAAACACAGGAAAAACCACAGAGCATACAATATAAAATTCCTAAAGCCTCAAGCAATCAAACCAGGGTAAAATATATACTTTCCCGAAGAAAGATGATGAACGATTACTTGGCATCCTTGAAGTGGTTCTTAGGCACAAGCGGAGGAATCACCCAACTGTCCTCCTACACTTTCAACAAGGGTTACCTTCCAAGTCCATTCAAGGTGAACCAGAAATAACCTTCTGGTTTACCTAGGTATGAACCCTAAAAGACAAGAGACTAAAGGCTACCTTGGCAATACCAACAGTCTGGGGGGACAGTCGCAAATTGAACTCGTATGCATGGGCAAGGTAGCTGAGCCCGAAACTCTGTCTAGGACAAAATCCCTAGATGCGCAAAATTCCTGAGTTACGCTTTGACAAGGATTCAGAGGGTTATCTCCTCTATCCAAGCCTCCACGCGGCCTCGTGCTTAGCTCCCGTTTGAGAGGAGCTTCTCAAATACAGTCAATAAAGTCAAGGATTTACTTAAAGAAAGGTCCACTACGTCTGAGTTTTATAACTTGCGGGAATTTTACACTTCCTAGCCCACAAGTCTAGCCTAAGCTAGTAGGTGAAAGGCCCCTAAAAACAAAAGATTACTAGTAACTTTTAATTTATGCATCCATTTTAAAGGGTTGTTTCTTACTCAAGAGGAAATGGAATGGTATACTTTATGATGTTTTGACTCAAATAAGAAATAAATGAAAATAAAGGTGTATTCAAAGCAAAATTACCATTATAAAAACAAACTTCTTTTTCTTTTCTTGCAAATATATATTGATGAATTGAAAGCAATGACGTGTTAGAATAATCAACCCATAGTTTACCCATTTATACATTAATTTAATTATTTCTGTCTTATTAGCCTAGTTCATGTGTCCCACCTTGTGCAAGTTGTCATTTGCCTATCCATAATGGTCAAACTTGCCTTATTTGACTCATGTAGTGCATGGGAAATCCCAAGTAATCAAATCTGCTTTATTCCTGGCCTCCTAGGCGCCCTTCTGCTTTTTCTGCTTTATTGCCTGCTTTTTCAGTGTTTTAAGGCAAAAGGAAAAGCTAGACTAGGTGAGGTTGACTAGTTTTTGGTCCTACACATCCTCCTCTCTTTTCTCCATGAAAAAGCATGTATGAGCTGCCATTCCACTACTCTTTAGCTTTCCTAAGCCTTTTTTCCATTTCGTGAGCTCCATGACAGATTTGGGATTAGCTTTTTACACCTATGGGGGATTTGCTTATTTTTAGTAAGCCTGCTTTATGCTAGATTCGAATTGCTCCTCATGCATTCAAATCCATGATGTATGTTATTTATTCAGCAACCTATGTTATTACAGGGTTGGCTATTGTACACTTATTTAATATAGTTTAGTGTTCAGCTCCAATTTTCAGTCTCTTTGTGAGTGATTTTGCATGATCAATTGTTAATTGTTGTGAGTAAAATTAATCTATCACCTGGTTCAATTTCCACATGGTATCAGAGCCATTTTAGGTTGTTTCTCTCCTTCAAAAATTGTTTTGCAGGTTCGACATCAGTGACTGGGAGCCTTCTACTGACAGCCGGTACAAATTTTCTAAGCTATGGATCAATCACAGAAAACTATCTTGAATCCTTTCAATTTATTTGAATGGAAAGCAAATATGGAGATACTGTTGAGAGTGAAAGGTCTCTACAGGGTGACTATGGAAATAGAAGCAGAGCCCAATGCAGCTGCAAAGAAGATAAAATGGCACAACAGGAGGGATGAGGGCTATGGTCTCCTGTGTCTGAGTATTTCCAGAGACCTCCTTTTCCATCTTGATGGATTGACATCACCGAATGAAGTATGGGAGAATCTTGCTGATATTTTTGGAAATACAGATGAGATGAGGGGACATCAAATTGAAAATGAGTTGATTTGTCTGAGTCCAACGAGCTTTGAATCCCTGCGGCTATATTTCTCCAAGTTCAAAGCACTATTTTTGCAGCTGAAACAGTGTGGTATCGAAAAGAAAGATGATCAGCTCGTACTGGCCATCCTCTCAAAGCTGGGCCTTGATTATTCAGTGTTTGTTTCGACCTTCTATGCCACAAAACTGACAGCTCGAACCTGGAAGATGCCTAGCCTTGCAGATTTCATGGAATCTCTCACACAAGAACAGGACAAGCTGGTGATGATGGGCACCATCAAACCATCCAAAGATCAAGCTTTGATTGCTGGAGATTCGAAGGTGGATTCAAAAGGAAAAAATAAATCTAAAAAGCCACTTGAGCAAAAGAGAGACAAGAAACAGTCTCTGGAGGATCTACAAGGTCCCAACAAGAATTACCATAAGAAGAAAAACAAAGGTGAAATGAACAAGTGCGCATACTGCAATAAGGGAAATCACACTGAAAGCTCTTGTATGAAAAAGCAGATAGACATGCTGACCCAACTCCTGGAGAAGAATGACATCTCCCTTCCAGAAAGCTCAAAGAAGAGAGAAGGAGGATCAAGTTCATATGACAGAGAGAGAGTTCATGCTCTAGTTGCTGGCACATCAAGCTCACCCAGTTTTATCATTGATTCTGGAGCTTCAAGACACATGGTTTCGACTAACGAGTCCTTATCCTCACTGGATATGTTGAAAGGACCATCTATTGTACTGGGAGATGACTCTCTCACTGAAAGTAAAGGCAAAGGAAGGATAGATCTTGATCATGGTCAGTCCATCAATGTGCTGTATGTGCCTGGTCTCGCCTCCAACCTCCTCTCAGTGTACCAGATGACCCACACTGGGTCTCCAAAGAAATTCATATTCTCACTCGATGAAGTTGAGATCACAAAGATTTCAACTAGTAGAGTCATTGCAAAAGGAGTTGCGAATCATGCTCAAAACGTATACATGTTCTCACACTTCCTACCTTACTCAAACCCCTCTGCTCTTCTCATTCATGCTAATGAAGCCAGCAAGCTATGGCATGAAATATTTGGCCACCTAAACTACAAATATCTTTTTGATCTTAGTGAAAAAGAGATGGTCATAGGTTTTCCGAAGATAAAATTTTCCAAAGGAGTCTGCCAAGGTTGTATCCTAGGAAAACACCCAGAGCACAAATTTGAGAGAGCTAGTCATGAGAGAACCTCTGCACCCCTTGAGCTGATCGATAGTGATGTCACTGGCCCATTCCCTCATATGTCCATGAGTCAGGACAAATATGCATTGACCTTCATTGATGACTTTTCCAGGTATTGCTGGGTTCACTTCCTGAAACACAAGTCTGAAGTTTTTGGCCTATTCAAAGTCTTTAAGGCTTTGGTTGAAAACCAGTCTAGAAGGAAACTCAAGGCCCTCAGATCTGACAATGGTGGTGAGTATGTCAAGTCTGAGTTTATTAACTATTGTGCAGATGCAGGTATTCAGATGCAGGATTCTATCCCTTACACACCATAGTAAAATGGTGTTGCTGAGAGGAAGAATAGATCACTGAAGGAGATGGCAACATGCATGATGGAGGCCAAAAATTTGCCACCAAAGTACTGGGCCAAAGCTATCAACTGTGCAGCCTATATTCAGAATAGGGTGCCTCACAAACAGCTTGATGGCATGACTCCCTTCGAAGCATGGAGTGGGCACAAGCCAGATGTGACCCATGTCAGGATTTTTGGCTCAAAGGCTTGGGCTAGAATCCCGACAGAGAAGAGGAAGGATTTGCAGCCCCAAAGCCAAGAGTGTCTTTTTGTTGGATACTATGAAGATTCAAAAGGGTACAAATTGATCAATTTGAGCACAAATAAATCCTTCATCGAAAGGTGTGTTCATTTTGAAGAAGAACCCCTTGCAGCAGTGGAAGTTGGTGAAGCCTCTTCACCACCTGAACCTAAAAAAGTAAGTAAAGAGTTTGTTGAACATGCTGATTCTGATTTTTCTGATGGAGATTATTTTATTGCAGAACCTAACAGCCCCACAAGGCCAAAATGGGCAGCCAAGACACTACATGTAGCAGGTGAGCTAGTTGGGGATCCCAATGACCCAAGGAGGACTAGATCTCAATTTGAGAATGGTCTGTGCATGAAGGATCCTTTGTTTGCTGAAAAATTCTATTTGATGGTGGAGTCTGATCCTCAAACATATGAATAAGTAGCAGGAGATCCAAGATGGCAAACAGCCATGAAGGAGGAGTTCAGCTCACTCCAGAAGAGCAACACATGGGAGCTAGTGGATCTTCCTCCAAGGAGAAAACTAGTACAGTGTAAGTGGGTCTATAACACCAAATTCGCTGCTGATGGTTCACCACTGAAGTACAAGGCCAGATTGGTATCCAAGGGCTACTCACAGGTTCATGGCATATATTACA
>LPNX010016607.1:0-46571 GCA_001517045.1 Pseudotsuga menziesii | reverse complement strand
CCAGATGCCATTTCATTGGATGAAATTGACACTACCAGCAAATGGAGGGTGGAGAGGGAGGATCCTGTGATGGACGAGGCACCTGAATGGTTGGAGGAAGAGAGGGATTATGATGCAGATCCGTCATAGGAGGAGGGGGAAGAGGAGGATGCCGATGTTCCACTTCCAGAGGATGACTATGCCTATGACTATGAGGACATTGAGGAGGAGGTTGATACTCATTTGCAGCACCGACCAGCTCCAGGTGGCCCACCACCTCCACAGACTCATACAGTTGGGACTGGGAGGAGACAGCTCACATTCACCTCCCCCTCATCCACAGCATCTACTTGAGCAGTTGGACATTCTAGTTCCACCCCAGGCTCATCTGGACCACCTCCACGACCACCGGCACCTACTACTTCTAGAGGAAGAGTGGTGCCACAGCCAGTGCCCTTGACCCGTAAAAGGGGTAGATTGATTAGAGGATCATCCTCAGGGAGTTGATGACTTGATTCCTATTTTTATCATTGTATTATACTATCATGCTATGTTGGTGTCCTATGTCTAGACTCTATACACTATGATTCTACATGCCTCATGAGTCATGACTCATGATGATTCATCTCTTGAGAGACATTTATTTTGATCATTTGATGTGATGTTCTATCATTCCATCAAGAACATATTTCAGTATTTTCAGTTTATAGTCGATATATGATCATGATCCACCATTTGACATATTATGCATCTTATATATGAGTTGTATTTTAATAGTTATGTGGAAATGTGTTTATTTGATGTTGTTGTTGCTTTAGATGTTAAAAAATTTGAAAAAAAATGTTTATTTTTGTATTTTTTAATGCGAAATGACATTTGCCGATATTTTCCGATATTTTCGCCGTTGCTGCCGATAAGTTTCATTCCGGACCCCCAGCGATATATTCGCCGACACGATATATGTAACTATGCATTTGCCTATCCATAATGGTCAAACTTGCCTTATTTGACTCATGTAGCGCATGGGAAATCCCAAGGAATCAAATCTGCTTTATTCATGGCCTCCTAGGCACCCTTCTACTTTTTCTGCTTTATTGCCTTCTTTTTCAGTGTTTTAAGGAAAAAGGAAAAGCTAGACTAGGTGAGGTTGACTAGTTTTTTTTCCTACACATCCTCCTCTCTTTTCTCCATGAAAAAGCATGTATGAGCTACCATTCCACCACTCTTTAGCTTTCCTAAGCCTTTTTGCCAATTCGTGAGCTCCATGATAGATTTGGGATCAGCTTTTTACACCTATGGGGGATTTGCTTATTTTTAGTAAGCCTGCTTTATGCTAGATTCGAATTGCTCCTCATGCATTTGAATCCCTGATGTATGTTATTTATTCAGAAACCTATGTTATTACAGGGTTGGCTATTGTACACTAATTTAATACAGTTTAGTGTTCAGCTCCAATTTTCAGTCTCTTTGTGAGTGATTTTGCATGATCAATTGTTAATTGTTGTGAGTAAAATTAATCTATGACCTGGTTCAATTTCCACACGATGAAAGAAACTAAGCCTATATTTTTTTTTATATTTTGAGATAATATCTTTAAATTGAAATAAACACTACTTATGCAAAACAAAATGCAAAATCTTAACAATGTTTTTTTTCACTTTTAAAAATACTCAAAATTCGACCATGCACCTACAATGCACTGTACTTGAGAAAAATTGAATCAAATAAACTGTCTGAAAGAAACAAACTGAAGCAAACAGGTTGACAGAACCAAAATACAACCAACAAAGGAAGGCTAGGAACCCTAGCTTGGGTGCACACAATGACACAAATCACTGTACACTTGTAAAGGAAAGTGACAACCAGCCACTGTCAAAGACAAACTGGAAAAAATAGAGCCCAAGACCCTGATCACTGATCTGGATAGAGACACTTTAACCTAGAACCCAAATAGGCCAAGCTACTTCAGCATGCAAACATGAAATAAGCCAAGAAAAAGAAACTCAAGGGCTTTCGAAAAGCAGGAAGTGTGATCACCAACAGTATCCAGACAAGCTACACAGCATCATAAAGAAAATCCACTCAGAAACAGGGATTACCCAAAGAAGATAACAAGAAAACTTTAACTTAAAAATCCCTACTTCCAGGAATATTCGCAACTGTCTATAATTGCAACTCGTGGATGATCCGTGACTGTTCGGTACAGCAACCCGTGAATGTAGGATTGTATTCGTGACTGTTCAGAAGAGCAACTCGTGAATAGCTATAAGATTTTTCTCAAAAATCAAGAAAAATTCCAAAGACTTTCAAATACTGAGGCAAGTATAAACCAGAATAAAATATCACACACAGACTTCAAGCAAAGACTGGTCAGGGGTGACAGAAAAAAAAACCTACAGCAGTCTAGGCATCCCCAACGGAGTCGCCAGTTCTGTTGTACAGGATTAAACACTTAATAACCATAGGTATGGGGTTAGAAACATACTCAATCAACTTGCAGGCAATTGAATTCTAGAGTGCAGTAAAGGAAATAGGAGGATGAGAAAGACTTACTCAATTAGCGAAGGTCGATCCTTGCTTGTCCTCTTCCGTTCTACTTCACCTCCAAAGTCTTCAAGGTTGTTCCTCTTTCACCCGTCAAGAGTCAATCTTCCAAATACAAGATGATTCATATATATGTAAGCAGGTTAGATAAATCATATATAAAATGTAGAAACATAAAAATTTATCAAACCAAGATACATGAAACACATATGGAAGAAGGATTCTCTTTATTATCAACAATGGAAAGAGTTCAGATTACAACCCAACGCCTAAGACAAGGACTCCTCTGCAACCAAAGGATTCTGAGTTTCACTGCTCCAAATACTTCTGTATAAAATCCACCAACATGACTTTGCTCTCCAAATTCCTATATCCAGCACCCTCCCCAAGGCTTATATTTATATGGAGGAAATAAGGCAGTTTCGAAGGTTGAGGAGGTTGAGACAGTTAAGGTAATTAAGGTAACAATGCTTAACTAATCTCAAATCATTGCATGTTTTTATTTTTAAATGTCAAGGGACATATTTGCGAGTATTGAGAAGGACAACCCGCGAATGATCCATGAGTTGCTATAAGAGCAACCCGCGAATACATCCATCCGCGACTTGCAACAACCGACACTCGCGAATGATCCACGAGTTGCATATATGGAGAGTCACGAATACAACTTAACATAGCAAAATGGCAAAGTAACCAGCTGGATGGAGGAGGAATATATTGTATAGTAAACCAATCTATATTGTATTGGGAAAACCTCTATCCATAGATGTCCTTTTGTGTGCCAACATGAGGGATGTCGGCACTCGGACAGAGAGGTTCCATTCATGTGTATAACACATAGCCCCCTGATTGACCTGGATGTTACCTTTAAGGATATATTTGAGATGGCCACCCCTAGAGATCAGAAATGGAAATATATACATAGAGTGAGAAATCATCATCTTGGAAGTCCCACCAGTGGCTGAGTCAGCCATAGTTTGTTAAAAATATGCTTGAATTTGTTGTTTTCATCAAGCGAGCTAGAAAGCTCCAGATGTCGAGATTTCCGTTTTTTATTGGTCACACGCAGCACAACATGAATTTTGGAAATGTTTTGTGGGCATGATGAATCTGCCACATCAGAGTTTGTTAGGATTTAGGATGTACTTTCGGGTTTGATTCCCACAATGTAACTAATTTCGATGCCCTATTTTGAGATACGTCTCGGGGGTAAATTGCACTATAAATGTAACCTTTATGGAGGAGGAAGGGTTTGAATTTCATTTTTGAAGCCTCTGTGCTTGGATTGTAGATCTGTAAAATTTCTTGGAAGTGTTAATGAAAAGTGTGTTTTTAGTTTCTAAGATTCATCACAGTGTTCATATTCAGTTTTTGTTTCTGGTTTGTGTCATTTTCATATGTGTAAATTCTGTTAATGCTTTCTAGAGAAAACCATGAATTGTCTTGAGCCTTCTAAGGGTTGTTGTGACATGTCTTAATCCTGCTGGGACTATCATGACTAGCTGAAAGAGCCTTGAGGATTGTTAAGGGTCCCAAGCCTATGTATGAAGGTACCATGACCTACTGTGGGTTACTAAGGGTTTCGTGAGGGTGTGTAAATTTGTTGATAGCATAATTGTGTACTACTTGATGAGGCTGTGATATGATAGTATGGAAGGCTGTCTATGTGAGTTCTAGTATGTGGGTTGCTACCCTTTATTGGACTAGTTATGCAAATAATGAAACCCCCAAGTTGATTCCTCTTACCCATGTGTTGGATACCAAGCTGGGAGAAAATATCATAGAGGTCAGAAAGAATGTAACCTACTTCTCGTTGAGGCCTGATGGAAAAACATAAGTTACTGTTGAGTACAAAAATGAGAGTGGTGCATGGTTCCTCTACACATTCACATAGTTCTCATCTCCACTCAACATGATGAGACAGTGACCAATGAAAAATCTTTATCTAAAGGAAGTGAGAGGGTTTGATTTTTATCGAAGGGGGATATGCTTTGAATAGTAAACTGTAATGAACCCCATCAAAATCCTCCTGATTTTTTTGGCTTATTTTCTTATGTAATTTGGTTAATGGATTTCATAAAAACACTTGTCAAAAATACCACTAAGATGTGCCAAATAGTCTTAGTTGGTTTTTGTATTCAATGTACTGGTGATATGTCGACGCAGGACCATAGGCTCAAGAGGGAGAAGTCATTCATGACTTCACAAGGTCAATGGAATTCTTAAGAGACCTAGTGTCTCGTACATTTATAATTTGCTTTATTTTGTAAAAGCTGAATAAAATGGATAAGGAATCTAGATCCTTTTCCACATGTAATAGTTAGGATTGGGTTATTTATGAGTCTTAAGGTTAGAATTGATCAATAAGGACTGTACTCCTTTATTATAGGATCTGGAAACATAATCCTCTTGCATTTAAATCAATTCAAGTTATTTTCTTAGAAGATTAGTTAGCTTACAGATCTTGTTGGCTCACAGAAGCTTAGGTTATCTCACAGAGCTTAGGATAGGTCACAGAGATTTGAGGATGGATCAAATAAGATTTGTGTAGGTCATAGATCTTGAGAGGGAGATAATTTCCACATAGCATGAATGGAGGAATGAGAGGTGCATAGAAAAGTGAGTGAGGAGTGAAAAATTACAATTCTCTGTGTGTATTTGAATTTCTGGTCAATTAAATGAAGAACAGAGGATTAGAATTTTCATGTGGTTTTGATGGATTTCATGTCTTCATATGGTTCTGTAGAAGTATGAATTCATCCTGCATTCACTCCATATAACCTTGTATATAAACTTAGTGGCTTTAGATTGCCATATTTGTTGGATTACTGAGAAGAATTGATCTTGTTAGTGATCAATTTAGTGCAACTTTGTAGAGGGTTAAACCTTAACCAGTCTCTCAAATAAAACAAGATCGTAGAGTGGTGATCGATCGTGGTGAAGATCGATGGTTTATAGTGATATCACCGTGAGAAGTTGAAAGATTTGAAAAACTTTTCATGGAATGCACTTAATAAATTTTGGAATCCACCATTCATTTGGTGGGGACACTGATCGAATGACCAGAAATCCATTTCTCTACGTGAAAATTAAGTTGTATAAACAATTAGGCTGGCCACGAAATTGATAGATCAATGATCAAGATCAATGAAGGGGAAGAAGCGTTGTGCAGAAAATATTTTTTCGAAAGTGTTGAAAGTCTAAAATATGACTTCTGATTCCCTCCTTTCAGAAAGAATTCCGCTGCAGAAGGGAGCATGCAGAAACCTAGAATTTAACTTCAGAAGAAATTTAGACAATGCACAAAGTTGTTTAACATAGATATTTTGTTTCGTATCTCAAGGGTTTTGAATTCTGTATGAAAATAAGTGGCATCATATGTGTAAATTGACTATAATATTCATATCTTGATTTTAGTAGCGCTAACATTGAACAGTAAATGCAATAGAGATTGCTTTGCATAAATAACAAGGAAAATAGCCCCTAAATATCATATTCATATAACTTTGAGTTTACAATGACTGTAACAGCAGTTCTAAGGTGGACAAGCAAATATTAAATTACTTTAACTCTAACCTGTAGCTTCTTGGGCATGAACAATGATTTAAGGAGGTGAGATTTGGTGTCTTGATTTTTCTTTGGTGTCTTCCCTGCCCTTCCAGCTCTTCAAAACAACCCAAATCGTCTTCTTCTCATTACTATGCTACAATGCCCTTCTTCACTACCCAGAAACATTATGCATAGTCGTAATAAGAAGGAAGACTATAATGAGATTACCCAACAAAGTTGTAGTAGATTTTTGTAGGTCTCAATATGACAAAAAAGAGAATATGCATGAATCTATAACATCTTATATCTATATGGGCCTAAAAATTTGTTGTATGTATAACCATGGCATGAGCCTATAATCCTAGGCATAATATAATACTATTACTTGTTAGACTCATAGAAAGACCCCCTTGGATAAAATTTATTATAGAATATGGTATGGGGATGGCGCTAGGGAGTCCCAGTTTCTTATATTCTTATTTTAATTATTGCATAAGTGTTTCTAGCTTCTATTCTATTTCTTGTCAAGGATATTTATAACTTACATCGTAGGGAGGCTCTATGGGTTAAATATAAATATCTTTCTATTGTGGAGATATCCCAACCTGTATACTAACTAATATATGTTATTAGTATGATAAGAGATGAAGATGTTAAAGTTGTCACCAACATTTTAACATATCAATGCATTTTAGGAGGAGTTAGAAATGGCTTCGACCACCTCATTCAATGGCTTGGAAGGTATGCAAAAATTCATTTCCTTTAGAGCTCAATAAATCTCACTTGGTAGTGAGTAAATTAGTCAAAGGTGCAGTACTGGAATGGCCATAACATGATTAGATATCACTTGGTTCAATAATCTCATTTGCCACCTGTTGTTGACTCTCTAATGAACTAATTAAATAGAAATTTTGATGCAAACATCTGTAAAAAATACTACCCTTCCACCACTAAAATGGTTCATTGAACAATGAAAATACATAAATGAGATGGAGGATATATATTGGAATCACATGATTAAATGTAACACTGTATATCTCTTCTCAATATTCTAATATCCTTGGTTACCTAATTGATATGTCAATTAAGAAAGTAGATTTATAAGGAATACCTCTATAGAAATTTTAGCTCATATGATTTCCATAAGAAGAGAGATCATAAATCGAACCAAGAAAAAAACAAGAAATAATTGTTTGAATGCATATGATAGATCTCTTAGTAAGGCAAGAAAAAATAATTAGTCATATCATGCCAGTATTTACAAATAGAAAATAAAAGAGAAAATATCTTGTGTAGAATCATAAGAGAGTCTATGGAAATAGACTAATTTAGTACAATTATTTTATCCTTATGGTATCCTTACTTATTGACATGGGACTTTGAATGATATTTAATTAATTTGATCAAGTAACTAGTAAATCCACCTAGGTAATGCAATAGATACCGACTAGAAATAATACTATGTTTAGATAAGACAATCATTTTCAATTAGGGATGATGGTTAAGGGAATACTTAAGGATATATTTGATGAAATTTTGGATCTATATAGTCATATTTTTCTCTGATCTAGCTACAATATTGTCATAGTTCACTAATTCATATAACAAGTGTTGTAGGAATTAGAAAGGTGTCCTTTCCATCATTAACAACTACAATACTAGGTATAATATACCTATAATTTTTTTGATAATTATAAAGAGATGGAGGGTTGACATTGTAGGTTAAAAATTATACTGATAAGGAGATGGGGGTCACATCATATTCATATGGTCCAACAAGCAAGTTATTAGATTATCATTAGGAGAATTGTTTCAATGCTATTAATACTGGTCTAAAATACATATGTTAATGGTTTGAATTCCTTTTATCTTTATAAGAATTGAATGTGGTTAATGGAAGAGGTTATATAAAATTTCTTAATATTTAAAAGGATTATATAGGTTCTTGTAGGTTTTCTCTAGGTAGGACCTTAACAAATGTATTAATGAATTTTCAAACTTATGGAGAGCATATATATTAAATGCAACATCGTATATCTCTTCTCCTAATTATTCTAATATCCATCATTACCTAATTGATATGTCAATTAAGAAAGTATATTTGTAAGGCATACCACCATATAAATTTTAGCTCATATGATATCCATAAGAACAAATATCTTAAATCCAACCAAGGAAAAAAAAAAGAAAAAATTGTTTGAATATTAGTATGTGGAAATAGACTAATTTAATACAATTATTTTAGCCTTATGGTATCCTTACTCTTTGAAATGGGGCCTCGAATGATATTTAAGTAATTTGATCAAGTAAACAGTAAATCCACCTATGTATAAATGCATGTAGTATATACTGACTAGAAAATCCACCTACGTATAAAGGGGGTGTTCCTTTGATGATAAAATTCATCAGATGATATGGTCATGTTCATTGTTGAAATGGATATCTAGCCATGCTCTTGGTTTTTCTTATGGTGATCAGATAAGTAAAATATCAACCTACCAAATGTGGAAATTAAACCCAAGAGATAGATCAATTACACTCACAAAATTGCTAATCGAACATGCAAAATTCATACAAAAGGAGACTGAAATTGGAGCATAACTTAATCCTGTATTGAATAAGTGTACATAATCCAACCATATGAAGTAATAGGATGCTAAAATATATAATTACATGAGATATTCAAAAGCACTAGGTTGCTATTCGAATTGGTCAAAAAGAAGGCTTACTAAATCAAGTCAATTCCCCCATAGGTGCAAAAAAGGCTTTCCAAATCTATGAAGCTGCTCATGAATTGGATAAAGAAAGTGGGAAAGCTAATAGGTGATGGAAATACAAATCATTTATGATTTTATTTGGATAAAATTAAGGGCGATGATGTGGGAAAAAAACTAGGCAAGTTTCCCTAGACTAGATTTTCCTTCATGCCTTAAAACTGCTATAAAGCAAGGCAGCGTTCAGAAAAAGTAGATATTCACTTTAAGGAACTAGGAATAAATCAGACATGCTAAATATGTTTCCAGGATGATTCCAAAGTGCTCCATGACCTAGTTTAGCAAGTATTGACTTCTAGGAACATGTGGAAGTCAACTAGCATAGAGAGGGAAACTAGGAATATAGGAATAAGACAAAATGATTTAATTAATGTAAAATATGGGTAACTATGGTTGATTATTCTAACACCTCCCCTTATGCCTGAATTTGTGAGTAAATATCATAAAAATATAGGGCCTACCAATAAGGCTTAGTCACCCTTCTACATACTGCATGTCCATATAACCAAGGAAAGAGGCAAAAACCCAGTGGGAAAATCCTCCATTAAACATGGACAAGAAACAAAATTTTGGAAATCTTGTTATCAATCATTCTTCACCACATGATCAATGACCCCCAATAGTGATTTGATATTACTTAAGGTCTTCTCACATAATACTTTGGTGAAGATATCTGCTACTTGTTCTGAATATGCACAGTAGAGTAGAGCAATGGTACCATCATGAACAAGCTCCCTGATATAGTGCATATGGATCTCAATGTGCTTGGTTCTTTTCCTTTGAACTGGATCAGTAGATATTCGAATGGTTCTTTTATTGTTACAATATATTACTGTTGAAAACTTTGATTCGAAACCACATTCTCCAAGTATCCACTGCAACCACAAACATTGAGTAGCTGCACTTACAACTCCTCTATACTTTGCCTCTGTATATGAGAGTGCTATGGCACTATGTTTCTTACTTGACCAGCTGATTGGTCCTTCTGCAAGAATGAACACATATCCCAAGGTATACTACCAATCTTTGTTGTCACCTTCCCAATCACTATCAGTAAATCCAACTAGCTTTAAGTTAGATTTCGCTTTGTAGAAAATCCCATGAGTCCTTGTTCCCTGAACAAAGTTCAGGATCCTCTTGGCTTCTCTACAATGGATCTCATGAGGATTATCCATGTATCTTTAATCCACACTAACTACATAATATACTTTAGGTCGAGTATGTGTAAGATAAATCAAACACCCAATCAACTGCCTATACATTGTATTATTTACCATAGGAGAAGAACCTCCTTCCTCAAGCTTAACTCCTGAAAGGAAATGATTCTTTCTTGGATTGTAATATTTCATGTTGAAATTGTTGAGAAAATTTGAAGCATAATTTCAATGATGAACCTTTATTCCATGTTGGGATTAAGTAATTTCGAGACCCAAGAATTGGCTCAACAATCCCAAATCTGTCATAGAAAAGGCATGGTTCATTGCAACCTTCAAGGAGGCAATCTATTTCTTTGAAATTCATGTAATCAGTAGGTCATCCACATAGAGAACAATAATCATTATAGAACCATGAATCAGCTTCAAATAGAAATTAGGATCATACTTGCATCAAATGAATCTCAATGATTACATAAATCCATCAATCTTGGCATACCAAGCCCTCTAGGCTTGCTTGAGCCCATACAATGATTTATTTAACCTACACACTAAAAATGGATTAGATACAAAAAATTTTGGTTTCTTCATACAAATCTCTTCATTCATATCTCCATTTATAAAGGAACACTTCACATCCATGTGATGTACCTCCCATTGCCTTGAAGTTGCAATGGCTAGAGTTAGCCTTATGGAGTCCATCTTTGCCACTGGTGCAAAGGTCTCATTGTATTCAATACAATGTATATGAGAGTATCCCTTGGCTACCAATATTGCCTTATATTTCAAAGGTGAACCATCAGTATCAAACTTAGTTTTAAATTCCCACTTACGCTTCACTAGCATTCTCCCTGGGGGGAGATTAACCAGTTCCCATGTGTTGTTCTTTTGGAGCGAGCTGAATTCTTATTTCATGGTTGTTTTCCATATTGGATCATGTGCTGCATATTCATATGTCTGAGGATAAGAATCTTCCATCAAATAACACTTCTTAGAAAAGAGTGGATCTTTCACACAAAGGGCACTCTCAAATTGAGACCTAGTCCTCCTAGTGTCACTAGGATTTCCATCTAGTTCCCCAGCCACATGAATGGTCCTTGCTTCCCACTTTGGTATTGTAGGGATGTTAGGATCTGAAATTAAATCATCATTATCAAACATTTCAGAATCAGCAAAATCATTAGTCTCTTCACTTACAATCAATGGATGTGGCGGTGAAGAGGACTCTCCAACTTCAACTGTTGCTAAAGGCTCTTCTTCGAAATGAAAAATACTTTCAATGAAATCTTTGTTAGTAATCAAGTTGATCGTATTGTACCCTTTTGAATATTAATAATACCTAACAAATAGGAACTATTGGATTTGGGTTCGCAAAGCCTTCATCTTTTCAGTTGGAATTCTAGTCCAAGCCTTTGAGCCAAAAATCCCGAAATGGGTCACATCTATCTTGTGCCCACTCCAAGATTCGAAAGGAGTCACACCATTAAGTTACTTATGTGGCACCCTATTCTGGATATAGGATGCATACTTTATATACTTGGCCCAAAACTTTGGTGGAAAATTTTTAGTGGGCACCACCTGTCCACTGTGTTATTGGTGCAGTTCTCGGGTAGTATCGCGTATCCCGCAAGGGGTAGTCACGGTGCCCGCTTTTAAGGTTGTAGGGATTTCCATATAATCCCAAAACCCCACCAAATATCATAATAAATGATATTAAATGAAAGAGAAGGCTCTTAGCTGTTACCTACAACTGACGATGCTGAAAATAGACAGTGAAAACTCTCGGTATCAGCTGCTAAAGATCTGGCTAAGAAAATGCTCCAAGTGCTCCCTGGTATAGGTAAAAAGTGAAATGATTTGGTTTTTTACTATTTACATGACTTATATAGGCATTTTTGGGTCTAACATACTATATTTTTGATATAAAATTATATTTTAGTCAAAGTTTATCTGTCGTAATCCCTTCATGCTAGTTATAAATGCATTTAACACTTGTTTCAGAATCGCTTATAGGATAAGAGAACTATAGTAAGAATCTTTGGAAAGTTTGTTTATGGATTTTTTGCACTTTCATAAAACGAAAAAGGTCAATGAGCATTTATTACGACACTTTGTCACACTCGTTAAAATCTAGTATCAAAGGCCCTAGTCCATTTCAAGTTTCTTTCCAGGCTCGTAAAAATAAACATTTTGTAAAGAAGTGTTGTGGAGTTCCCTTTTCACCTCTTTTTCAGGCTCCTTAAAAATGGAAAAGTCATCAAGTCCATTTCCAATCCTTTCTAGGCTCGTAAAATATGACATTGTGTAAAGAAACCTCATGGAGTTCTCTTTAAACTCTTTTTAGGCTCCCTAAATATGAAAAGATCGTTGAGCGATCTTGTCTTCTTCATGCTCATTAAAGTATTTCAAGAGTCGTCCATCCGACAGTAGGTTATCGCTTTTTCAGTTCAGATAAGAATATTTATGAAAAAGGAACACTCTAGCCAATCATGACTGGAAGAGTTCTCTAAGGTATGATTTTACACTTTTTCGGGCCTTAGAGACTAAATCATATGAAAAAGGACCCCTTTGGGGTCTTCTTCTGTATTCGTTCAGACTCTCTAAACATGAATGATACCGAGTTTTATTTCAGTGGACTTGTTAAATCAAACATTAAGAGACCTATTTTGGGAACGAACCCCTCCTCTCTCAGGTTCATAAAACATATGAGTCTGGACTTGTCTTTTGACGAGCTATATCGAGTGTTTTTTACCCTCTTTGAACTCATAACACTGAAAAGAGGCACTCAGCGATCATGATGGGGGGAATGGGAATGGAATCATCTTGTAAATAATGGTAGCTGATGATTCATTGTTCGCATTGTGTGTCTGTCCCATTTAGTCATGCTGCCAAGTCTTTTTGTCATGCCGCCCAATGTTCAAAGGGGATTTGAAGAATTTTTACCTCTGCAATCTACACAGTCTTTGTGTCAGTATCTTTGATTCATTCATATGGTTACTACATTCACATCATTCCAAAACTATGTCATCGATGTGGGACTCATCATGGCCCTCCTTCAATGAGACTATTCTTGTCGACATCAGCTCATCATCCGAGAAATAGTATTAGAAACAATATTTAGTACCTTGATAGCTGTATGCATTAATGACAGATTCTCTCACTCCTGACATAGGTTCACATCATTGACCTTTGATCGATAGAATTGATTGGGTGTTTGACATCAGAACATCTATTCGCACTCAGTAGATTGTACTGGGGAACCTTGGGAATCATTGACATTAACGGTGATCTCCCTCGTACTTGTTAATGGTTCACATAATTGGCCGGTAATCAAGTGGTTTCTACCATGTTCAACTTCAGATCATTGTAATAACATGGATAGAATCGTACTTTGTGGAAGACGAGATGAAGACCCTGGGTATTTGTTTAAAGCGCTCATTGCTTTTCACTAGGTTGCGATGAAGTTTTGTATATCTAGCATGGATCCACATTTCTATGGTCATGGCTATGCTCAAATTTGCGTCTGTATGACATAGATCTACATTGTATGTCTGGTAGCTATGTCCAAGTTTGATTCCTCTATCACATGGATCTACGTTGTATTCTAGAAGCCATGCTTATTTATTCCTCTCATGGATCTGCCTTGATTTGGTATGTAGCCATGAGTTTGGTTGCTTGTGTCTATGAGTCAACATACAGATGTACTACAGATTCCTACTTGACAACATGCTCCGATCGAACCAACTATTTCATCTCATGGCGATGACTTGTTCCCTCAAAGCTCTCATTTATCATATCCCTCTAAAACTCATGCTTTAGGGGGCATCGTGTTATACAAAAATCCTGTCACCATCATGTGATAAGACTTTTGACATACCTACTTGCCATGAATCCCAACACTTGGAGTGGAAACCCATGTTAAGTGTCAATATTTCATGAAAATTCCCAGCACCGTGCTTCCTCTGTTGTCCAGGAGCGGTACCTTGTTCGTACCGCCTATCTCCTATTTCCCACAAGTGGTGCCACCACTTATGGCACCTAATCCATAAGCATTTCTTACCAGAACCACTCTATCATTGAAGGATAAACATGATACCATAGGTAATTTGGGAAAAAGAGAAGTTTCTCGAGGCTTATAGATGATAAGCCTTGTGTCCTCCCTTATCCCTGTCATTGTGGGTCAGTTAAGCTCGAGATCCCTCATCCTAGGATCTTAGAGGGCACCTCACCCACTAATCTCTCAACCTACCCTATCCATTAAGCCTTATAAATATGAGCTCATAGACATGGTGAGGGGAGAACTCTTAAGGTATTGTTATGCTGTTGGATTGATTACTTGGCCCAAGACTATTTGGGAGAGCATAGAGAGCTAGAGTCCGAGTTTTCAGGGATGAGAATGCTTGGTTTCATGGATATGCATGTCAACATTAAGGCTTGGTTGTAAACTTATTCATATTTATTTAATGCAAGTTGATTTTTGTCCCATGTATATTGTTGTTGTTTGATTTCACATGTATGTTGTTAGATTCCTTAGTCCCTAACATAGATTAGTAGATAATATTCTGGCAGTTTCGATATGTTTGTGTGTTGAATATTTATTGCAGGTACACAGGGGAATGATCAAAGCATCACATTCTAGGTATCTACGACGTCTAGGGAGAGTCTTCAACCTCTGTACTCTATTTGTTCTAGATCTAAACCATTCATTCCAGTGGAACATGTTTCTATCCGCAGGAGGTGAAATATTCCAGCTAACAAATCATGTGACAGGGATTTCAATTTCACTTCCAATTTTTGGAAGGGGTTGTTTGCAAATTTGGGTACAAAGTTGAACTTCAGCACTGCCTACCATCCTCAGACTAACGGAAAGACATAGAGAGTTAATTAAGTGCTTGAATACATGCTTCGCATGTATGTGATGGATAAATCAACCAAGTGGGAAGATTACTTACACTTTGTAGAGTGTGCTTATAACAATAGACAACAAGCATCCTTGGGGATGAATCCGTATGAAAATTTGTATGGCAGGAGGTGTAGGACACCAGCGACTTGGGATAATCCAGTGAATAGGGTTGTGCTTGGTCTAGAATTGCTCAAGGAAATGGAGCAAGAGGTTGTAAAGATCAAGCAGAATCTGAAAGCATCCCAGGATAGACAGAAAGGCTATGTAGATAAGCATAGGGTGAACAGAGAGTTCAGCATAGGGGATCATGTATACCTTAGAGTGAGGGAAAAGAAGAGTTCCTTGAAGCTTTGAAGTTGTGCCAAGTTGTCACCTAGATATCGTGGGCTGTTTGAAGTGCTTGAGAGAATAGGGCCAGTTGCATATAGACTTGCATTTTCCACTATCACTATAGATCATAATTTTTTTCATGTATCTTTTCTTAATAAATATGTACATGATCCTAACCATGTGATAAATTGGGATGTGATTCAGGTGGAACTCGAGGGAGAGTTCGAAATCAAGCCAATACACATCCTTGACAGGAAGGTCACAATGCTCTGGAATCGAGCCATAGGGTAGGTAAAGGTGCAATGGGAGCACTACGGTCCTGAAGAGGCTACATGGGAGCTGGAGGATTCCATGCGATTGGCACATCCATTTTTATTCAACTCTACAGAGAACTAAGGAGGTGCCAGTGTAGCATTTTTGTTTAATTTTGTAAAGCACTGAGGACAATGCTATTGAAGGGGGGGGGGAATGTAACACCCCAGTTTTGACCCAGTTTGCATTAAAAATGTATATGATGTTTATATTGTATTTAATTGTGGCAGAGAGTTAAAGAAAAAATCCCCACCATCTATTTAATGTTTTATGTTTCAGCGATTAAAATCATTGTCGATGGTGTTTCGTTCTAGCTGGCACATTATCATTTTTGCATCATGTAAATATGCATTTTAATTAAAATACCCACAACCAGCTATGCTAATGCAACCATAATGAAAAGGGCATGATTTCCTAAGGATATGGGGGGGATGTCTAACCCTTAGGAACCATTGGGGGAAAGCCAAGTGTTAAGAGGTGTGCCCATTTAGTTGTCACCTATATTTTGTCTTACTCACCCTTATCGCTTGTCTCATTCAACAATATTTTTTTGTCTTATTCTTGTCTCAACTACCAAATTAAATACCCTGGAGTTAGTTGGGGGCAATTATTTCCCTGGAAAATTGTTTTTGCATGGGAAGTGGTGTGTGGTAGGACTGTCAGTCCTTTCCCATGCGCACACTCCACTAGGGAGCACATTCATCCTCACATGGGAAGGAGGAGGAGAGACCATGATCCCATTTTTTCCATCCTTACGCATAGACTATTGTTTTCTCCTAACGTGCAGGTTTTAGGGTTTTTCCTCATGCGGGAAAAGAGAAGCTTCCCATCTTCACACGGTCACTCAGTCCTCACACGGGAATACCACGACTAGTTTAGTATTCCTCTCCCAATTTTGATGAGTGCAATTTCCTTCATGTTGTTGGTCTGTATGGATGTAATCCGCCTCCACATAGGTGGTGTGTGCTCTCTTCACGTGACTGAGGATTAGTGGTTTTCTTTCCCCATGATTTGGGTTATTGTAGGTTGTGTTGGGTCATTTTAGCCACGATAGGGCCATAAATGACTCTGGAGTCAATTTCCCAGTCTGGGCTATGTGTTAACCATTCTTGTCATTCCATTTTTGTTCGATGGAGTGGCATTCCTCTTTCAAATCCCAGATTTGGTTGTTTTATTGTGTGTGCACACTGGATTGGTCTTCAGACTGTGTAGGAGTGGAAATGATTCTGCTTCACAAACCTAGTGTTTTGTAGGAGCCTCATAGATAGAGCTAGAGGGTTGTCTCTCTTCTCTACACCCCCCTGAATAACACTGGAAGGGAATTCATGGCCTGAGGGACTGTCCAATAGAGAAGGGAATGATTCCTTATGTTGGGTGTGTGTGTATTTCTTAGGAGTCAAGCTAGTTCTGGTGTAGGCATTCTTAGCTCCTCAGTGAGCCCACTAGCTTACCAGACAGTGCTTCCATCTCCTGATAACTTGATAAACCCAATTGTTTGTCTTGGTTATGTGTTGTTGTGTACTCTTGGCCTGATAAACCCAACCGTGTTGGCTTGGATGAGTGGTGTATCCTTGGCTAAATGTGATTTGTCTAGTTCCCCTTATCCCTTGTGGAATCATTCCCAACTTGAGGGTGGCAGTTTCACTAAGAGATTAAGGAGAACACTGACCTATGGTTGGGTGGAACATTGTAGCAACATAGTTGGTTGCGGGAACCTTCATTCAAAGATAAGTATTCTTGTGTAATTACACATGCAATTGTATTGTTTATATGAATTATGATGAACATGCTCCTTATGTTGAATGTATGTTTGCTTCTGCTATAATGTTGATTAATGATGTTAAACAATGCATAATTGCATCTTTTACTTCAATGTAAATTTTATGTTTACGTTTATGGGTCTAGTTTCCCAGATTAGTCGGCAGCAATAGTCGCGTCCTCTCTCCGGTAGAGGGGCGGGGACGTGACACACAAAGGTGCTCTTCATATGGCTTGAGGAAATATATGCCCCTTTCATCTACGCACTAAGTTGCAAACTCTCCTCTATGTCTTCTTCTCTATCTCTATAGACTCTTCCCTCTTCTCATGCTCTCTGATCCGCTCTACTCTTTTCCTACTTATTTGTACTAATGATCTGCACACAGCATTGATCGAATCAACCATTCCTACTCTTCTGTGCACTTAGCTATAGATCCTTCAACTTGTATGCTACTAAAATACAACAATACAGAGCTATCGACAGTGAAGCTCATAGTGGTGAATCTAACTATAGGGAAGCTAACCCACATACGCCTTGGGTTCCTCCTCTTATAGAATCAATTCTGACGCATTACTGACTCAATATAGACTCATTACAGAGTCGATACAGACTCATTACCTATCTCTTTCTCAGCCGACTTTCTCTTTCTTCCAATAGGATGTTTTTCCTATTCTAGTAACACCTAACAAGAGGAACTAATGACTTGACCTACAGAGATGCCTTCACACATGTCATTTTCAATGACTCTCATCGAAACCATACCCATGATCTTTAAGGCCCGTCGCTTTCTAAGAATTACGCCTTACGGTCACTTTCCAGTCGTTTTTCTACTTGTACACCTTCTGCTGGTGATATTCTTGTGTACCTTCCCTTGTCGCACTCCTTCCTTCTGGCGCGACTTCCTCTTCTGGTGCAACTTCCTCTTTTGGTGCAATTTCCTCTTCTGGTGCATCTTCCTCTTCTTATTCTTTCCTTTCACTACCTCTGTTGCAACTTCCTTTCTCCTATTTATTTTCTATCACTTCCTCCATTGCAGCTTCTTCTTCTTCTCCTTTAGGTCTTATCCATACTTAGGCATCATTCTGATTGAATTCTACCTTACTGTCCCTAGGCCCAACACAATTCATAGCTAGAGGTCATAAATTGGCTAAGTTGGCATAGATAAGAAATAAGTGACTAAAAACTAGATCGTGAGTGTATTTTAGGAG
Source organism: Pseudotsuga menziesii (assembly GCA_001517045.1). Classification (NCBI taxonomy): domain Eukaryota; kingdom Viridiplantae; phylum Streptophyta; class Pinopsida; order Pinales; family Pinaceae; genus Pseudotsuga; species Pseudotsuga menziesii. Next base: position 28,059 of record LPNX010016607.1, on the reverse strand, counting down.
AAAAATATGGAAGTGGTTGAGACTAAAAAGTGGCAAGAATGCCCAAATAATCTTAGCACTTCTAGCTAATCCTAATGCATGAGAAAAAAGTATAAATCTTCCTTATCTTAGAAAAATGGATAAACGAAGGAATAATGCAGGAAGTGTGCTCTTTCCAAGAAAGATAAATAAAAAGCAATAAATAGAACACTACAATAGTCTAATATGGTCAAATATGGACAACTAGGGTCCAAGACACTAGACGATGCACTAGGAATCTTAAATACGTGTTGAACAACTTACTAAACACTTAAAAATTTTAATGAAAGTGTTTTAACCTATCATCTAGATGGAATTATGTTCCAACAAGAAGTAAACAAACACTATACAACATGCAATCAAGTTGAAAACAATCAATGCAATACCATAAATAGACCCAAAACAAAATACCAAAGTGAACTCAACAAAGGAGAAGGAAGAATTGACTTTGAAACTACTAAAAAATAGGTTTTTTAATTCGTTCATGGATTTCGAAGGAAAATGAGCATCTTAGGTCTCATGATTTGGCTAAAAAGGTGTGATTTAGACCCAAAGTTTCAAAAAATGACTAATCTAATTTTGATTGTGGTTGAAGAGATGGGGTTTTGGCCAAGGAACCTACTTTCAACTCCAACAATAAAAAAATATACAACAAACACAACTAGATCGAAGCAAGAAAACACTCAAAAGATTAATGTCAAATGAAATTTAACACAAACAAAGGGGGGATTATGGATCGTGCACAATATGGTCACCAAAATCTATATAGTGTGAATAATCACCCACACGTGCAAAAGGGCACATGCCAAAGGGTTGTGCAGCTTTGGTATAGCTCTAGAATAGGGAAAAACAAAATAAAATACTAAGCTAAACTAAACTAACAATATCTACTCATCCTTCAATAACATCACACATAAATAGTGCCAAGACAATGTATAGAAGAATCAAAGAATGCTTTGTATTATGATAAGGAAATATTACAATAAAGATGTCAATATTGATATTGTGAAGAGGAAGAGAGGCCTGTGCAAATGTCCAAGGGAAGGTCGGTTTTTCTTCTTCATAATATTGGAGCTTTTAGTAAACCATCACAATGGTAATCTCTATTGGGTGAAGTGGAAGGTAATATGTGGATTACTCCTAATTCTGAGAGAAGACCTTTAGTAACATTACTACTTGATTGAGAGATGGAAATTGTATATAGAATGAAGAACGTTCAGGGATTTTTTATAGGGACAAGAATGGCGAAGAGATGGATCTAGAAACAATGTGAACATTCTCCATTTGCTTGAATAATTGGTAGAGAAAATCTTGGATCACTTGAAGGTGTGGGTCCACTTTTGGTCCTTTCTTAATTAGGAGGGAACGAAATGAACTTTTTTTTATGAGAATCAAATTTTGAGACTAAGTTGTTCCTTTTGAGAAAAAGTTACATCCTAGGTTGTTGATTTCAATGGAAACCCCATAAATCTCTTCCTAAGGTGGTAGAAAAATGGTGCCAGTAATGTAGAATGATAATATATATAGATAACTAAGATTATAACATAGTAGATAAACAAATTTGGCTATTAACAAGATCCTTAATAATAGGAAAGTGCAAATACACTGAGAGTAAAACATGATGTTTATCATATTTAAAAATAAATAAATGAAAGATTAAAAAAACATATATCATTCTTATTACTTTCTCAAACATACACCAAAACACTCTTTTTAAAATAAGACTTATTGAATAATATTGGAATGACATGAACTATTAATTTGAAAGAACAAAAGATGCAAATACACTCATGGTCTCCACCATAAATCTCTTCCTAAGGTGGTAGAAAAATGGTGCCAGTAATGTATGATAATATATATAGATAACTAAGATTATAGAGTTACGCTAATCATTCCGAGGCTATGAATCTTGAAAATTATAGAGTTACGCTAATCATTCCGAGGCTATGAATCTTTACTGAAATTAGTATTTGTAAATTTTATACTAAATTTTTAGTGGACAGAAACAATTTCAGCATTAACCTATTTAATTTAAAAATATGTCGTATCTTCTGATACAACAGAAGACAAAGTCATTGTTATGCTACGACATATGAGAGTTGACAAATTTGACGTTACAATATGGTATTGCCTTCTGCCACGCGTATGCTGTTATTATATAGTGTGGAATTAAAATAAGAATGTTAGAAAAAGAAAGTAATTTAAAATTGAACTTGAATATTCTTTAATGTCATAACCGCAGGCCGACTATTAAATTTATTCCACGAGATGCCAGCAGCCTTCTCTGTCTATATTTCATATGATTCATCGTCAACCATGTTTGTCTGGTTGTTTTCTTGTCATCTAATATTATATGTGGTCCTCTTCCTAACTCCCAACCCTACGGCTGGTTCTTCACAGACAGATAGACAGGGCGTGAACGTCATGGTGAAGAAGCCAATCAACCCTTCTTATTTTATATACACAACAGTCACAATGACGATGCCTTTTTCATTTTTAGTTCGTCCTGTCTATGTCTGTGTCTCGATACCAAGATCCGGCAAATGGCGACTGCAAGAATTGATTGCTGCTTAATCCAACAAAACGTGAACCGTGTCGTCTTTATCATTCTTTATCTGTGTTACTGGAGAATGACTATTAACTAATTTCTTTAGTTTCTAGAATTAACTTGTAGCCTCAACTCAATTTGGACACTCATTTCACTTCTGGTTTTCTCCAGATCGAAAGGGAAAGGGATTACTGTATGACTGGATTCGATACCAACTCATATCTCAATTTAGACCAAGCTCTTCTCATTCATGTTTTGCACTTCTTACGCAAAAGCGAATGTACAGATAAAAGATAAAAGCCATTTGCAGTAATGAATGCGCTGGTACATGAGTTGCAGTAATGATTGAGATGGTGAACAAAATACGACTCAACGCACGAATAAGACATCATCCATTCAGCCCGTTTAGTTTCGTTTCCTCGCCTATACTTTCTTCTACTCGTTCTTTATAAGTTTTATATTATATTATTAGTAATACACAAAGTAACTAATACAGCAACTTAATTTCTTAATTTTTTTATGGTTATTTGGAATTTACTTTATCAGGAAAAACATATTTGTTACTCTATTTCAAATTCTAAATTATAAACATTTAAATAAAATCTAATAATAAGATGTAATACTTTGTATGTTATACTCATAAGCTTTCTAAATAAAAGGAAAAAGTTAAAATAGAACATGAAAAATAGTATTTGACTTTAATGTATGGGACTAAAAGTGAAATTCTTAAGGAAATAAAAGTCATTTTACGAGTGTTATGGTTTTCCAAAATAATGCATGTATTTATTGCATATTGATAATTGAGCTATGTTATAATCTTTTTTGTCACATTTTGATGGATCATGTATTTTATGTATTTATTAAAAGTATTAAATGGTTTGGTATAAATTTGAAGGGCATCTGTACTTGTAAAGTAATTTTTTTAATGATGATTTTAAAATTGTACTTTTTATGATATTTGACGTAAGTGCAACTTGTGAAATTATTATTATCAAGTGAATGCATAACTATTTGATTGGACTTGGTTGTTGAATTAACCAATTGTGAAGTCTATTTGCTCTTTTTATCATGTTTGACATAAGTGTAACTTGTGAAATGATTATCAAGTGAATGCATAATTATTTGATTAAAAGTGGTTGTTGAATTAACCAATTGTGAAGCTTATTATGGTTTTGGAACTCTATGTATTACTTCCAATCATATGATTTGGCATTTATATGGCATTTATACTTGCTATTAAACCCATCATAAAACAGAGGTGGAGCTCAAAATTCATCCATTAGTGGCCGTCCATGGCATTTATACTTGCTATTAAACCCATCATATAATAGAGGTGGAGCTCAAAATTCATCCATTAGTGGCCGTCCACACTTGTAGTAGGAAATTTTGGATTTTTGAGTTATTTCCTTGTGCCAAGTATTCTCTGTAATCTGAAATATTGTTTCTATTTTACCATACTATAGATTGAGTAGAGTTATTTGCAAAGAACTTAATTTGGCAAGGATATGTATTGAAAAATTGTGAACTATAAACCCCTCAAGTACTCATTAAATACAAAACAAACATATTATTAATTAGGCTATATTTTTCTATAATTTTTGTATTGACGTATAGCCATAATATTCAACAATTTTTCTATATATTTTAATGTGTTGTGCTTCATTTCTGTACACACTATTATAGTGTTAGAATAACATAAGATTATTATAAAATTGCATTTAACTAACATCATCAAACTATTGAATTTATCCAAAATATTTGATGTGTCCTATATAATATAGAATACAAACACCATTACACACCATTACATATGTAAGCAAAAAAGAAGAATCCTTAAATTTGTAAGTTTCTTCTTTGTTTAGAATATTTGCAAATTTCATATAGAATACAAACACCATTACACACCATTACATATGTAAGCAAAAAAGAAGAATCCTTAAATTTGTAAGTTTCTTCTTTGTTTAGAATATTTGCAAATTTCATATACCCTATTTTATTACACAATTAATGAATCAAGCCATCTAATACAATGAAACATAGCTTTGTTCTCCATGCATCATTAATTTTGTTTTGTCTAGATAATGCACTCTCATATGTGACTATATGCAAGAGTAATAAGTGTTTCCTATCATAGCCTTGACATGTTTCAAAATTTTGTATGTAACTCTATGACACAAGAATCCTTGCAATCATCTTTTGTTGATGATCTCTCAAAATTGACATGAAGAGTATCAACTAATGCATGCAAATATTTTAGACAATTGTCAAGATTGAATGATCTTTAGTTTTCTTCTCTTTCAAATTATAAAGCATGATGTCGGTTCTAAATTTGTATTTCAATTTATCACTTTATTTCTCTTATCTACCAAGAATATGGTGCAAATAATGACAAGCGATAAACAATCGTCCAAACTTGGAAAAAAAAGATGAAGGAGTCATCCATTCAAACTCTCATAAATATTTTGAACATATATTATTTTGGAAGTTATTTGAAACTCTCTACTAGACCACCAATGAAATGGTTCCATTATTGTTTGTGTATCAACCTAATCACCATATGCATATGGAACTGCTACAAATCACAATTCATGACTATGAATGAGTCACTCTTTATCAACAATCTCTAGAAAACCAAATTTAGAGGCATCTAAAAATGTAGATAAGTAACATGTGCCATCTGCAAATCTATTGCTTCTTAAAACCCACCATTTTAAAGTGTTTATGGTAACATCAATGATTTCTTGTAAAGAGGTGACAAAGGAATACTCGTCTTGGAATTTCTTATTCAACTTGTTCAAGTCATACATTACATCTACAAGCATATGTAAACAAAGTGGAATGAAAAACACCCTCTCCTTATCATTCCATGACTCTTTTCTTTATGTTTTCCAAAAAGTCAATATGAGATGCATAAATACAACTATCCTTTCAATGACTTGTCCTCTTGAGAGCCATCAAAATCCATAGATTTGAAGAGCTAGAAGAGTTTCAAGTTTTGTAATTTTTTGTCAAGCACTTAGATTGGCCGTTTCTTTTTGTAGAGTTTTACAACAAAGAATATACCTTATTTGTCAATTTGTCAATACCTAATGATTCCTGTATTATTTAGAGTCATGTTTTATGCATCTAAATATCCATGATGAACAATGCAATGAGCATTGACACGAGGACTTCACTTAGTGAACCTCTCACGTAGCACATGCGATCGTGGGATATTAAAGAATACCCTTAATTTCCAGAGATATTGACCCAAACTCTTTTTGTTGAAACCCCCTCCCAATACTTAAAACCTCCTCCCCACCCCTTTTTATACCTCAATCCTTATAAACCACCCTACCCACCCCCACCTTAAACCCCTCATTCCCCCAATACCTGCAATATATTGGTTCAATTTTTGATAATTTTAAAACCCACAATATGAACTAACGTGATAGGATATTGGTCAACAAGTGAAGCCCCCGTGAGCATTGACAAGATTAGGTGCACATTTTTTTTAAAGTAAAAAAATCATTTTCATTGCCAACCATTGATGAAGTACATATGAGGAAATTACTATCAATATTTTATTTGAAAGGCCCTCTTTCTTCCTTTAAATAATTGATTGTATATGAATATTATTTTTCTCAATTAGATCACAAACATTTTATGAGATGTAAAAATTATGAAATTAGAGGTCCCAACCCTTTTGACTCTAGAAGTGTGGCCCATTTCTCAAAAGAAGTTTTGACAGGATCCCTCTCCACTATGACCTTTACTTCTGGTTCTGGTGAACGAATGATCATTTAATTCTCCTCTTTCTGAATGGGACATAAATAAGAAGAAACCTGCCAATAGGAATTAGTTAACTTCTGAGAGATATATCTCAACTCGTTTCTCCCCTTATTTTCTAGTTTATGACTGGAGCGACTATGATACGGGAGTCGATATGAGGCAGGTGTTCATTTATATTATGACATATTTTTTAGGTGCTTAAGGGACTGTGGGCTTTTACGATTCAGAAATAGACTTTTTAGTGTGATGTCACTAGAAAAAAAAGCATTTACCGGTGATTATTACAATGTTTCTATATGGATAAATATATATGGATATATATATCATAAACCACTGCGTGTCTCTCTAAACTACAATTTGTACTTTCATTTAGCATCGATGGAAGAAAAGGACTATCTATGATTCTTGCAATTTATACCTCTATAACTTACTTGGATATAAATTGGATATAAAAGAAGGAATTATTTTGTAGCCATGTCATATGTATTTGATATACAATCTTTATGCTTTGGCGCATTTGTTGTTTGTAAGGACATTGCAATCAAACAAAGAGATTCATATTTTGAGTAGGGTAAATATTCTTTCATAACCCAATAAATTAATTTATTAGTTGTGATGTCTATTTTCTTCTTTCAATCATCAATGCATGATATGTGTTCTATAATAGTTTTTTCTTTCATGTCATTTATATATATCAAATTTTCTTGTGAAAGTTTATAAATGATTGAACTTCCATAACTCGTGAATCATGTTGCATGATATAGAAACAAATGACAATTCTCACTTTACACGTTTCATATTATATAAATTTCATTACAATTTTTCTTTCCTATTATTTCTCTCCCACCACTTACTTTAATGCATTCCTTGGATACTCTCATTCTTCATTATACTCCAATATATCTAAGTATTCATTGGAATCAAAATTAAGTTCCTCATTGCTCGATGTTGAAATTTATTATGTTCAATATCATTAAAACCAATACTTTACAAAAATGCTGAAACATTTATTGATATAATAGCTATATAATAAAAACTTGAAAGTAATGAGGTATTGGATAAATTCTATTCGATTTCATAAGTAATTAGGTATATTTTCTTCTACTCGTTCTATATTATATTATATTAGAATAATATACAAAGTAACTAATACAATGACTTAAATTTGTTTTATGATCATGTGAAATTTACAATTTAAGAAAAACATATTTGTTACTTTATTTCAATTTTTAAATTATAAACATTTAAATAAAATATACTAATAAGATGTAACACTTTATGATATAATGATAAGCCTTCTAAATAAAGTAAAAATAAAAATATAACATAGAAAATAGTATTTGAGTTAATGTATATGACTAAAGTTAAATTCTTAAGGAAAGAAGAGTCATTTTATTAGTGTTATGGTTTTCCAAAATTATGCATGTAAGAAGAGTCATTTTACGAGAGTGTTATGGTTTTCAAAATAATGTATGTATTCATTGAATATTAACAATTAAGCTATGTTATGATCACATTTTGAACAACCATGGATGGATCATGTATTTTATGTATTTATTAAAAATATGAAATGGTTTGGTATAAATTTGAAGGGCATCCGCACTTGTAAACTATTTTTTTCTTAATGATGATTTTAAAATTGCCATTTTCATGATATTTGACATAAGGGCAACTTGTGAAATGATTATAAAGTGAATGCATAACTATTTGATCGAAGTTGGTTTTTGAATTAACAAATTGTGAAGCATATTTTCTCTTTTCATGATGTTTGACATAAGTGCAACTTGTGAAATGATTACCAAGTGAATACATAACTATTTGATTAAAAGTGGTTGTTGAATTAACCAAATGTGAAGCTCATTATGGTCTTGAAACTCTATGTATTACTTGGAATCATATGATTTGGAAACCATCATTGCTATTGAACCCATGATAGAATAAAGGTGGAGCTCAAACCTCATCCATTAGTGGCCTTGCACAGTTGTAGTAGGAAATTTTGGATTTTTGAGTCATTTCCTCATGAAGTATTCTTTGCAATCAGAAACATCGCTTCTTTTTTTTTTTGTAAGTTCAAAACTAATCTATTAAGGAAAAATATAAGTACAAATAAAAATACAGGTATGCATGTTTCTGGAACACGAAATAGAGCCAAAGAAATACAAACGAGAGTGCAAACATTGATTCTCCCCATTATGGGGAAAACATATCTTAAACATCAAAATTAATTGTTTGAAAGTTTTAAAAGTCATAGCTATCCTAGACTAGACAGCTAGAAGAAAACTCAATACAAAATCCCCTAAACCTAAGAAACAGGAGAACTTCAACACCTGGCATTACAACTGCTTGTACGGGACCTCGGTGATTGGGAAACAGTATTTAGTGCCCCATTGTAGACCCTACTCCTTGCATTTCTCCATCTTCTTTCCTGGTTCAATGATGTTGTCGGTGCAGTCGTTGTCCTTGGTGTTGCTCGAGTCGGGGGAGGGATGATTTACTGGTAAAGGTGACGATTTCTTAACCTCCTTTCACTTTTTCCAAACAAACTAGCACTGTGGAGAGGTGAGGATGGGATGTGTTGCAGTGGTAACATTTTCCCAAAATTCCAAAAAATTTCGGGACCCTCCTTTGCTTGTATTAGCTTGATTTGCTTCGTTGTTTTGGCTTAATAATTTTTCACAAAGATTTTTCCTGATGCTTGAAACAATCCATTACTTGTTTTTTATTTTTCATTACCTTAGAAAGCGTTTTCAAGTTTATGAATCGGAAGAATATTTGTTTGCAGCCCCGCCGTTGCGGAAGGATAATCAACTTTGGTTTCGTTATTTTTTTCGATGCTTTTAGTTTAATCGGCTGATCTTTCATTTTACGTCAGAACATGTTGCTACTTTGGTCTTCGCCATTGTGGATGGTAGATCGCCAAGTCTTTCGATCGTCGCTTTGACTTGCCGAACCCCGCTTTGTTACTTTCGCTAATCCGTAAGTTTACGTTTCCGCCATTGCAGAAGAAAGAAACACTAACCTTGCCGATCTTTGATTGGTTTTCTCTTCCGATTCAAACCTTCCATAGCGGACTATGATATCCTTTATGCCTCCGCCGTTGCGGCTCCCGTTTCGCTATCGCTTCGATGCGCTTTCGGTTTGTTTCCCGGTTATCCCTGCGGATAGATTAGTGGTTTGGTCACCCGACGTTGCGAAAGGAATTATCTTGCGTCCTCCGATCTAGAGTTGTCCACCGTTCTATATTTTGTTCCCCGCCACATGTGGTTGACTATATATAGGTATGGGGTTGGGTTTGTTTATTATTCTATTACTATTTTCGTTTCGACTTGCCCACTGTCGCTTTTGTTGTGCTGTCATTCTCTTGAACTTACAAGGACCCTGTTGTCGGTACCCACGTCCAGGTGGCTCAACTGTGGAAGCTTGATCACCCTTCTTCCTGCAGTCCACGCAGTGTTGCCAGGTAGGCTCCTCATTGCATTATCTTGTTCCTTTCAAAGCTGTTGGTTGAATTTTTCTATGGTTGGGGTTTTCCACGGCCTTCTTTCCCTTGGCCCGTTAGTTACCCGCCTATATATTGAGGATTTTTTGTAGTATTACTGTCTGCGGGGGGGTTTGACCCACCAGGTAGTTTTTCCCCCACTGTCGTTTGATTGCAACCCTGCATTTAGTAGATGGGGGTTTGGTGCAGACGACCATTACACTGTCTGCACCAGTCCGCCCTGTGTGATGATGCTTTGGTAGGGGCTGGTTTCATGGTTTTCCTGTGGCATTTGGTGGTTGCTTCCCCCTTTTTTGTTTTCATGCTCCCTGTATCCTTCAGACCAGTCGTGTTTCGCCATGCTGGTCCACGCAAAATCGGTTCACCAAGCCGGTGGAGGGGGATATATCACTGCATACAGTTATGGACCATAGTTTGCATAGATGATGTTTCTTCCTGAAAGCACACCGTGAGAACTTGCATAGTCTCCCATGTCATTCCCGTGTAGCACAATGATCATGGAGCCCGCAGATGGCCCGAGTTTCCTTCATTTTTATGTAGATTTGATTCCCACTGGATGTTATTGATAGAATTGTTTTGGTAGTAGATAGCGTTGTTAGCTTGCCCATCTTTACTTCATTTAACTAATTGCTTTTATGGTAAACATAGATGAAGTGAAATGTTGGACATGTTGTCTCAATGTTTGCAACGTGGTCAGGAATGTCTTAATGTTTACAATTTCATATATGGAAGGAAGATTCCAACCTCGAAATGTCAAAGAGACAAAAGAAGAAGGCCCATGTGGTCAAAGAGGGCCCTGAAGTAGAAGTTGTCACCAAAACTGAGTACATCTATGAAGACACCAATTGCATATCTCGTGTAGAACCTGAATACTAGTGGGGAGAGATATACAGGTTGATCACGCGCCGAGAGGTGCCTGATATGGGATTGGAAGAAGAAGGCATTTATGCTAACATAGAGAGATCTTCACTGATGAAGATTTCCACCAGACCAGAGCTCTTCCCATGCTCTAAAGTGATTGGTTGGATTCTTCCCTAGGAAGATGTAACCACGATGATCCTGGAGAATGTTGAAAAACAGGGTTATGCTGCCTATAGCCCCGGATATGTAGCCCTGGCCTACCACCTGCCAAAAGCACAAGTATTCTTGTCTAACGATTGGTTAAATAACCTCAGAATGGACCTTGTTGAGACCCTTAAAAGAATGCTATTGACTGGAAAGCATTTCAGAACCAGGGCTATAGGAGAGTATGAAACAGCAAGCTTAAGGGCCCTGTACAGGTTCATAGCTTTAATGCTTAACAGGATTTTTGGAAGAGCTCATGGCAGGTTCTTTAAACTGGAGTGGATACCCATTTTTTTTATGTTGCAACCCAGGGGACCATTTTTAACTGGGACAGCATAGTATCAAACAGTATTTCAACCTGTATGGCCTCAGCCTTGGGAGGAGTGTCCCAAAAGAGGTCTGAATTTTATATGAGTTCCATACTCGTCGATTGTATATTGTGAAATCAACCTTTCCCTGGACTAAGTTGCATCTAGGACAGGGAGAGGATGCTTGTTTATGCTGCATACAAGCCACTATGGACGCATAAATACCATAGTCATTACCGTGAGGTCTGCGAACAGTTCACCATGCCATTGTACACGCTCATTTTCCTGAAGGAGTGTGATTGCATGTCAGAGGAGGCGTTGTAAGTAATAAAAAATTATGCAGATTACTATCTGACTAATGATGGCCTCTACTTTAGAATGTTTGGAGGTTCAAGAGCACCCTCCCTACTGCCCAAATACGCCACCGACTACATCATTCATAGGGAGGCAGTTAGGCAAGTCTTCCTGGATGGCATAGGAATATTTTTGTTCGAACATAAGAAGGTTGCCTATCCCCCTTTGCCTTTCAAGTTAGGAAGTTACATGTTTACCAGGATGAAGAAAACAGATGAGTTCGTAGAAGAGTTGGAGAGGTTTTGTTTTGGTGATATGCCCTTCCATATAAATGATTCTCACAGCAAAGTGGCTAAGCATTTCAAAGAAAACAATGTCCATTTCGAATACACCCACCATTGGGATAGGGAAGAATCTGTCTTCCGCAGTGCTTTGAACATGACAGCCTAAAGTAGAAGGTTCAAGAAGAAGATAACTACAAAAGGTGGGAAGGGGCAGGATGAACAAGCCAAAACTGATGAATAATCAAGGAAACAAAATGAGGAAGCCCAAAGGCTGGCACAAGAAGCTGCGGGGTGGTTACAGGGAGAAGAAGAAGAAAAAAGAAGAGCTTCCCAAGAAGCAGCCAAAAAGGCAGAAGAAGATGCTAGGAATGAAGAAGAAGAAAAGAAAAGAAATCTTGATGAGGAGCTACAGAAGCAAGAAGCAGAGAGGCCAGAGCTAACGCAGATAGAGATAGAACAGTCAGCCACTGACACAACTGGAGGACAGAACCAGGACATTGAAAACCCTGAGGTTCAGGACCCAGAAGTACCGACTGCTAGCACATCTGAACAGTATGTGGTCCCTACACTGAAGCTGGTCCCCTTTGAACAGAAGAAAGGGGAAGAAATACTTGATTTTAACACTGTTTTCTACGACAAGGAAAGAAAGAGGATTGTGAAGAGAACAGAGAGGAAGGTTGAAATAGGAGGTCTTCCCGGGAAAATGATAATGGATACGCCCATTGTATTTGGAATAGACCAAGATCCAAGATTCACCATTAGAGCTGGAACCGCACTGATTCAAGCTTCGGAAGATAATGTGGACAAAATTATGATAGACTTGGAAAAATCCAAGAGGTCCTCTGCTCAACTAAAGGACACATTGAGAAAGGAGAGAGAGGAAAGAAATAAACTGAAGAGGAAATATGAGGACATGAAAAAGGAGATAAGAGCTTCAAAGGATGAAATGCAGCTCCTCCAAGTGGAGAGACAAGTTAGGGAAACTACACAAGAATTTTTGGAGAGAGTGCAGCAAGAACATCAAGAGCTAAGGACAGAGAAGGAGCAGCTGCTGAAAAAAATAGAAGACTTAGAGCTGCAAAAGACCACCTTGGAGACAAATGAGAAGCAAGCCCGAGAGCAAAAAGCAACACTGCAAGAACAGGTCACTTCCCTGACAACATCTTTACATGTAGGAAAAGAACAGCAGGTTGACCTCAAACCTTTCAAAGAACATGTGTTGACACAAAAGGCCAAAATGTTTCAGCTGCAAACTACCATGGAAGAAGAGAGATGCAAAGTTTTGCAAATAGATGGCAGATTAGAAGAAATTCTAGAGAATTCCTCTTACTTTGTTGATAGATCTCAGGATGTCATGGAAGTCTTGACCACAAGAATGGATAGGTTGGAGAATAATGAGGAAAATCCTGCAAAGCTGCCCTCGAAGAATCAACAGGACCTGAAACAGGATTATGAATTGTTAGAGTTTTCCATAGGTACAACAGAAGATTTCAAAAAAGATGTTAGGAAGACTAAAGGAGCATGCACAGAATTCTTCATAAGGCTCCTAATTACCTACAACCGGTGCAAGTGGAAGCCGAGCAGAGGCTAGAGGTTTTTCCAGACCACGATTCATTTGTGGAAATTTTGCAGAAGAGGCATCAAGAGGAGGAAGCAAAATTATAGCACCTTAAAGCCCTTGATGACCAGATCTTACGGAATGAAGTTGATCATTCCGCCATCAGCGTGCACCTATTGGAGGATCAGCTTCGTCTAAGTGCGGCCAGAATTGAGGCCATCAAGAACCAAGCTGCGAAGTTTGAAATAAACATTCAGTTTTTGGAGCCGTGGACATTTGAAGGCATTGCATCTGAGGCTTTGGCATGGAAGAAATTATTAAGTGCTCATGTCGGGCCCTCCTCGTGAATAATCATTCACTTTTGTATGTAACGATTTTGTAAACATTAGAGGAAAGGGAAATTTTGGGAGGCGAAGAGTTGGGAAGCCCAAAAGTCATTTTTGGGCAGCCCAACAGTCTCATCTTTTTGTATAAATGTAGAAGACTTAGAGGAAGAATGGGTTGTTTCCCAGTTAGACATGAAAAGAGATATTGTAAGAAGAACTACTTTTTTTTCAATAAATAATTATTGTTTGCCTGTTGGAGAAAGATTGCTGGGACTTTCAAATGTTATGCTGTGGATTGCGGAAAGATGAACTATTTTGTTTTTCCATCTTTTGTCCATACTGTGAGATCGTTCTAACTCTTAGAGCTTATGTTCTTGTTTGAATGTTTTCTGGTTCATTCTGTGGATTTACCACCATGAGTAATGTATGTTGTTCATAAACAATTGGCTATCTGATTGTCTAAAAATATCTAATCGTTCATGTGTTGTAGGAAGGAATATCAACTATCTGTAATTTCTCTTTATAATGCATGCACAATACACATTAATCATAACTAAGTTACAATTTTGCTCCCCGGGGATAGATAGATAGGTAGATAGTTAGTTTTATTACTGCATATGTGATCGAGATGCTTGTGAGTTCTAAGACGAGAGGTAAGAACCTATGCATCACGTTGTGACTGCTCCTTTCATCCTTATCACCCTGTATAGTTAAATAGGCACTTGCATGTCATACTTAAGTCAAAAATACAAAATACACGGTGGACCGGGCCGCAACCGGTAAAACCTTTGTTTTCTTACTTGACCTACGGTAGCTGGACCGCAAACCAGATAGATTCCCCATACCAAATAGTCACGGGCTAGTTGGGAACGTTGACTTGGGAGAATCCCTTGCTGTTGTTGCCTGCGAATTTCCAGGCCTCAACAGTTCCTGGTGCTAGAAGGAGGGCCGCCAGTGTATGGCTGGCCGTGGAAACCTATTTTCCCAAGATTACCCCACCAGTAGATATTTGAAATATTTTGACCTGACCCAAGTCCTTACAGGTTTTGTTTCTATCTTTGGAGCAAGTAAACCCAGTTTCATCTCACTGTGTTTCTTACTCAGACTCATGTTCGTTCACCTTTCTCATGGCTGGTGTAAATGTGAATCAGCCCAACCCTCTACTGGCTTGGAGAGCTAGATCACCTTTGAACCTTACACCTCTGTTGCACAACCTGCCTCAAGATTTTGATAAGCTGCTGCCTAAGTTTGACCCCGATGCAAAGATTGCGGTAGATGATCACTTGCAAAGTTTCTATTTAGCAGTAGAAGGGTTAAGGGCTGGGAAGTATGAAGATGTTTTCTGCAGATTGTTCCCTCACACCCTTAAAGGAGCAGCAACATCCTGGTATTTCGATTTTCCTGCAAACTCTATTCCTGATTGGGACACTTTCGAAAGGATTTTCAGAGGTAAGTACTCAGCCCAGAGGACACATGCCTCACTAATGAAAGGTCTTGGTTTGTTAAAAAAAGAGAAGGATGAGAAGGTGTAGCAATTTACTCAAAGTTTTTCAGCATACCTAAAATACTTCTCTGAAGCTGACAGACCCTCGGACAAGGTCGTAATTGAATATTATACCTCAGCCCTAGGACCTAAGCTAGCCATGTTTGCCAAGATGAAATCCAAACCTACGCTGGTAGAGACTTATGAAGAAGCAAAAAGGATAGAGGCTGAAAAATAAAGTATAGCAAACTATCCCGATCTACCTGAGAAGAAAACTACCATGAAAAAAGCCTTATTGCTATCTAAACCTAAAGAGGAACAATCACATGATTTTCAGGGAATGCTGAAAACGATTCAGAAACTATCCAACCGAATAATAGATTTGGAGAAAGAAAGGGAAGTTCAGAAAACTTACAAACCCCACTACCAAAAAAGAGAGGATAGCAACCAATTGAAAATACCTCCACCAAATGTAGCATCAATGAACATAATAGAGGTAGGGGGGGACAATTTCTGCACTTTTCACTAGCAACCCCATTCTGAAAGGAAATGTCCTCAATGGTTAAATTCAATGACATCGGTGATGAATAAGCTACTGGACTCTAATTTGATTAAAGACAGTAGCAAAGAAGAAGAGAAGAACCAAACCATATAAAAACAAGATAATGATACCATGTTCTTATGGAATGGTGTCTCGCTTTTCAACACAGAAGAGAATGCTCTTAAATCTGAATACACACCAATAGCAACAAAAGATACGGACCTAGCAATTAAAGACAATGCAATAATTTCAAAGATTAAAAAATTGCAAGAGAATGTCAAGAGACAAGTAGATGTGAATGTTAAAGATAAAACACCTGAAGTCACTACTGTCAACCAGGAAGCAGAGCCAATTAATTTCTTTCTACTGGCACCAAACCTTTAGGAATGAAATTACCTTTAAGTTCAATAATCTTGTGGCCAGAAATCTCATTTTCAACAATACGTTCAGAATCTTTAACCTCATCATCTTCTTCTTGATCGATCAGGGAATTGGAAAATACATCAGTCAGCTCTAAAAATATTTTTATTTCAATGTCATCTTCAAAAACTTTCCACTGCCTTACGTTATCAGGCACAGAAGGTTTGTACCTAACCTCAATAGGATACTTTAGCTGTTTTGTTTTGGGGATTCTAAAATGTGTGGCTGCTAAGGACAAAGAATCAGCAGTTTGATTATGGTCCCTAGTAACATAGGTAATGTTAAAAGCCACAAAATAGTTATCTATCATATCCCATACCTCATTACGATATACTTTCAACAAATCTTGTTTCACTTTATAGTTGTTCCTCACCTACTGAACAACCAACTCGGAGTCGCCATATACAGAAACCTGTTGAATGCCTAAATCTTTTGCAGCTTTCAATCCTAACAACAAAGCTTCATATTCTGCAGTATTATTGGTGGTAATAAACTCTAATTTATACATTAGCTTCATTGTTTCACCACCAGGATATATTAAAAGAACCCCTGCTCCAGTACCTTCCTTATAAGATGATCCATCAAAGTATAATTGCCAAAGTTCATCTTCTTGTTCCCTAATGCATTTAACTGGCTTTTCCTTTTCAACCTGTAACAAACCAGCATTATTATCATCATCCCTAAAATGTAACATACAAGTAACCAAATCCTTATCAACAGCATACAAGGGATGATTTGTAGGGTTCTTGTCATTTGCCACAATATAGGCAAACTATAGTTCCTTGTGCAACCTTTTGTTTTCTCCTCCAAATACAGGAAGAGTAGCATATGTTAAATCTATTTGTAAAGTTCCACCAACTTTGTTTTCCCAAGATCTAGAGAGGAGTAATCCAAATTTAGGTGTAATGTCTGCTACTACCACATCCATAATCACACTCTTCATTAGTAGCTGAGCAAAACTAACAACCATATATTTAATCACTCCCAAACATTTTACAGCTCGTGAATTAAAAGCATACAAATCATGATAGGGTTTTGTTATACTCAAACCTAGAGCCTCCATGACAGCCTTTGGCATTAGGTTGTGCGATGCTCTTGAATCCAAAAGACAGTTATGTATCATTTGCTCATGAATAGTCAGTGTGATGTAAAAAGGAAGTGATGCACTAGCTTCATTCTCAGTTTTTTCAGGTAACGTTGATCCAATAAAGATTTTAGGGATTTCTTCTTGTAATTTCACTGTATCAGAAAGAGGCTGACTATTTGCTAAACCAATCATTTTAAGAACTAAATCTTTGTAAGAAGGATTTTTCATTAACTCAGTAAAAGGCATAGGAATCTTAATTTTTCCTAATTCATTTTCCAGATTAAAATTTTGCACACTTTTGTTTACCTCTTCAACTTCCATATTCTTTTTTTGTTTATCCAGAATTTGTTTTTTCTCTAACACAGGATCAGATTGTTGTTTAGTAGGTACAACTACCTTCTTCTTTGGATTTTGAACTACTTGCTTTTGACCTGACCTCAAATTCAAAGTTTTCTTTGGCTCAGTTTGATATGCATCAGCAGTTACAACAATCATTTCTAGATTTAAATCATCTTCTTTTTCAAACATATCAACATCATAGTATTCTGAATTTAAAAACTCTTCTTCAGTGACAAAACCCTCAGTTAACTGCTCTCCAAAATAATTCCTATCCTAGTATGTATCTTCAAATAACACATCCTCTTCAATTTATTCTTCATCAACAACATTATTCTGAAGAGGGGGTGGTACTCTTTGATCCTCAGCTTCTCTCCTTTCTCGTTGTATATCATTATTTCTTCGTTCTCTAGGTATGAAACGAGGTGCGAACTGTCTTCTGAATTGGTTTTGATTTTTAGGGTTTCTTTCACCCTCTTGAACATGTTTGTTTGAATTCTTTTCTAGTTCCAAATTGTTTAATTTTGCAGTCAGGATCTTAACTAGCTTGGCCATTTCATCAATTTTACCTTCTGTAGAGTGGTATGTTGAAACCCCTGGAACTGCCTCTTTCTTACCTTTCCTGTCATATATCTGTTGAGTTGTATTTCCTTTCAATCTATTAGAAGCTAATATATTAGACTCCACTTCTAATGTTGTGTCCTGCATGTTCAGTAGAGAAGTAGGTCTTCTTTCTCTGACAAGTAAGGAAAATTCATGATCAAAGGTGTTTGTGCCAGAAATTGTTCCTAAGGCTAGGGCAACAAGACAACACAATCTCAAGAGTAAAACTCAATAAATAAGACAAAGTTTAGGGTTTTTGGTATAATTTAAATGGTTGTAATCTTCAAGAACATACAGGGAATACATTCAAGAGAAAAGAAACAACTAAATCATAAACATAAACTGATAAAGATGTCTGACATATCACATAAGATCCAATCAAAGAGACTATGCTGAAGTTCATACATTAAAGGATAAGCATCACCAGAAAAACACATCAACTAGCAATGAATTTATCATTTAAGAAGCAAAACATGCTCAATAACAAAGCCAACATAGACAAAATGAAGGGGAAAAGTCATATATCACATTATTTCATCAGAAAATGTATATAAGAGTTACAGCACCTATCTCTGAACAAGTCTGAAACTATAAGCAACTTGCAGACCTCCTGATGCTCCCAAAAATCAGAACCCTAACAATGTATTTCTAACTCATCTAAATAGGAACATTCTCCCAAAATCAGTTAGGTCTCACTTCCTAACTGTCCCCATCGAATCACTAAGGTAAAGTAAAAGTATTTTTTTACAAAATTACAAATTGCTAAAAATAGCAAATCATTTAATAAAAACTGTTTGTCAAACTGATTCATTAATTAAAGAATAACTAACTCAAATCTCCTTTGTTGCTTCAGCAAGTAGGTCTAAACCATCTAGGTTTCGAGACCTCCTTTTTGCTCTTTTGTGCTTCCGCTCCATATCAGCTACCTTTTTCTGAAGGTCTTCATTCTCCTGCTGTAAGCTTTCAACTGTCCTCTCTAGCTCTGTAGAATATCTGTCAGTGGCTGCCTTCCTTTTTAACACTTCTTTAGACACTTCTGATAGTTGTAGGAAATGATGATGTACATCTTGCAGCTCCTCTATAAGCCCCTTGTTGATTTTAAACATAACTGTCATTATTTTCCTGTAATTGTTTTACCTGCTGCTTGTATTTCTGAACTTTTCCCTGCAAGATTTCATTATCAAAATTAGGGTTTTCCAATACATTTGCATCCTGCATTAAAAGATCTGAGAAATCAACAAGAACAGTTGACTCTTCTAAAATTCCTGCTTGCTTGAGTATAGCTTGATCCTCTTCATCCCATTCCTGATTTTCAAGAGTACATGCCTTTGCTTTATCTTCTTCCTGATGTTTGATGAGTCTATATTTTATCTCATCAATTATTTCTGACATTTCAGACCTAGGCTGTTCAATTCCTCTTACTGACTGTAATCTTTTTGTCTTTGCAGGTTGGGAAGAAGAAGAAGGCTTGACAATTGACTTCCCCTTGCTTTTGCTTCCCTGTTTAACAATTTCTGCTTTTTCATTAGAGGAAGAATCAATCACAACAGCTTCTTGTCTGAAATTTAGCTTGGGATCAAGTAGCTTTTTCATATTCCACCTGAGTTTATTAGTTGGCCTAGTTTTAGGCCTTCTGTATGAAGCTACGGTCCTCTTTTTCTTCTTCTTAGGTCTATCTGATTTAACCTCTGAGGTGAGGAATTCTCCACATGCTTCAGCACTTAGCTCTGCTTCATCAACTAACTGTTCATCCTCTAATAGATATCCTTCATCCTCAGATAGAATGGTGAGGGGGCTTCTTTGTTTAGTTTGCACTTCATCTTCAAGTATAGCAGCCTTCTCTTCATCAACAGTCTTGGTTTCTTGAGTATCTGCTGCTGGTGGCAATTGCAAACTAGGCTGCACATTTTCTCCTGCAAACAATGAGTACCTGTCTTTACGGCAGTCTGAAGACATTTTGAACTGACTGTCAACTTTTACCTGTTTTGCTACCTTTTTAGCCTTAACATTATCTTTATCTACAGGTTTAGCTGTGTGACCTAGCTTTTTCATCATCACTTTTCCCTTATCAGTCTGCCTTTTAAGCTGCTGGTCTTCTTGCTGGGGATGAACATCTGACCAGAACAAAAAGAATTCCCAAGTCCTACCCTCATGTTGCAACACTGTGGTGATGATCAGTATGATCAGACCATGATGAAAAAGTGATTGGGAGGTATGATCTTCATGTTGTTTTATCCTGCTGGACATCTTCTGCAGGCTCCTCAGAAAAAAGAAGGGCAAGTTCATCTTAGAGACTCCTACTATGTGTTGGAGGAATCTAAAATGATATTTAAATACAAATGAATACCTGCCCTCACAGGTCACATAGCTCTGAAGTATCCTTATGGGCTCAATCCATTCTTTCCTAAAATTTTGAATAAGAATACCCTTGTTCCAGTCAGGAGTCACATTAGGCAGCAGGTACCTTTGTGGTTCAAAATCAAAAGGCAACTTTTTGAACCAATGTTCACCCTCATTACTAATCTCAGTAGCCTCTGCAATTAATTCCACAGTCAGTTTGAATTTTAGAGCATCCATCACGACCATATCATCTTTAATTCCCTTAGTAAATTTACAAGACACCTGTGTACTGTAGCCATCTATCTTCCTGAAAAATTTCAGCCAACCTGCTTGTTTGAACAATTCTGCCAACAGGTCAAGTCAGTGGGCTCATCCCTGTTGACCTTACCACTTTTCCCACTCTTTCCCATCTTCTTCTTTCAGTAGCTAGACTCAGTTTGATTTTAGGTTTCAACTTTGATCTCCTTTACAATCTGCAATACACTCCTGGATAGGCCTGTTGGTTTAAAAGATGAAGGAAAACTTCCCAACAGAAGATCAAATTCCCCTGACCTTAGGATTCAATGTTTCTTTGTTACAACAGTACAAATTAGGTCTAAATATAGGTAGACTATGAGAATAGATCAGTTCATGAATAAAACAGTCATAAGAGCACAAAAACACTGCTCATTCTTCAAAAATGCACCATCAAACATAATGTCAAATTGTTCAGACTATATGCCATCCGAGCTCTTCATTTTAGGGTTAAGGAAACAAGCAGTAGAATATGCACTCAGATATGACCTCCTCCTTTAGCACAAACTGATTCAAATCACAGAAAACAACACTTTGATTAACTACAGTGTCCAGGTTGTTCAATGTAATTGAAGACTGTCAGTGAATCTGGCTGTTCTATTTCAGTATTGCACTTCTATCTCTGTGTATCAACCAGCCTAAATCTTCAAACCCTAAAATCTTCACAGTTTCAGATTTTACAAAAGTAATATTAACCACTGGCTTATTTGATCGACTGGAGACTTGGACCTATATGAGAAGAAAGAAAAGACCACTGTCTGCAATATATTCACCTTTACCAAAAGACTGCCATCAAAACCTGTATATAAAAACTAACATGTTCTCCAAGCAATTGGACATGATTCTCCAAGCAAGTGATTTTACAAATCATAACAATTATCAACAGTTTTTCAAACCAACTGAACAAACCAACTGAACACCTTCTGTGTAAAAGATGAGCATAAAAAATCAGTCTATAAATCCTCTCAATGCTATTTCCTGTAGATTCTGGTTCACATTGGTATTAGGTCTGAGAAGAATCCATTCAATTAGCTCATTATAACCAATATGCATCATTATCAGAGTTTTTTGGGATGTATTGGAGAGCAAATCATAAACAATCTTCGTTCAAACAGTCATTGAAATTTCACAGGCTGAATGCTTTAAGCTTAAGGTTACTTTGCTGCTTTGTTCATGAAAATTCCTCATAATAGCTTCAGACAGCTATTTCTATGGCAAAGGGTTCATTTTATGACCTATTCTATCATCTCCAGCAACCAATTTCTCTAAATAATCGCGCAGCGAGAAAAACCCAAAATTTTCAATTATAAGGGTTTGTATTAAAATACCTGTCAACTTTCCAACTGCCACGACTTATACCTTCATTTTGGGCTATCAACGGTTTCTCCTTATGCGTACAGGTGTCTTCAAATGGTTTCCTTGACTGCAGGTAAGTGAATTACGAAGCCCTAATCTTCGCTATCTTCTATAACACCGTCTCTTCTCCAGAGCAACACAATCCACCTTCTTAGCGATTTGATATGCTTCACGAGCACTCCTCTCCTATGATAATGCGTATAGCAAGAGAACTCTGCCAGCTTAGACCGAGATTCACGGATATCTGTCCAACTGATTCCGCATTAGAAGCAATGATGAACCTTATTTGTTTTGTGACTGATAACCACCTGAAAACCTGTTTGAACTGCAGCCTTACACGTGCTAGACAACTCACCAAATGTAATTAGTCACTTCCAGATGAAAATCATGATGAAAATCTGCATAAAAATCGAAAAAGCAAAGGGTCGCGATATTCTTGTAGCGCGCCCTTTGTTAAATTTTCATCCAGCGCTACAAGAATAACTTCCATGCCAAATTTTCGTTGTTTTTCAATTTTCTGCTAATTTGTCGGAGGTTTAAAAAGTTGTTAGGCTAAGAATCAAGTCTATCTGATCTCTAAATACACATTAATGAATCAATTTTTGATAATATGACTTTCTTTAACCCCTTTTAAAAATGCAAAAGACCACAAATCAAATAAAAGCTATAAAAAGTATGCCCAAAAACTATCAAATCATCAAGAGAACTCCTGAAGGAGATCAAAACTAAACTTAAAACAAAAGCTTAATGAGAAACAAACCAAAAATTTAAGAAGTCAAGCCAAAATTGGACAGAGAAATTACTGACTTAACATCTGGCTCCAGGTGCGGGATGAAGTCCTCCCTGCGAGGCTTCAAGAACCTGTAGACTAGTGCCTTCTGTCTTCAAACTTCTTATCTGCAAACTTCCATTGGGCTATGGAGTCTTTATTCAACCTCACTCACACCGGTATGTACAATGAAAAGTGACAATGATCTCATCAACTGTAAAAGTGTTTGAGGAATCGCCCATTAACAGGGCTAAGCAATTCCTCACCTTCCAAGGACTGCAAGATAAATGTATTATTTTCCAACACTTTAGAAATCAGAAAAGGGCCAAACCAAAGATTATCAAATTTTCCATGCTTACCCTTCTGTTCCTTTCTTGCATCCCATCTTAAAACTAACTCACCTTCTGAAAAAATATGCTCTTTAATATTTCTGTCAAACCTGCTTTTCATTTTAGCTCTGTACAGCTGTGCTTCTTTTTCCACCTTCTCTCTATTTTGCTGAAGCTCTATCATTTTGAAGATTCTCCTTTGCATGTCATCTGGTTCCTCTTGAGAGTTCTGGAGGAATTTCATTACTGGAATCCCCAGCTGAACAGGGAACACTGCTTCTGTGCCATAAACCAGCTGATAAGGAGAAGTTCCAATGGCCTGCTTCATAGTGATTTTATCTACCCACAATGCATATTTCAGCATTGAGTCCCAAGACCTTTTATTATGCTTCAGCAGCTTCTTGATACTTTGAATGATATTCTTGTTAGATGATTCAGCCTGGCCATTTCCCTGAGGATAATAGGGAGTTGAGTGTTTCAAAATAATGCCATTTTTCTCACAGAAGACCACCATTGCCTTGGATTTGAATGCTTTGGAATTATCAGTTATTAATCTGTGTGGACAGCCAAATCTACTCAGGATATTGTCTTCAATGAACTCCATAATCACCTTATCTGTAGCATTCCTTGTAGGAATGGCTTCCACCCATTTTGTGAAGAAATCTGTGGCAGTCAGAATCCAATGATGTTGTCCTGAAGATGCTGGATTTATCTCTCCAATAAAATCCAGACCCCATTGCTGAAAAGGGGCATTGACTGCAATAGGATTTAAGGGTAAAGACAACAACTTCTGTTTACCTGCAAATTTTTGACAGGGTATGCAAGCTCTTACCTACTGGTAAACATCTGTGAATAGGGATGGCCAGTAGTATCCAGCTCATAAAATTTTATATGCTGTAGCTTTCCAATACTTATGCCCTCCACAGGCTCCCTCATGAGATTCTGAAATTACTTCCCCTATTTCAGCTTGATCCAAACACCTTAACAAGATACCTCCTGGGTCTTTCCAAAACAATTGATCTTCTACCAAACAGTACTTTCTAGCTTTCAGCTTCAGAGATCTGGCAGCCTTCCTATCCAAGTGTTCAGGGCATTGCAAAAATAATAGGAAATAAACAATATCAGCATACCAAACTGAAGATGAATAAAAGTCCATGATCTTTTCTTTTTCAAGTGCTGCTTGATCTTCTTCATGAGCAATGTCTTCAGCCATAACATGCAAACCAAGTGCCCGACAATTTGAATCAGCTAGCAGCTTGGCCAATCCCTGTCCTTTCACAAGCTTAGTAGGTCTGATTTCAACCTCATATTCCATAATCTTTGCAATCCATTTCCCCCTCTTTCCTTCACTGTCAGGATGAGTTAAGATGTCCTTCACTGCAGCATTTGGAACAAATGAAATCACCTTTGAATGCAGAATGTAAATTCTGAAAAATTTCAGAGCCTTCACCAGAGCATAGGCTTGTTTTTCCAGAATGCTGTACTTCAGCTCAGAATCCTTGAGAGTTTTACTGAAAAAGGCAATGGGCTGCTCTAGTCCTTCCTTGTTTTTTTGAAGTAATACAGCTGCAATTGTATCTGCTGAAGCAAAAGAAAAAGTAAGGAACTCCTTGGTGAAATCAGGACTTACCAACACAGGTGCTTCAGTCAGAGCCACCTTGATTTTTTCGAATGCTGCCTTTGCTTCAACAGTCCACCTGACTTCTTGGTCTTTCTTTAACATAGCTGTGATTTGCTTTATGGTTTCAGCAAACTTAGGAATAAACCACTGCAGAAAATTTATCTTACCGATAAATGATTGCACATCCTTCTTACTCCTGGGAAAACTAATCTTCAGTATTGCTTGGACTCTCTCCAGATCAATTCTGATGCCATCAGCAGACACCAAGTGACCCAACAATCTGCCCTCTTGAACAACAAAATGAGATTTCTTGGGGTTCAAAGACAAGCCAAATTTTCTACATTTCTGGAAAGTCTGCTTCAAATGTTTTAAGTGCTCATCATCAGACTGTGAGAACAAGGTAATGTCATCTAAATAGATAACAACAAATTTATCTTTTTCTCCCACGAATGCAATGTCCATTGTCCTCTGAAAGGTTTCTCCAGCATTCATCAAACCAAAGGGCATTTTATCATACATGAAAGTCCCCCAGGGAGTGGTAAAAGCTGTCTTTTCTCTGTCATCAGGGTGCATGGCAACCTGATTGTACCCTGAAAATCCATCCACCATGGAAATCCTCTGTGCTCCGACTACCTATTGTAAGACCTGTTCAATCTTTGGCAAAGGATAGTTGTCTTTTAATGAAGATCTGTTAAGATTCCTGAAATCAACACACAGTCTAATATCCCCATTCTTTTTCCTGACAGGTACAAGATTTGCAACCCAGGAAGAGTACCTGAGAGGCACTATTATCTTTGCATCCAGCAACTTCTTTATTTCCTTTTCAATCACAGGAAATAAGGCTGGATTTATCCTTCTCAATTTCTGTCGGAAAGGCTTAACATTGGGCTTCAAGGGAACCTTATGCTGAATGATTGCTGTGTCATAGGTTTTTAATTCTTCATAGGACCATGCAAATACATCCACATATTCTTTCAAAAGATTGATATATCTGCTCCTTTGCTCAGCTGTCAGAGATTTAGAAATTTTTACCATTCTTGGGTTTTCTACAGTACCAATATTACAGTCCACTACATTGTCTTCTGAAGATTGAACCACTGGCTTTGAAGGAGTGTCATCCTTGGTAAAAATTCTTTCTAAAGGCACTAAACCTTTAGGGATAAAATTACTCTTCAACTCAATGATCTTATGGCCTGCTATCTCTTGTGCAACAAACTCATTTTCAGCAGACTCACTTTCAGCAGACTCATTTTCAGCAAACTCACAATCCTGTTCTTCTCCTTCATCTTGATCAATTTGAGCATTGGAAAACTCATCTGTAAGCTCAAGAAATTTCTTAATTTCAATATCATCTTCGAAAACCCTCCAGTGTTTCACATTGTCAGGGACACATGGTCTGTACCTTACCTCTATAGGATACCTTAGCTGAGTAGTTTTAGGAATTTTGAAGTATGAGGCAGCCAAAGCTAAAGAGTCTGCAGTCTCATTGTGATTTCTTGGAATATGAGTGATATTAAATGCTATGAAATAATTGTCAAGCATGTCCCATACCTCATTCCTGTAGACCTTCAACAAATCCTGCTTTACTTGATAGTTGTTCTTCACCTGTCGAACAACCAACTCGGAGTCGCCATATGCAGTAATTTGCTGAATGCCTAAGTCTTTAGCAGCTTTCAGTCCTAGTATCAGAGCTTCATACTCAGCAGTGTTGTTAGTGGTAACAAACTCCAGCTTATACATGAGTTTCACTGTTTCACCTCCAGGAGAAATGAGTAAGACCCCAGCTCCAGCACCCTCTTTACATGAGGATCCATCAAAATACAATTCCCACAACTGATCTTCTTCTTCTCTACAATGTTTCACTGGTTTTTCTTTTTCAACTTGTAAAAGGCCAACAAAATTATCTTCATCACTGAAATTCAACATGCAAGTCCCTAGATCTTTGTCAACAGAGTACAATGGATGATTAGTGGGGTTGTTATCATCTGTGACAATGTAGGCAAACTGTAGTTATCTGTAAAGTCTCCTATTTTCTCCACCAAAAACAGGAATGGTGGCATATGAGAGATCCATCTATAAGGTTCCTCCAACCTTCTTTGCCCGGGATCTTGAAAGAAGCATACCAAACTTGGGTGTGATATCCGCCACAACAACATCCATTATGACACTCTTCATGGGCAGCTGAGTAAGGTTAACAACCATATCTTTAATTACTCCTAAACACTTGACAGCTCGGGAGTCAAAGGCATATAAATCATGATAAGGTTTTGTGATACTGAGACCAAGGGCTTCCATCACAGCTTTGGGCATTAAGTTATGGGATGCTCCAGAGTCTAACAGACAATTATGAATCATGGTTTTTGTTGGATTCTCACAGCAACCGATTACTTCACCAAGTGGGTAGAGGCTATACCCACTAAGAATGCCACTGAGAAGGTTGTTATAGACTTCATCGAGGAAAGAATCATCACCAGATTCGGAACTCCCTTAAAAATAACAACCGATAATGCCAAAGCCTTCAGTTCTGAAAAAATGAATGACTTATGTTTTAAGTATGGCATTATCCTATCCCACTCATCTGATTATTACCCACAGGGCAATGGACTTGCTGAGTCCACCAATAAAAATTTAATGTCAATCCTCAAGAAGACTGTGGGGGATAATAAGAGATCATGGGATAGTAAAATTAAGTATGCTGTGTGGGCGGATAGAATCACTAAGAAAAACTCAACTGGAAAATCACCTTTTGAGCTGGTGTATGGACTCACAGCCACTCTTCCAGTCAGTATGCAAATTCCGATCTTCAGGATGCTAAGTGAGTATGGCACAGAACAGCCAGAAATGGAGCAGAGAATAAACCAGATTGTAGAATTGGATGAATCCCGAAGAGCTGCCCTTGATCAGTCACTCAGACATCAAGAAAGTATGAAGGGCACTTTTGATAAGTCAGCCAGACCAAGAGCTTTCCAAATCGGAGATATTGTTCTCTTATGGGATAAGAGAAGGGAGAAGCCTGGAAAGCATGGGAAATTTGATAGCCTTTGGAAAGGCCCGTTTATCATCCGCGATACGGCTGGCACCAATTCTTTTTTCCTTAACACTATGAACGAAGAAATTTTAAACCTGCCCATGAATGGTCAACACTTGAAGCCTTTCTATCGAAACAACCTCCAAGATGACCAAGGGGTCATCACAGGGCTTTTCTAAAC